>CM054059.1:98911085-99124551 GCA_028641055.1 Alopecurus myosuroides
GCGGCTACCGCTGTTCAGATAAAACGCCTGCTAGACGCGTGTCGTGCTCTTTCTGATCCATCGTACACCAGCTACCCCACTTGCTCAAGCTCAAGACTATACAGACTGTCCCCTGTGGCAGTGGCGGCTTTAGGAATTTGCAACGGGGTATTCAGCGTGTATTTTTGCTTACTAAATTATTGCGCTTTTTTGAAAATTCTCACGGTTCTGCCTAAATCAACACTGTTTCTTAGAAATCATGGATATTCAAGAATACCCCTAGCGCCACCTCTGCCCTGTGGCTGGCCAAAAGGCAGCATCGAGGCCGGACTGGAGGATTTCTCCATATGGCTGTTGTGCGGACACCTATGTGCAACGAGCCACAGGCCAGCACATGTGCAAACTAAAATCATGTTTCTTTTAAGCTCAACTAAAATCATGTGTATCTTGCTTCGTTCCTTACACAACGGGAAACAATTTATACGTCGATGGCAAAATATCGGGCCCATCGGCGTAGACCCTGACATTCTAACCCAAATGCTAAAAAAAAATTAGCTACGCCGACGGTAATCATGTCGGCCTATGTTTTTTTTTCTCTACATCGATAGCAGCGTAGCCTAGCTCTAGATTTTTGTTGACTTACTCACCATTTTGAGCGTAACTTTTACATTCGAACTCGAAATTCGACGTTCTTTAGCTCGTTTCGAAAAGGAGAAACAGATCTACATCATCAGACATATTGTTCAAGTTACATTCTACAAAAAATTCCATGAGTAAGAATGAAACTAACAAGAAAGGGTTAACGGTTACTAGGTGTAGACCTATAACCTGGGTTTTTCTCCAGCGGGGCTAGGGATTGAATATTGAGAAACTCTTGTTGTATCTCTAATGTAATAAATAGTTAGTTATGTACCAAAAAATGATTTTTTTCAAAAATCATGAGAACACTATGAGGCACATATAGTTCAAATTTAACCTCTTTCCAGCTGAATCGGAAGAAAGTTGTGTTTTTCAAAAGAGTTGGATGGAAACCTTTTCATAGGCAGCAATTTAGTTATTTGTGCATATAACATTATATAGTATTTTCAAAAAAAAATCTCAAGTTTTGCAACATATCTGTGGTTGGTGCTTCAAAAAAAAAACCTCCTTTTACGCACTCGCAAAATGGAAAATGGTTTTTTTGTGCAATGAAAAGGAAAACTTTCTTCTTGAACATTGTCCGTGCTTACAAGATGCATGTTTGTGTAAAATATGGCATATTTTAAAATACTATGTCATAAATGTGGCCATAACACCCGTCATTTGGCACGAAAGACAAGAATCTTTTTAGAAGATAGCTCATTTATGTGAAGTTCTTTTCAATATAATCGTCGTATTTCAAGATTTTTTTTTGGATACTAGGACATATATAATGACACCACGGGAAGGTCTCTACATCATTTTGATTATTTTGTATGGATACTAGAATATGGGCATATTTTAACAAACTATGTCATGGATGTGGTTATAACACCCGTCACGTGGCAAAAAATATAAGAATCTTAGTCGCAGATATCTCATTTGCTTGGGGGTGACTCTATACTACACATCCAATTCCACAAACTTAGGCCTATTTGGGTGACCACACAGCATACACTAAACATTCTACTTAGTAAAGCCCTATACATGATGAAAAAAGTTATATGGATGCCATATTTGAAGTTTTCTCATTTTTCTAATCGATTTATACATATTATTTGTCGAATTTTGATTTACGGATTTGTATATATGAATTATTTCATATTAAATGGAAAAGGGCAAAACTATTAATTATTATTTAAATTCAAAATTTACTTGAATCCAAGATTATTATTAGTTATTATTTTTTTAATTAAATAATTGTTTGGATTCAGAAAATAAAGGAGTATGACATGATGGTCTAAGGGTTAACTAGATTGATTGGATAATATTGTCAGCAAAAATCCGCTGTTTCTAGGCAGCTCATAGAGAATGAACTAAGAAGTTACGCGTGCTGAGACGGGAGTAGTCTAAGGATGGGTGACCGAATAGAAAGTGTTAATAGAAGCGAGCGATTTAAATTAAAATTAAGAATGATTAGAGAAAATATAAATATGTCTATAGTGCGATTAGCTGGTAGAACAATCAAAATAAAAAATTAGGATACGAAATTTTGAAAAAAAAATTGAGAAAAAAAAATTCTGCCTATCCCGACGGGGTTGCCGTCGGCATAGCCCAGTCCACGCTGACGGCCAGGTATTTACGGCGACAGGATAATACATCGATGGAGATACGCCGACGGTTACCGTCGGCCTATCATACGTTGAAAGGGTTGGGCCTGTCTCCTGTAGTGTTATCCTGACATGCAATTGGAGTATTCGTGATGTAACATGTAAGTGGTACAGTCTAAATTCTAGATTGAGCATGCTGAACAACTATACACATCACTATAGGACTGACACAAGACGCTGACGGCCAAATGGCAGGGCCGTCGGCGCCGGGGCTTGTTCCTGATAGCCCGCTAACCAGGCCATCGGCTAGACCTTTATAGATATGCTACGCCGACGGCAGTGCCTTCGGCCCATCTTTTTCATTTTTTTTCATTACCTTATACATGTATTTTATTCATTTTCTCTATTTAATTTTCTATAGTATATTTTATAAATAAAGTGGAGTGATTCATCCAAGATTCAACCGAAGAAATAAAAAAATAAGTAAGGAAATAGTATGGCCTCAGATCTAGCCCTCCAAGCCCAGATCTGGCCCTCCTTGCCCATATCATGTAGTGCATGGGTAGAACGGCCTTGGAGGACGAAGGGGTGCGGTGCCTCCACTCCCATCGTCCTGGTGAAGCGTCGTTGTAGGGTGTGGGGGCGGCTGGAGGTCGAGCTCGAGGTCGTTGAGATGGCCACCATGCGCTGGCTCTACTCCTCGACCACCGGCGCACGGAGTCGGCCACACAACGTCGACATCGCGGTGGCGGAGTGGGGCCATGTGCCTGAGCTCGGTCAGGGAGAATCGCGCGTACTTGTGGATGGCCAAGGGTGCAGCACCTCCCATCCCATCGTCGGTCGGTGTCGTCCTGGAGGGGAGCGGCCGATGGAGGGGGTGTGGGCGTGCGGGTCAGGGGGAGAGAGATGGAGAGGTGGTGGCGCTCATCTCCACGGAGGGCGTGGTTGCCTCATAGCACAGGACGAGGCGGGCCTGGGCGCCACCGGCCCCTGTGGAGTAGATCCCAACAAGGTGGCGGCGAGGTCGAGTGGATGTGCGGCCTCCCGCTAACTCCGGGTCCAGAGAGAGATGGGAGAGAGATGGGGACGACCGGAAGGGGGCATACGGGGAGGGTGGGGGCAAGGGGCTAGGTTATCCTCTTAGGGCCTCTTTGGTTTGAAGGATTTTCAAAACGCAGGTACAGTAAAAACAAAGGATTGAAATGTCCACTTTAATCCCTACAGGATTTCAAAACATAATAATTTTGTAAGAGATGTATTTGGACGGCGCGTAGGAAGCAAACACGGGAATTTTGCACTAATAAGAAGAGAGAGTAGAGAGAGATAGAGTATGAATAGATTCCTATCTAATAGAGGGCATATGGACAGATTCCTTAGCATTTTGGTGGTATCAATCCTATAATCTAAAAGCATTCCATAGAAAAAGTTCATATGGTTCAAAATTCCTATGAAATTCCTTCGAATAGGATGGAGTATGGGTTTGATTCGTTGCTTTTGGAGGGTCGAAAGTGCAAATACATCAGAGGCTTTGACTCCATAGACTTTTTCCGAATCTTCAATCATCCAATGGCTACGATAGTATAGGGTGCCTACCCACGAGTGGGAAATCCGCACCGCATCGGAATGGAGTCCGACCCGGACTGCAACTCGGGCTTGTGCGCGCGCGTCGATCTATATTTATGGCTTTGCTTCTTCACCCTGAAACCAGACAGAAGGCACGTCAGAACAGAGCTCATCTCACGTCAACAGCGTATGCCGATGGCCGCGTCAGGGCAAGCGTCTCACCTGCCATCGTGCTCCCCCGTGCACCAGCAGTACGATTTCCGCGCCGACGATGTATGCGATGACGACGCGGACCTGCTCCTGCATCAGCATCAACCACCGCTTGTGATGGACGACGTCTTAGACACCGGCGGTCAGGGCGCGAATGCGGATGACCTGTTCCAGCAGCTCATCATGTCCCTGACTAAGGAGCTCTCATTGCTCGAGCTGAAGGAGGAAGGCGTGAGGGTCGAGATCGCCGACCTTCTACTGGAGTTGCGCCCAATGCAGAACCAGTACGACTACGAGTACGAGTTCAAGACGAGGACGGCCGGGCGCGCCCTCGTCGTCGGCCACGTCGTCGAGACCGTCGACGAGACCCGCGCCGTCGTCAACATCGACGCCAATCCCCACCTCTTCTGCGTGCCCGTCATCCGCGCCAGTCACCGCGAGCACCTCAAGCCAGGGGCGAACGTCCTTCTGTGCAGGTCGAGCCTCGCGGTGGTCGGCATGCTACCCACGGACTCCGGCTGGACAGTGCCCCTGGTGACGGCCACCGACAGGCCGGGCGTCACCTATGCTGACGTGGCCGGGCTCGAAGAGCAGAAGCAGGAGCTCCTGGAGGTCGTCGAGCTGCCTCTGAAGCACCCGGAACTGTTCGCCAGCGCCGGCGTCGAGCCGCCACGTGGCGTGCTCCTGCACGGGCCCCCGGGCACCGGCAAGACCATGCTGGCCAGGGCCGTCGCACACCACACCTCGGCGGCCTTCATCCGTCTGAGCGGCTCCGAGCTCGTGCACAGGCACCTCGGCGAGGGGCCCAGGATAGTGCGCGAGGTGTTCCAGGCCGCCCGGGACAACGCGCCGGCCATCATCTTCGTCGACGAGGTGGACGCGATCGCGGCGGCACGGACCGACTCCGAAGACGCCTCCGCCGCCGACCGCGAGGTGCACCGGGTGCTGCTGGAGCTTCTCGCCCAGATGGACGGCTTTGACCAGTACTCCAACGTGCTCGTGATTATGGCGACGAACCGTGCTGACGCGCTGGACCCGGCACTGCTTCGGCCGGGGCGGCTTGACCGCAAGGTGGAGTTCCCGCTGCCGGGGAGGACACAGAAGCACCTGCTTTTCAGGGCTTGCACGGCCGGGATGAACCTGGACCCCGGCGTTGACCTGGAGGACCTGGAGGGTCGGCACGATGGGATGAGCGCCGCGGACATTGATGCCGTGTGCCGCGAGGCCGGCATACGGACCGTGCGTGACCGCCGCTGCGTGGTGACGCGCGAAGACTTCGAGGAGGGGTACCGCGCCGTCAGCAAGCATATAGACCGAGGCGCCGACAAGTTCTCCTTCTACAGCTGAGACTCAACTTGTTATATATAGGAGTAGTATCCTGTATTCACGTTTGTTCTGTTCTTCAGCTTGTCAAAAGTCGAATAACATACTGGAATCTCGCGAGACTCGAACTTCCAAAATTTAAAACTTTCTTAAATTCCAACATTTGGTTTTTAAATCTATCCAAAATTCATCTTTTGGATGTCAAAACGTCTTTGAACATCCGGAAAAATTAGAACTTGCATGAATTGCAACCATTCAAACTTTTGTGTTTTTCAAGCATTTGGATATTTTGAACTTTCAGAAAATTTTCAACTTAGATAATTAACAAAATCTTTCTCGGGCCATCTGTTGTTTGTTTTGTCGCTTGCATGTGGACCCTTCTTTCCCGTATTAACTGAGGTTTTTTTTGAAATTTAAAACACACTATATTAAGCAAACATGCCGCCTCATCAAAAACATTCCAGTCCCTGTAGGTATCCTCGTAAGGAAACGAGTGCGAAAGAAACCTGCTGCTGGAATTTAGAGTATTGTTACATCATCCGATGTTGCAGCTCTCTCTGAAGACAGTCTTTCTGGGCAGTGGCGGAGCCGGACAATTTTGGGAGCCTGGGCATACGCCATGCATTGATGCATATACGCCATGGTAGCTAGCTTTTGCCCCAGCAAAATCCAGCTAATCACCTTGTGATTCACTAATTCCCAACGGAGGCCGGAAGAGCCTGGGCACCTGCCCAGGGTCGCCGGGAGCTGGCTCCGCCCTTGCTTCAGGGACACGCCTACTATTACCCTTCACCTGTCATCCACACCGTTCCTTCTGTAATGGTCTTTTTCCTCTGTCTCGAACACATGTGAGCTAGGGTTTCCAGTCGGCTGCCGCTACCCAGCCTAAGAATTGCCGCTGCTCCATCACCACACTGATTCCCTCCTCCCCTCACCTACTTCTCTCTACCGCAGGCACAAACTCTAGGAATCACGCTTGGTGTGTAATCGCGACACCGTTGCCGCTTTTGATGGGGAGGTAAGTGATGGGCCTGCCGCCCCCCATGGCGAGCATAATGAGGAAGACGGGGACGTGAAGCTCATGACGCCTCCCTGCACTATATTTGTAGATTTTGAGGCGATATTTGGCTCTGGTCTTGCTTTCTGGTAAGGTGGTTCCTAGGGTGTTACCAATTCGATAAATTTGAAGGAAGAGTGAGAGCGCTTGTGCCTGGCCGAAACCGAGGATTCTTGTGCCAAAGTGGATAGCCGCTTGAGAGGTATGTGTTACATTCTCATTATCTTATTTCTTTTTGGATATGTCGACCTGAAATTGGTCTCATGGAGTTGCTAATAAGTAGTATAATCATAGGTGGATTTGCTAGAGTTTTTTTTCGTTTTGGTTGGCGGGATGATTTATTTAGTATATGGAGAAAATGGATATGCTGTTGACATGGTTTTCTTTGGTGACGTGGATTTGTCGACAACCCTGATGCTCTGGACATTGGAAATTTTGCTCTACGGCTATTCTTTCCGGAGGGATGAGACATTAGTTTTCAGGTCTTCAAGTATTATCCCGAAGGCATATGTCATTGTGGCTCTTGATGTCACAATTGTGACCACGGGGTGGGTTGATTGGTGCCTGAGGTAGGAAGGGGAGTGGTTTGTCTTCTATCTTTGCATTGGTTTTTTCATATACCTCTGTTGTTGTGTAATCTCCTACTATTTAGTACTAAGAGTGTCACTCAGACAAAAATGTTTGACAAGGTAAGCATATTGCCCGTGGTAGTGACCCAAGCAAGAAGACCATTGTATCCACCATGTTGACACGGTTGTGTCAAAATGAGATACAGGCGGCCAAGCGAAGCTCGCATATCCATATAGTTATCAAAGAGAGAGTGCTTAAAGGAGTGAATCTAGCTGTTTGTCGTGTGCCTTGAACTTTTCCAAGAGTTTTTATCGGGCACTCGACAAAATATAATGTGTGGCTACAAAATAGCACTCGGAAAAGAGGCATCACTCACCAAACATGTAGAGTCAGACGGCAAAGCGATAATGCTCGGCAATGAGTCTCCCTTTATTGTGAGCCCGATGACCCTAGAAATATGGGTTGACATCGCACCGTGCATTGTTTCGAGTGTACCACAAACAACTTAAAATGATTTTACTGCCATTTTATTTTGCTACTATGCTATTTCCAGCATGTAAAAAAATGTTAACCGAGCACCCCACATAAACCATTCTGCAAACTTTTTGTTCCCTTTTTCTTTTATCTTCTTTCTTCTATTTTATTTTTCAGCCCTCTCTCTCTCTCTGTTTCCCATCACTTTCCTATTCATGCCATCTTCATCAATCGTTAATCTATATAAAACCGCTCCCTCGGATATGGTGTTGCATCAATAGGTGTTTCTTCGCTTTGGTAGAAGCAACACAATGTAGAGTATAGTGGTGAAATATAAGCCATTGTCAAAATGCTGATAATAAACTACTCACTCCGTCTCAAATTAATTGTCACATAGATGAATAAAAAGTTGATGTATCTAACACTAAATTATATCTAGTTACATCCATTTTTATCCATCTTTGTGACAGTTAATTTAAGACGAAGGGAGTAGATAGTCACATCCTAGACAAAGCCCTAGAGATACCATGGCACGATGGTCGGATCACAACACGACATGAAAACCTGGAGACAATACCATGATATGCTTTTTCTAACAACCTTTGTTTCACATTATAAGCCGTTTTGATATGTAACAGAGAGTACAATAAAAGGAGTTGAATGTGATGAACACTGAAAAAAATTCCATGGAGGGCTAGAGACAAATCTCTAATTCTCACGACATCAACTTTTCTATTTACTGCACTAAAAATAACTAAAACTAAAATTCTAATCCAGATTACAACTCACACACGGTAACACACCTTGACAGAAATTTAAACGGACTTACTATGAAAACTATCTAGGACGACTTAGATAACCGCAATCAGGATTAACATCTTCGACGTGCTCCAATGTTCGCTTGAAAAAGAAGTATAGCATCTTCCGTCCGCCATGGTCTGATCTTCTATAGGACGTCATGATTCATGACTGTCAAATCACATCTGATTGTGAAGCACTCTTCTTGTAGTTTCGACTTCTTTATTAAATCATAAAAGCCCTAGCCATCCACTGCCTGAAAGGTATGTCATAGGTGCCGCTTGGAAGCCCTAGAATCTCTGTGTAGTTTGCCATCGTTAGTGGAAACAACCCCTCTCGTCCAGGGGGCCAGGGGGCAGCTGTCCCGGTTGCAACCAAATCCGGGACAAATGCTATGTATTGGTCCCGGTTTGTGTGCCCGGGGCAACAGGAATCGTCTAGGGGCATTGGTCCCGGTTCGTGGGGGAGATATTGGCCCCGGCTCGTGCCACGGACCGGGACCAATGCCTAGCCACATGCCACGTGGCACGCGCATGAGAATTTGTCCCGGTTCAGGCCACGAACCGGGACCAATGTCCCCCTTCCCCTATATATATAGCCCCAGCCCCCCTTCCATCTTTTTTTTTGCTTGGAGGTGTGAGAGAGGTGGGTGTTAGTGTGTTTTATTTTACTATGCACACGAGGTGTTCGACGAAATTCCCGAGCCATACATAAGCTCACTAAAAATGGTATCTTCGACCGAGGTTAACAAACTTATCTTTTTCATCTGTAACTGATACATAAAAAAAGTAGTATTTGTCGATGTACTGTGGTCATCTCTGTATTAATATGTTATTGTAATGTATTTTGATAAACTTAATTCTACGATGCAGATGGATGCACGACAGCGATGGATGTACGGTGACCGACACACTTCCGAGTATATGGCAGGCCTGAATGCATTTCTTGCTGTAGCTCAGGCGAACAAAGATAATGGCTTCATGTGTTGCCCATGTGTTGATTGTCGGAACGTCAGTGAGCACTCTTCCGAAAGAATCCTTCACGGCCATCTACTTCGGAGAGGTTTCATGCCCATCTATAATTGCTGGACCAAGCATGGAGAAAGAGGGGTTGTGATGGAAGACGATGATGAAGAAGAAGAAGATCCTTTGTGCCCTGAATACGACGATACTGTTGGGAATATGCCCTAGAGGCAATCATAGATGATGTAATTCCCAATGTATTCATAAAGTTATTAAGTTGTCCTTTGGTTTGAACATCTGATATATGTCATTGAATATGTGATTCGATTGTGGAACTATGTATTCATGTTGTTCATACTAATTGTCCTTGGTCGTTAAGGTTGTGCTGGACACACACCCCTAGACTAATGTGAGTGTTGGCTGATGACACGGTTCCACTTGTCATGCGCATGGTGATGCCACTCCAACGTTCACGGACTTGGCTAAAGAGTTTAGCAAGTCGGACTGACCCACATTGAGATGCAACGATCAAGTCGTCATTTGCATGTCTCAATCAATGTAATCCTTAGACCTGAGGTTGTCGCACAATCCGAGTTGTGGATCACCGACTTAGGTTCTGTCAAACGTTGTTCTGTGACAAGGCAACTATAAAGGCAGAGTTCGGGTCGAATGAGAAGCAAGTTACGTGATGTGGATAATCAAGATGGGATTTTGCCCCTCCTAATGGAGAGATATTCTCTGGGCCCTCTCGAGTGATATGATTCAGGAAGCATGGCCATGCGCGACTCAGTTAAGTGTTAACTGTGTCGGTTGACTAAGAGTTAGTCAGATGAATCGCATATCACGGATCGAGAAGAGAGTTGAACTATTTAAGGAATGACGATAAATCGCCTATAGTTCGACAAGGTATATCGTGAGGCAAAAAGGACTAAGATGAATATCACATTGAAAGGTATGTCGTCATGACTCAATGGAACTTGGGAGTCGGCACGTTCTGCTAGGAGCCGCTACCGATTGATCGATTGAGAGTAGGACTCCAATCGTGTCCAAGTCGCCATGAGCCTGCAGGGTCGCACACTTAAGAGGGGGAGCAAGTATTGGTCGGGTTGGACCCGAACCGGAAATGGACTGGTTTTGTGAGTCGGACTCACAGAGGGAATGGGCCACAAGTGTTGTGAAGCCCATTACCATACGCTATATAAAGAGGGGCGCAGGTTGCCCAGCGGGCACGTTAGTCCACTCTCCCATGCGTTGGGAACCCTAGCCCCACTCAGTCCATCCGCCGCACCGGACCTAGCAGTCCGCCGTCGGAGCTCCTCCTCGTATGTGTGGATAAAGGCAGAGGTGCTGTACGTTCAGCACTTCGACGTTCGAGGGATTGGATCGGCCGGACCGGATTGTGGGACTGCACTGCCCCGACGCGCTGCATCGATAATCCGCACCTGCGCGTCTAGTGGTAATACTCGTGGCCTTCTACCTCGGCTAGATCTTGGGAGTACCGCGTAGGAAAAGTTTTCGTTTATCTCTACGCGTCCCAACAGTGGTATCAGAGCAGTAGCTTCTGGTATTAGGCCCGAGATCCGTACATATGTGATATGTAGTTAGCGTTAGATGTGATCTAATTGCTGTTTTGGTGGTCGTTCTATGAGATAGATCGGTTTTGTATAAGGTTGATTGGATCAATCGTACTCGGGGTTAATGGATGATCAGGTTTCCGTGATCATACTGCTAAGGTCGTGGAACAACTTACCCCTACCGGTCGGTTTCCGCCATCGGGGTATACCGTGACACATAAATCCAGTTGCGGTGATCGAAGATCAAAGAGTTTGGTCAAATCGGAATACGGATCAGATTCGGGTAAAATCGTTTTATTCGATGAAGAAATCCATGAGCGGGACCGCCGGCTTCGCCCTGTCGTAGCACCTTAGATGTCGTTGCGAGTTTCCCAACGCCGGTAGATATCGTATCTATGCATAACTTGTTTTTGCAGGAAGTTGTGAATGGTATGGCTTATGTGCATGTGATGTGTGTAATCCATACATGATCTGCGTATCATGTTTATGTCAGCCGGCTGGAGCCTAGGTGCTGTCATTTTATTGTATACCGGCCTGCGTGTCGGATTCTCTATGTAAATTTTGATTTACTAGCTAGTGTAGCTTATTGGAGAACCCGGAAGGCATGCAAGTCGATGTACAAGTCGGCTACATGGAGCAAGATGGCACGTGACAAGAGTTTTCACGAGCCGACTTGCAAGCTTCGTGGAGATGGAGATCACCATGAAGAGAGCCATACCATTTCACATTATAATTGCTTTATTTGTGTTATTGTTATGTCTCTATTTACCTCTATTTAGATAGTTGGTAGATTCTTTAATCCCTCAAAGAAGGTCTAGTCGGTCGCCCCGCCAGTGCTGCACCATCACAAGTCGGACATTCTTGGTAGTGGGCTCATAAAATTGAGGTGCTACCAATTCTTTCCGGTTAGGTGGGTTTGAGTCGAAATCTTACAAGCAGAAGCACTTGGTAATCTAGACGAGTCCATCACAACGGTTGTGGGGCTCGGGGCGAGGTAGGTTGGGAGCTGGGGCATGTGATGTCACCCAACTAACAGGAGTCGTATTGGATACGATTGGCAAGGTGTTGCCTACCTAGATCACTTGACGGCTAGCGGTGATGCTAAAGCTCACTAGTCGGCTTGCTTATTTAGGATCTTGAATCACTTAGCAACCATCGGAGGGATGTTGGTTCTAGTGGGAGCATAAGTATTAAAGCGTTTAATATGCCTGCTCTTTTATGAATACATGTCTTAAGTGTTTTTGCGTATTTTCTGTTGTAGATCAATGGCACCTAGCAACCTTCCTCAGTTGTCCGCGTTTGCGTTGAGGTCAATCCTAGAGAAAGATAAGCTTAATGGAACTAATTTCACCAACTGGTATCGTAATCTGAGGATAGTCCTCAAGCATGACAAGAAAGAACATGTTCTAGAAACTCCACTTCCAGAAGAGCCAAATGACGATGCGACTGTCGCAGTCACGAATGCCTACCGTAAGACTAGAGATGAGTCTACGGAGATTAGCTGTCTTATGCTTGCACACATGGAACCGGACTTGCAGCAGCAGTTCGAGAATGTTGAGGCCTACGATATGATCGAAAGCCTCAAAAGTATGTTCCAGGCTCAAGCAAAGACTGAGAGGTATCAAGTCTCTCAAGCTTTGCTTGGCTGTAAGCTGAAAGACGGCGATCCACTGAGTCCGCATGTAATCAAGATGATTGGTTACATACAGTCTTTGGATCGGCTGGGCTTCCCAATTAACGAAGAGTTCGCTACTGATATAATTCTGAACTCTCTTCCTAGTGCGTATGGTTCGTTCATCTCGAACTACCATATGCATGGTATGGATAAGAGTATCACTGAATTACATGGGATGCTCAAAACAGCAGAGGCTGATATCAAGAAAGGCACCAGTCAAGTGTTGATGGTGCAGAATAAGGCTAAGTTCAAGAAGAGTTCTTGGACTAAGAAGAAGAAGGATAAGTCAGGAGGTAGCACCCATGGCCCTGTCCAGAGTGCTCCCTCAAGGACTAAACCTTCTCCTACAGCTGGAGCCAACTGCTTCTATTGCAAGCAAGATGGCCACTGGAAGAGGAACTGCACCAAGTATTTGGCTGACAGAGCCAAGAGTGGAGGTGTGACTTCCAACTCAGGTACGCTTGTGTGCAATGTTATAGACATTTATCTTGCTGATGCGCCTAATAGTTCTTGGGTATATGATACCGGATCAGTTATTCACATATGCAACTCGTTGCAGGGACTGGTAAGAACTAGGAGCGTGGCAAGAGGAGAGGTTGACATTCGGGTCGGCAACAAGGCGAGAGTCGCTGCGTTGGAAGTCGGCACGATGCAACTTCATTTACCTTCAGGATTTATTTTGGAACTAAATAATTGTTATTATGTTCCAGCGCTTAGTCGAAACATTATTTCCGCCTCATGTTTGATGAGACAAGGTTATGAGTCGAATATTAAGAATAATGGTTGTTCTTTATATTTGAAAGATATGTTTCATGGCTTTGCACCCGTTCAGAACGGGTTATTTATTTTAAATCTTGATAGTGAATCAGTCTATAACATAAATGTTAAAAGGTTGAAACCAAATGATCTGAATATGACTTACTTTTGGCACTGTCGGCTTGGTCATATAAGTTGGAAGCGCATGAAGAAGCTCCATGATGATGGACTTCTAACTTCGTTTGACTTAGAGTCATTCGAGACATGTGAATCATGCCTACTAGGCAAGATGACCAAGACACCTTTTGCAAGGAGTTGTGAAAGGGCGTCCGACTTGTTGGAACTAATACATAGTGATGTATGTGGACCAATGAGCACGACACCTAGAGGTGGTTATGAGTACTTCATTACCTTCACTGATGATTTGAGTAGGTATGTATATATCTATTTAATGAAACACAAGTCGGAAGCCTTTGAAAAGTTCAAGGAATTCCAGAGTGAGGTACAAAATCAACTCGGCAAGAAAATAAAGTTTCTACGGTCGGACCGTGGGGGCGAGTACATGAGCCATGAGTTTGATGACCATCTAAAGAGTTGTGGAATAGTTCCTCAACTCACTCCGCCGGGTACACCGCAGAGAAACGGTGTATCGGAACGGAGAAATCGGACCTTGTTGGACATGGTACGATCAATGATGAGTCGGACATATCTACCTTTATCATTTTGGGGTTATTGTCTAGAAACTGCAGCTTTCACACTAAACAGAGTACCATCAAAGTCAGTAGAGAAGACACCACATGAGATGTGGACGGGCAAAAAGCCAAGTTTGTCTTTTCTTAAGATTTGGGGTTGTGAGGTATTTGTCAAGCGACTTCAGTCGGACAAGCTCACGCCCAAGTCGGATAAGTGTATTTTCGTGGGGTATCCGAGGGAAACCTTGGGGTACTACTTCTACAACCGGGAAGAGGGCAAAGTGTTTGTCGCTCGGAATGGTGTCTTCCTTGAGAAAGAGTTTCTCAGTCGGGAAGTCAGTGGGAGCACGGTGCAACTCGAAGAAATTCGAGAGGAACCAGCTAGGGGCGAGTCGGCAATGGCCTTGGAGGCTGAGCCGGTCGTGGTACCTACACCGGTTACAGCACCTGAACCTCGGATATCTGCCAGATTACAGAGTGCTCGAGATGTTTTACTGTTAGACAGTAATGAGCCGGCAACTTATTCGGAAGCGATGGTGGGATCTGATTCCGAGTCATGGCTTGGAGCCATGAGATCCGAGTTAAAGTCCATGGATGAAAACCAAGTTTGGAATTTGGTTGATCTACCTGACGGTGCAAGACCCGTCGAGTGCAAATGGGTCTTTAAGAAGAAAATTGATATGGATGGAAATATTTCCGTCTATAAAGCACGACTTCTCGCGAAGGGGTTCCGACAGGTTCAAGGAGTTGACTACGACGAGACCTTCTCGCCCGTAGCGATGCTTAAATCAACTCGGATCATGTTAGCCATAGCAGCCTATTTCGACTATGAGATATGGCAGATGGATGTCAAGACGGCTTTCCTTAATGGAAATTTAACTGAGGACGTGTATATGATACAGCCCGAAGGTTTTTTCGATCCGGCTAATGCTGACAAGGTATGCAAACTTCAGAAATCCATTTATGGGTTGAAGCAAGCATCTCGGAGTTGGAACATTCGCTTTGATGAGGTAGTCAAATCGTTTGGCTTCATCAAGAGCGATCATGATTCTTGTTTATACAAGAAGTTTAGTGGGAGCAAAGTGAACTTTCTAATCTTATATGTGGATGACATATTACTGATTGGAAATGATGTCATGATGTTGCAAGAAACCAAAGAGTCATTGGAAAGGAGTTTCTCAATGAAGTGTCACATCCCAATTTTGGAATACCTGTTAACACAGTTGTTTTGCTAATTGCTTTACTAATAAACCTTGGTTGTGTTTGTTTGTGGTTGTTTAAGTGCAACCAAACAAACTAATTATATAAACTTGCAAACTTAAAAGGATAGCAAAGCAGTGAACTAAAAATATTCAACATATTGTTCCAGGGATAAAAATATTCAACATATTGTTCCAATGACCTTGGCAATATTTTCTAAAGTAAATATTGATCAAAGAGTTTTCCAAAAACATCTTATGAATCTCATACTTGTTGAATATCATTCCAAGACCTAAATTAAGAAAGAGGAAACACTTAATAATTTTCCCTAAAAAGATTGTCAGAAAAAGAGGCATTCTTAAAAGCTTCACCAAAATATTATCAAATGTTTTTCCAACCTTGGAAGATTAAAAACAATAGTATTAGAGAGCATTTACTTGCTATCTCTAGTCACATAAATATTTTGGCAAAGCATTGCTAAAGAAAAGCCAAGTGCTTTATTAAATAGAAATTCCAATATTTCCAGAAACAGAAAACTAAAACAAGTTACTATTGGAAACTTTTTTAAAATGAGATGAAATTAATACCATTGCTTCCTTATATCAAATAAGGAACACACACAAGAGGAGACCAAAAATTGAATCCATTAAAGTCCTGAAAACATGGTTTTTCTCCACAGCAACAATTGGGATTTTGAACAAGTTTGTTCTACAAACTTTTTCCAAATGCCATGAAATAAATACCACATTCTCTATATCATAAATAAGGATGAAAACCAAAAGGGCACAAGTTTTGAAATAATTTAAGTTGCCAAAAACCCCTGTTTTCTTGACAGCACCTTTTTGAAATTTGAACAAGTTTGTTCTATGAAGTAACTCTAAATGACTTGAATTTTCTACCACATAAGGAACACATCAAATAAGGAATGTGTGCCAAAAATTATCATTTTTGGAAGCCCCTAAGTAGTCAAATAAATTCAATGTCCATTTATGTAAGAATTCAAATTTGAACAACTTTGAATTATCAAGTTTAGGCAAATGAGCCAATTTTCACATATGTTGTGTATCTTAACTAGTAAGAATTTTGGGCAAAGGGATTTCAAATTATGACTTTGTTTGCTTAGGAAAAACATCCATTTTCAGAGAGTACAGGGACCTACTTGTAATTTTCCAGGGACTTAAATGTAAGCTGAGTCACATGGTGTCCTTCTTCTTCCTGTAGATGACGAAATGGAGGGCATGGCTGCCCATGCTTCCTTTGCTTCGAGTAGAAGACTTCTAGATGGTTAAAACCCCTCAAGTGAATCTCTACCTGCCCCTCTCTCTCCCCCCCTCGAACTCTCTCTCTCTCTGAATTTTTTTTTGCCTAACCAAACCCTAGCCGAAACCCCTCGTCGTCGATTGGGCCATAGGAGAGCTCGCCGCCGGCAGCCGTTCGCTCCATCGTCTCCGCGTCGACGTAGTGGTCCTCTCTGCCAGAGGAATCGAGCCGGAAGGGCTCGAGGTCGCCGCGCCGTCCGTTTTCTTCCACGGCTCCGGGAGCACTCCGGCGAGGCATTGCCGCGCCCTCGAGCTTCCTCCTTCGTCGCCGAGTGGCCCAGCGTCTTCACGGTGAGCAGGCGACCCCCACCGCACTTTTTTCCCCCTCCCTCTCCCTCTAGAACGCCGCCGGTCGTGGCCGCTGTCCGGCCGCCGCCGCGCAACCGTCGCCGCCGCCCTCCGTTCGCTCCCGGGAAGCGAGACCGCCGCTAGTTAGATCCCCTCGTCCTAAGCAACGTGCAGGTACTTTTATTTTGCAAAATGGTAAACCGAAGCGCTCGTTTCTGCTCGCCGGAGTTCGTCCCGCCGGCGAACGACGTCACGCTGGCGTCGTGCTGACGCAGCGAGCCTGGACCCGCGCGCTGAGGAGTCAAACTGGCCGGTGGGGCCGCGCATCGCCCGCGTGGCTGCCCGCGTGGCAGCTGGCCCGCGAGTCAGCGGCGCTGGCTAGATCCGCGCGCGGTGGGATTGGATCTGGCCGGCCCACTGTTAGATCTGGCCCATGGATGGTTTATTTTTCCATTTTATTTTTACAGAAACAGGTAGGTTTACTTTTGGCTCAAAAAGGCAACTTAAAATATGAATTTGACCAAACTAAAATTTACAGTGGTACCTCAACTAATTCTAAACCATCTCCAAGTTGTAGATCTACATTTGGATGGTTAGATTTGAAATGAAAAATAATTTGGCAACAGGTACCAGAAACACCAAAATGAGCACCATTTTTATTTTACAACTCATAATGAAGTGAGGCCAATTGCATTGGAAAGCCCTTGAAATTTCCTAACAGGAGCATTTAACCTAGTTTCCAAATTCATTGTATTTTTGAAATGGAATGCAATTTGGTAAAACACCAGAGAGCACTTTGGTGATTTTTATAAAATAATTAAAAATGATGTTTGATGCAAACTCAACTGGATGGTCTTGTATATGTTTAGGGCTATCCAAACCTAGAACGGTTTAATTTTTAGAGCATCCTAGAAAATTTTGTGGACAGATCCTTGTTTTGCATATTTCTGCCATTTTGGCATTTTAGCTAATTAATTGTTGTGATTATATTTTTGAGTTGCAATATTGTTTTCTAGCATGTGTAAGTTGTGTGAACTTGTTTTCTAAGTGTTACTTAGCTATTTTAGCATGTTAGATTGTGTGGACTTGAGTTGAGAAGAAATAGAATTTATGTAAGTAGCATATGTTATTCTCTAGTTTATTACTTGCATAGAAGTTTTGATTGATTGATTTGTGTGCAAGTGATTGAATTGTTGTGTTAAGATATTAGATTCAGTACCATGTTAGTACTTATTTTGTGTTGTTATCACCTCTGCTATCTTGCATTTGAGTTGGTAGAGAAGCATGAGTAATTTAATCATTACTATGAAAATGTTTTGGAAAAATTCCCTCATGTGTGGAATTTTTGGCATTAATAATTGTGGTTGCATAGCCACATCTTTTTGGGTTGTATCCATAGGTCCAGTAGCATTTTGATAAGTTTGTTATGAGTACTTGACCCCTAAAGTTTTCACTTGTGTGAAAACAATAACATGAGTAGCAGTGCCTTGCTTATTTAAGCACCCTATTATTTTCTGCTAGTAATGTTAATGCACTAGATGCTAGTTTAGTTTTTTGTTAATTTTTAGCAAATGGACCAGAGGCATTGTGACCTATTAATGCTTTGTTATGCTAGTGGAACACCCACTGGTTTCATTGCATTTTTGGTGGAAACATTATTTCCCCCACACTAGATGTGTTTCTTTTATATATGTTTTGAGTAGATCTTTAAATGCTTTTTAGGATTATTGCTAGATTAATTCTCATGAAACCAGTACCATTTAGGTACTTTTATTTTGGTTATAGCACCTCTAGATACTGGGTGCTTGTGTTTGAAATAGATTTAAATAGCAATGCTTAAAGTCTAAATTTCATACTAGGATATTCATGTATGCTTTTTGTCTTGTTTTACCCTAGGGAAAACTATGAATCTTTGGTGTGGAAACCAGAGGATGGAATGTCCTTGTGGCATTATTATCTTAGGGTTTTCACCTCTGATAGGTTTCCTCTTAAGTAGCATAAAAGCATGAGTAACACTTGGATGACTAGGAATTAATCTACTCACATGTGTAGCATTTTAAGCATAGTTTTTCCTTGTTTCCTAGCTATGCTTTTTATGTTATTTTGTGGAATCTAGTAGCAATTATGGTACTGGTTAGAGGAGTATTTTGCCTCTGCTAGCTTGCACACTTGTGCATAAAATTAACTAGTGTAGCCTAAACTAGTCTAGTATTTTTCCTAAATTTTCTACTAGTATGAGTAGGAGTTTTTGGATGCTAGATTGTTTGTTTGGAGCACTTTTATAAAAGTGACCAGAGGCTTATTAACCTCTGGGTGAGCATTTTTGCTAGTGGAACACCCACTGGTACTTTTGCATCATGGTGGAAAATAGGATTGACTTGTTGTCATGGGCCTTTTTCACCACTTGAGTATTTTAGCAAATTATATGTGCTAGCCATAGAGATTGTTGGGGAAGTTTTTAGACATAAAAATGTGTTTTATGTGACACCCTACTGTCTAGTAACATGTGCTCTACCCCACTGGTCCATGGTGTTCTTAACTAAAAATCATTGAATTGGCCACACATAAACACTAGGAAAAAAGCAGACTTTTCAACTATAGTTTTTATGCCAATTTTTCTTAAGGGAAAAATTGAGAACTTGGGTGGTACTTCTTGATTGCTTGCTGTATGTATTACTTGTAGCCTTGTTTGTCTTGTTTGGTTCTGAATGTGTGTCCTTTATTCTCTTTTTACGACGTTAGAAAACGAAGAGGAAGGAAGTGTCGGGAAGCTCTGTTTCAAGTTCCAGTCACTCCAACAACCAGGGACACAAAGAGATACCAGGCAAGCATCCTGATTGCTTGCTGATACAATACTTACCATTATATATCATGCATGTTTTACCTCTGAAGTTTTACCAAAACTTGATTATCAAAACTATTTTTGATGTGGAAATTACTACTATACTATATTATAGGTTACTATCATGCCAGTAGTTAAACTTGGTAATACCAAGCCCATAAGCCACCATATGGTATTTAATACCATCAAATATACTAGTCCCTAAGTGGACACCCTAAAATTGTGATTCTACGAAACAAAGGCTTTACGGAAAAACCCGGAGAAAAGGCGGAACCTTGTTCTCCGGAGGAATGTGGAAGTGGTCATTTTTGAGAAGGTGGTGTTTTCAAAAATGACACATAACCTAGTCTTCGCCGGACAACCTTTACCGTACTGCCACCCTACCCTAACATGGGCACGGGGCTTAACTTGAAGTTTGTTCTTATTAGTGTGTGCTATCTCACTTGCTATAAGGGGCGTCGTACCCTCGAACCGAATGTCGTCAAAACTCCCAATGTTGAGGCATATAAAGTGTGGGATTAATTTTCCCTCCGGATGCATTCATTGAGGCTCCTGGCTAGGCAGGGTGGGACTTGATGCCGGGGAGAACAACTTCAATCGAGAGATAGGCATATTCTAGCTTGAACATAGTGGATGGTTATGATCATATACCTGATGTTTACATACTGTTGTTACAGTCCGTGATTGTTCACGGGAGGTGTACTGGATCTGGTGGATGTGTACACCTCTGCAGAGTATAACTTTTTCGAAGAAGCCGCGTCCTCGGATATGGACAGTTGAATGGCCATGTAGCTAGCATTGTGTCAATGTTTTCAAAAGAGAAAGTTTTTGAAAAGGAATTGTATTTGTGAAATACTGGAAATGATGAACTTGTGAAGTTCGGAAAGGAATGGAAACTTATACCGTGGAGGTATCGTCGATGATGAAAAGCCAGAAGATGTTATACAAAACAAAATGTTTTGCAAAGAAAACCTTTTCTACTCTAAGCAGGAATTCTGGAAACTGATTCCAAGAAGTTTTGCAAAGAGAAAATATTCTTTAACAAAACTTTACCAAACCTCTTGTACATGTGAGATCTACAAGAGAAATAAAACTATATTATTTTATTTTCTTCTGAAGTATCTTCTTCAACGAAGATGCAGATAAACTTGACTGCAACTGTGGTGTCATCATATATGAACACCATTGGTAGTGAACCCTATTTATAGCTTACCTATTCCACCATATAAGCATATTTGCATGTTGGTAAGTGACATGATGGATGTCTTGCTGAGTACATTCAAATGTACTCATTATGGTTTCGCCCCTGGTATCTACTTATCAGATTTGGAGAAGGAGTCTCCAAAGGATAGCTATGAAGAGAAGTACGGAGTTGACGGCTTTGCGAACTAGGATCGTCTCCGGGTCAGCAGCCTGTAGGTTAAGGCGTGACTTGGGCTCAACCACGTTGTGTTTTATTTGTCTTCCGCTGTGTTTGTTAAGTTGCCTGCCTTTGTGGCAGTTGCGTTAAACTTGATCATGTGATCTTTTATGTAATACCTTTATGTATTCGTGTAATGGATGATGTATTTCTGTGTGCCAACTTTGTATGTTGTTCACGACTGATCTTTCTGGGATCGTGAATGTATGCATACGTAGGGTTTCAGACTGCCGGTCTGGGGTCCTTACAGAGTTGGTATCAGAGCCATCCTGACCTTAGGAGACCTTAGTTAGCATGGACGTAAGATAGGAAAGAAAAGTATTTTTGAGTAAAAACCTATTTACTATCTACATGATTTTTATCTAAGGGAATTTTAGTATATTTTCCCTCCTTCTGATCTTTTCAAAAGATTCTAAATGCATATCAAGGGCGTCCTTGAACAGTGGTTCGAAGGACGGGCCTTACAGAGTTGGCATCCCTCTCGGTTAAGAGTTTATTTCTTCCTTGTTTGCAACTGCTCCGCTCTGTTTTTGAAAACATTTCCCGCTTTTGAAGTTTTCTGTTCAGAAAATAGTTGGGGTTTCAAAAACAGATTGTTGCATAGTTTTACCTCTCTCAGTTAATAGTTTTATCAAAACTTTACTTCTAGTATCTTGTTTCCATCCAAAAGCTTTTATACTTGCCGATGTCCCGAGAAGACCAAAATAATTGCCTAGCTCTACAGTGATGATGGTCAGAAGTAGATATAGTTCTTCAGCCACTTCTAGGACTTTTGGATCAGTCTAGTTTGGAGTAATTTAGCGATTACCCATGAGTCGCCTCCCCCTACATAGCTCAAATGGAGCCTTGCTTGTGTGTTATGGCTTGCTTATGTGTGTCCGTAGGACTTTGTGCTATTGTGTGGTGTAGATTTTGATTCATCTAGGCATTTATATGTTTGTGGGATGCTCAAAATTTGCAGATTTGTGATTGCCCCGCTCTTGTTTTTGAATCGCCTCGTGTTAAATTTTTGCAAGCAAAAATGTTTGTATAGTATTCAAAAACAAGAATTTGTTGCTTAGATTTATATTTGTTTTCGCTTCGAAATGCCACCCGTCGTGAACCACCACCATTAATGAAAGCACCATTGGACCTAATAATAGAGGACCATCAAGACACATGAACTGATAGCATTGCTACCAGTGATGCACTCCAACAGATAAAGCTCCAACAACGACAAACCTCAAAGAAGAAAAGGCGTGAAGAAAACCAACCAATACTGACCTAAACCTCTATGTTTTGTCTGTTTGCAAGAGACTCGTTTTACCCTGTTGGCTAAATATCGCATCTTGTTATGGTCCCCTTTAAAAGACCAAACAAGAGAAATCCCCTTTTAAAAAGTTATATACCTCCCTCCTCTGGAGAAAGGTGCAAAAGAAGTCTTCACATGCCATGATGCGCAACCCCCTCAGAAAGCCAATCAAAGAGCACAATTCAATATTCGACGATGACGCTAGTCGTATCTTGTCGGACAAACATTATTAAATAGAAAGCTAACAAGACTAACATGCTTTGCCTAATCTTAGGTTGACACCTAACCAAAGCATGCAAACTACTGACAACTCTTTCTAAACCAAGAAATTAAGTGACTTACGACACCTTTTAATCGAGTTGGTAAAAAGGAGAAGTCACGAGAAAATAAGATGATGACCTATTCGTTTACTAGTCAATAGGATATCGGGTGTATCTACTTTGGAAACCAAATCTTAGTAGACATTGTAGGTACTGTGAAATTCGAGGTTTAGAAATTAAGTGAACGATGGAATGTTTATGATAGACCTAGAAAACAACAGTTTTCCTGTTTTTGTTTCTTTGTGTGCTCTTGATTGAAATAAATTTGTGTTTTATTAAATCTTGCTTCCTAACTTATATGGAGTTGGTAGGACTTGTTATTATGTTATTTTCTTACAATGAATCCACCCTAGAAAGTGTGTGCATGATTGAAAACTCGAATAAAAATGAATAGCATTTGTTACCTTCTAGTTTATTATTTGGATTGTTGAGTGGGCAAATCCTTGTAGATTTGTTGTACCTAGATTTTTGTTATGGTTATGATAGATCCAGTACCATTTTGGTACTGTTATTTATATGTTGTTATCTTCCTTAACTTGCATGTGATCTTATAGCAAAGCATGAGTAACATTTGCTATTTTCCCAGTTTTTATTATTTGGAAGTATTGTGAGAACTAGATCTGTGTATACTTTCTTAGTAGATTTTGTGCTATGTTTATTTAAGTCCAGTACCATTTAGGTACTGTTATTTTTATGCTTGTACCTATGATAGCTTGCATGTCTTTTAATAAAACAGCATGTGTAAGAATTGCTATCAATATGCACTAGTATTACTTCACTAGATTAAATAGCATTATATTTTTATCTTGTATGCAAAGTTTTTCATGAGTAATCAGAGGCTTAGTACCTATTTTTACTTTGTATTGGTGGGCCATAGCCCACTGGTCCCATTGCATTTTAGCTTGAGGATAAAAATCCCCAACCATACACCTGTGTGAAAATAGCATGTTTCACTATGTGATTGATTTCTATTTTCCACCATGGAAAATATAATTGTTTCTTTTCACTTATGCAAGTGAGAAGTTTATTTCTTATTAGTAAAAACTAATATGTTTAGGTGTGATCCTTTTGTTAGCATAATATTCCTTAGGGGTATCATGTTAAGAAATGTGTCACTACCGTGTGCTAAAATTAAATTGTACGCAAATAAAATAAATTCCTCTTGATTGGTAGATTGTTTGTGGATAATTTTAAATTGAGTGTATGGATTTTTGAGAAGGTTTAGATAACTTTTCATTACTTGCATAGCTACTGGTTGTGTGAGTTATACCTTGCTTGTTTGCTAGTAATTGGTTAAAGAAAACAGAAATCTGCTAGAAGAAATTTCTGCATGCTTAATGGTTGATTCATAAAATTACTTTGGTGTTTGTGCTGACTAACATGAGTAAGTTTTGTGTACTGTTATTAGGTACATTTATATTCATGACTTGCTTGTTTAAGTTTAAACATCATGATAGCATTGTTTGCTTCTCTAGAGTGAAACTAGTCTCACCACTAGAAAATGGTTAGTTTTGCTCTAGTATTACCCTCTTTTTATTTTATGGGTATATGTGTTGATGTAGCATGTTTAGGAAGTTATTACTTCTGTTATCATGCCATGAATTATTTATTTGCATGTTCTATGGTTATAGGATATGATTATCTCTTATAGCATGCTGGTGTAGATTTTTCATACTAGTGTGTTATTTGTGCAGTCCTGATTTTTTTTATGCCTGTGTAATAGGAGTTTAATCTTGGGTGAAGATGGTGTTTTAGAGTATCTTTATGATTATATTCGTTGGTTTTTAGCTACTGGTTGTTTCCTAATTGTTCATGATTGATGGATTCCGAAACCTCTAATAAACAATAACCTAGTGATTAAATAGTCTATTCATCTGTGGTGTTGTTTGCTTGCTTATTGGATTTTGTTTAAATGTTTTACCTTAGCATGAGTTTATACTTGTGTTATGATTGTGCTTAAGAGTATCTTATGAAACTAAAACATACAACTAAAATCATGAACTTAGTAAGTGATAGTTGCTTGTGGTGAGTAATATCCACTGCCATGGGTATTGTTCTGTCTGTTGGTTGTTACCTTAGCAACCTAACCTTTGCACCCACAAGCTATATTTTTAGCTTCTTATATACCTTGTTATGAGAGTGGTAGACCACTCCATATGTGTTATGTAAGATTTGGGATATAGCTAGGAACTCATGTAACAAGTGACGGTATATTTCCAGGTAATTCTGCACTAACCTTAATTTTTGTTCAAACTAGGAAACAAAAGTTTTGGACCTAACACAGTGCTGGTGTATTTTTTTTAAAGTGAAAAGAATTTGCTAATTTAGGGATGTACCCCTCCTCCCAAGAAAAGTCAAAGGGGGGAAGCACCTGCACTCCAACACTAACTTTGTGTTTGTTGGCCCTCCCTTAGTCCTCGCTTGTGAATCTCGGGGACGAGATTCTTTTTAAGGGGGGAAGACCTGTCACATCCCAATTTTGGAATACCTGTTAACACAGTTGTTTTGCTAATTGCTTTACTAATAAACCTTGGTTGTGTTTGTTTGTGGTTGTTTAAGTGCAACCAAACAAACTAATTATATAAACTTGCAAACTTAAAAGGATAGCAAAGCAGTGAACTAAAAATATTCAACATATTGTTCCAGGGATAAAAATATTCAACATATTGTTCCAATGAGCTTGGCAATATTTTCTAAAGTAAATATTGATCAAAGAGTTTTCCAAAAACATCTTATGAATCTCATACTTGTTGAATATCATTCCAAGACCTAAATTAAGAAAGAGGAAACACTTAATAATTTTCCCTAAAAAGATTGTCAGAAAAAGAGGCATTCTTAAAAGCTTCACCAAAATATTATCAAATGTTTTTCCAACCTTGGAAGATTAAAAACAATAGTATTAGAGAGCATTTACTTGCTATCTCTAGTCACATAAATATTTTGGCAAAGCATTGCTAAAGAAAAGCCAAGTGCTTTATTAAATAGAAATTCCAATATTTCCAGAAACAGAAAACTAAAACAAGTTACTATTGGAAACTTTCTTAAAATGAGATGAAATTAATACCATTGCTTCCTTATATCAAATAAGGAACACACACAAGAGGAGACCAAAAATTGAATCCATTAAAGTCCTGAAAACATGGTTTTTCTCCACAGCAACAATTGGGATTTTGAACAAGTTTGTTCTACAAACTTTTTCCAAATGCCATGAAATAAATACCACATGCTCTATATCATAAATAAGGATGAAAACCAAAAGGGCACAAGTTTTGAAATAATTTAAGTTGCCAAAAACCCCTGTTTTCTTGACAGCACCTTTTTGAAATTTGAACAAGTTTGTTCTATGAAGTAACTCTAAATGACTTGAATTTTCTACCACATAAGGAACACATCAAATAAGGAACGTGTGCCAAAAATTATCATTTTTGGAAGCTCCTAAGTAGTCAAATAAATTCAATGTCCATTTATGTAAGAATTCAAATTTGAACAACTTTGAATTATCAAGTTTAGGCAAATGAGCCAATTTTCACATATGTTGTGTATCTTAACTAGTAAGAATTTTGGGCAAAGGGATTTCAAATTATGACTTTGTTTGCTTAGGAAAAACATCCATTTTCAGAGAGTACAGGGACCTACTTGTAATTTTCCAGGGACTTAAATGTAAGCTGAGTCACATGGTGTCCTTCTTCTTCCTGTAGATGACGAAATGGAGGGCATGGCTGCCCATGCTTCCTTTGCTTCGAGTAGAAGACTTCTAGATGGTTAAAACCCCTCAAGTGAATCTCTACCTGCCCCCTCTCTCTCCCCCCTCGAACTCTCTCTCTCTCTGAATTTTTTTTTGCCTAACCAAACCCTAGCCGAAACCCCTCGTCGTCGATTGGGCCATAGGAGAGCTCGCCGCCGGCAGCCGTTCGCTCCATCGTCTCCGCGTCGACGTAGTGGTCCTCTCTGCCAGAGGAATCGAGCCGGAAGGGCTCGAGGTCGCCGCGCCGTCCGTTTTCTTCCACGGCTCCGGGAGCACTCCGGCGAGGCATTGCCGCGCCCTCGAGCTTCCTCCTTCATCGCCGAGTGGCCCAGCGTCTTCACGGTGAGCAGGCGACCCCCGCCGCACTTTTTTCCCCCTCCCTCTCCCTCTAGAACGCCGCCGGTCGTGGCCGCTGTCCGGCCGCCGCCGCGCAACCGTCGCCGCCGCCCTCCGTTCGCTCCCGGGAAGCGAGACCGCCGCTAGTTAGATCCCCTCGTCCTAAGCAACGTGCAGGTACTTTTATTTTGCAAAATGGTAAACCGTAGCGCTCGTTTCTGCTCGCCGGAGTTCGTCCCGCCGGCGAACGACGTCACGCTGGCGTCGTGCTGACGCAGCGAGCCTGGACCCGCGCGCTGAGGAGTCAAACTGGCCGGTGGGGCCGCGCATCGCCCGCGTGGCTGCCCGCGTGGCAGCTGGCCCGCGAGTCAGCGGCGCTGGCTAGATCCGCGCGCGGTGGGATTGGATCTGGCCGGCCCACTGTTAGATCTGGCCCATGGATGGTTTATTTTTCCATTTTATTTTTACAGAAACAGGTAGGTTTACTTTTGGCTCAAAAAGGCAACTTAAAATATGAATTTGACCAAACTAAAATTTACAGTGGTACCTCAACTAATTCTAAACCATCTCCAAGTTGTAGAACTACATTTGGATGGTTAGATTTGAAATGAAAAATAATTTGGCAACAGGTACCAGAAACACCAAAATGAGCACCATTTTTATTTTACAACTCATAATGAAGTGAGGCCAATTGCACTGGAAAGCCCTTGAAATTTCCTAACAGGAGCATTTAACCTAGTTTCCAAATTCATTATATTTTTGAAATGGAATGCAATTTGGTAAAACACCAGAGAGCACTTTGGTGATTTTTATAAAATAATTAAAAATGATTTTTGATGCAAACTCAACTGGATGGTCTTGTATATGTTTAGGGCTATCCAAACCTAGAAGGGTTTAATTTTTAGAGCATCCTAGAAAATTTTGTGGACAGATCCTTGTTTTGCATATTTCTGCCATTTTGGCATTTTAGCTAATTAATTGTTGTGATTATATTTTTGAGTTGCAATATTGTTTTCTAGCATGTGTAAGTTGTGTGAACTTGTTTTCTAAGTGTTACTTAGCTATTTTAGCATGTTAGATTGTGTGGAATTGAGTTGAGAAGAAATATAATTTATGTAAGTAGCATATGTTATTCTCTAGTTTATTACTTGCATAGAAGTTTTGATTGATTGATTTGTGTGCAAGTGATTGAATTGTTGTGTTAAGATATTAGATTCAGTACCATGTTAGTACTTATTTTGTGTTGTTATCACCTCTGCTATCTTGCATTTGAGTTGGTAGAGAAGCATGAGTAATTTAATCATTACTATGAAAATGTTTTGGAAAAATTCCCTCATGTGTGGAATTTTTGGCATTAATAATTGTGGTTGCATAGCCACATCTTTTTGGGTTGTATCCATAGGTCCAGTAGCATTTTGATAAGTTTGTTATGAGTACTTGACCCCTAAAGTTTTCACTTGTGTGAAAACAATAACATGAGTAGCAGTGCCTTGCTTATTTAAGCACCCTATTATTTTCTGCTAGTAATGTTAATGCACTAGATGCTAGTTTAGTTTTTTGTTAATTTTTAGAAAATGGACCAGAGGCATTGTGACCTATTAATGCTTTGTTATGCTAGTGGAACACCCACTGGTTTCATTGCATTTTTGGTGGAAACATTATTTCCCCCACACTAGATGTGTTTCTTTTATATATGTTTTGAGTAGATCTATAAATGCTTTTTAGGATTATTGCTAGATTAATTCTCATGAAACCAGTACCATTTAGGTACTGTTATTTTTGTTATAGCACCTCTAGATACTGGGTGCTTGTGTTTGAAATAGATTTAAATAGCAATGCTTAAAGTCTAAATTTCATACTAGGATATTCATGTATGCTTTTTGTCTTGTTTTACCCTAGGGAAAACTATGAATCTTTGGTGTGGAAACCAGAGGATGGAATGTCCTTGTGGCATTATTATCTTAGCGTTTTCACCTCTGATAGGTTTCCTCTTAAGTAGCATAAAAGCATGAGTAACACTTGGATGACTAGGAATTAATCTACTCACATGTGTAGCATTTTAAGCATAGTTTTTCCTTGTTTCCTAGCTATGCTTTTTATGTTATTTTGTGGAATCCAGTAGCAATTATGGTACTGGTTAGAGGAGTATTTTGCCTCTGCTAGCTTGCACACTTGTGCATAAAATTAACTAGTGTAGCCTAAACTAGTCTAGTATATTTCCTAAATTTTCTACTAGTATGAGTAGGAGTTTTTGGATGCTAGATTGTTTGTTTGGAGCACTTTTATAAAAGTGACCAGAGGCTTATTAACCTCTGGGTGAGCATTTTTGCTAGTGGAACACCCACTGGTACTTTTGCATCATGGTGGAAAATAGGATTGACTTGTTGTCATGGGCCTTTTTCACCACTTGAGTATTTTAGCAAATTATATGTGCTAGCCATAGAGATTGTTGGGGAAGTTTTTAGACATAAAAATGTGTTTTATGTGACACCCTACTGTCTAGTAACATGTGCTCTACCCCACTGGTCCATGGTGTTCTTAACTAAAAATCATTGAATTGGCCACACATAAACACTAGGAAAAAAGCAGACTTTTCAACTATAGTTTTTATGCCAATTTTTCTTAAGGGAAAAATTGAGAACTTGGGTGGTACTTCTTGATTGCTTGCTGTATGTATTACTTGTAGCCTTGTTTGTCTTGTTTGGTTCTGAATGTGTGTCCTTTATTCTCTTTTTACGACGTTAGAAAACGAAGAGGAAGGAAGTGTCGGGAAGCTCTGTTTCAAGTTCCAGTCACTCCAACAACCAGGGACACAAAGAGATACCAGGCAAGCATCCTGATTGCTTGCTGATACAATACTTACCATTATATATCATGCATGTTTTACCTCTGAAGTTTTACCAAAACTTGATTATCAAAACTATTTTTGATGTGGAAATTACTACTATACTATATTATAGGTTACTATCATGCCAGTAGTTAAACTTGGTAATACCAAGCCCATAAGCCACCATATGGTATTTAATACCATCAAATATACTAGTCCCTAAGTGGACACCCTAAAATTGTGATTCTACGAAACAAAGGCTTTACGGAAAAACCCGGAGAAAAGGCGGAACCTTGTTCTCCGGAGGAATGTGGAAGTGGTCATTTTTGAGAAGGTGGTGTTTTCAAAAATGACACATAACCTAGTCTTCGTCGGACAACCTTTACCGTACTGCCACCCTACCCTAACATGGGCACGGGGCTTAACTTGAAGTTTGTTCTTATTAGTGTGTGCTATCTCACTTGCTATAAGGGGCGTCGTACCCTCGAACCGAATGTCGTCAAAACTCCCAATGTTGAGGCATATAAAGTGTGGGATTAATTTTCCCTCCGGATGCATTCATTGAGGCTCCTGGCTAGGCAGGGTGGGACTTGATGCCGGGGAGAACAACTTCAATCGAGAGATAGGCATATTCTAGCTTGAACATAGTGGATGGTTATGATCATATACCTGATGTTTACATACTGTTGTTACAGTCCGTGATTGTTCACGGGAGGTGTACTGGATCTGGTGGATGTGTACACCTCTGCAGAGTATAACTTTTTCGAAGAAGCCGCGTCCTCGGATATGGACAGTTGAATGGCCATGTAGCTAGCATTGTGTCAATGTTTTCAAAAGAGAAAGTTTTTGAAAAGGAATTGTATTTGTGAAATACTGGAAATGATGAACTTGTGAAGTTCGGAAAGGAATGGAAACTTATACCGTGGAGGCATCGTCGATGATGAAAAGCCAGAAGATGTTATACAAAACAAAATGTTTTGCAAAGAAAACCTTTTCTACTCTAAGCAGGAATTCTGGAAACTGATTCCAAGAAGTTTTGCAAAGAGAAAATATTCTTTAACAAAACTTTACCAAACCTCTTGTACATGTGAGATCTACAAGAGAAATAAAACTATATTATTTTATTTTCTTCTGAAGTATCTTCTTCAACGAAGATGCAGATAAACTTGACTGCAACTGTGGTGTCATCATATATGAACACCATTGGTAGTGAACCCTATTTATAGCTTACCTATTCCACCATATAAGCATATTTGCATGTTGGTAAGTGACATGATGGATGTCTTGCTGAGTACATTCAAATGTACTCATTATGGTTTCGCCCCTGGTATCTACTTATCAGATTTGGAGAAGGAGTCTCCAAAGGATAGCTATGAAGAGAAGTACGGAGTTGACGGCTTTGCGAACTAGGATCGTCTCCGGGTCAGCAGCCTGTAGGTTAAGGCGTGACTTGGGCTCAACCACGTTGTGTTTTATTTGTCTTCCGCTGTGTTTGTTAAGTTGCCTGCCTTTGTGGCAGTTGCGTTAAACTTGATCATGTGATCTTTTATGTAATACCTTTATGTATTCGTGTAATGGATGATGTATTTCTGTGTGCCAACTTTGTATGTTGTTCACGACTGATCTTTCTGGGATCGTGAATGTATGCATACGTAGGGTTTCAGACTGCCGGTCTGGGGTCCTTACATGAAGGATTTGGGTGAGGCAACTTACATATTAGGAATCAGGATCTATAGAGATAGATCAAGGCGGCTCATTGGATTGAGTCAGAGTACTTATCTGGACAAGGTTTTGAAGAAATTCAAAATGGAAGAGTCCAAGAAGGGATTCTTACCGATGTCCCATGGCATAAAACTTAGCAAGACTCAGTGTCCTTCGACAACTGATGAGCGAAGTCGGATGAGTGTGATCCCGTATGCTTCGGCAATCGGATCCATCATGTATGCCATGATTTGTACTAGGCCAGATGTTTCCTATGCTCTAAGTGTTACGAGCAGATACCAGGCTGACCCTGGCGAAGCCCACTGGGCAGCGGTTAAAAACATCCTTAAGTATTTGAGAAATACTAAGGAAATGTTCCTAGTTTATTGAGGTGATGAGGAATTCAGTGTAAAGGGTTACACGGATGCAAGTTATCTCACCGACTCAGATGATTCTCGTTCGCAATCGGGATACGTGTTCGTAATGAACGGAGGAGCTGTGAGCTGGAAGAGTTCCAAGCAAGATACGGTGTCTGCATCTACAACAGAGGCTGAGTATATTGCTGCCTCAGAGGCGGCAAAGGAAGCTGTTTGGATCAGGAACCTCCTGATGGATCTTGGTGTGGTTCAGGGCGCGTCCAATCCTTTGGACGTATATTGTGACAACAATGGTGCTATCGCACAGGCCAAGGAACCTAGACAACACCAGAAGAACAAACATATACTCATGCGGTACCACCTCATTCGCCAGTTTGTCGAACAAGGTGATATCAAGTTATGCAAAGTACACACGGATGCAAATATTGCAGATCCGTTGACAAAGGCGCTACCACAGCCTAAGCATGAGGCGCACAAGAGAGGTATGTGCATTAGATGCCTAGGCATATGATGCCAAGATGATTGACTCTAGTGCAAGTGGGAGACTGTTGGGAATATGCCCTAGAGGCAATCATAGATGATGTAATTCCCAATGTATTCATAAAGTTATTAAGTTGTCCTTTGTTTTGAACATCTGATATATGTCATTGAATATGTGATTCGATTGTGGAACTATGTATTCATGTTGTTCATACTAATTGTCCTTGGTCGTTAAGGTTGTGCTGGACACACACCCTAGACTAATGTGAGTGTTGGCTGATGACACGGTTCCACTTGTCATGGGCATGGTGATGCCATTCGAACGTTCACGGACTTGGCTAAAGAGTTTAGCAAGTCGGACTGACCCACATTGAGATGCAACGATCAAGTCGTCATTTGCATGTCTCAATCAATGTAATCCTTAGACCTGAGGTTGTCGCACAATCCGAGTTGTGGATCACCGACTTAGGTTCTGTCAAACGTTGTTCTATGACAAGGCAACTATAAAGGCAGAGTTCGGGTCGAATGAGAAGCAAGTTACGTGATGTGGATAATCAAGATGGGATTTTGCCCCTCCTAATGGAGAGATATTCTCTGGGCCCTCTCGAGTGATATGATTCAGGAAGCATGGCCATGCGCGACTCAGTTAAGTGTTAACTGTGTCGGTTGACTAAGAGTTAGTCAGATGAATCGCATATCACGGATCGAGAAGAGAGTTGAACTATTTAAGGGATGACGATAAATCGCCTATAGTTCGACAAGGTATATCGTGAGGCAAAAAGGACTAAGATGAATATCACATTGAAAGGTATGTCGTCATGACTCAATGGAACTTGGGAGTCGGCACGTTCTGCTAGGAGCCGCTACCGATTGATCGATTGAGAGTAGGACTCCAATCGTGTCCAAGTCGCCATGAGCCTGCAGAGTCGCACACTTAAGAGCGGGAGCAAGTATTGGTCGGGTTGGACCCGAACCGGAAATGGACTGGTTTTGTGAGTCGGACTCACAGAGGGAATGGGCCACAAGTGTTGTGAAGCCCATTACCATACGCTATATAAAGAGGGGCGCAGGTTGCCCAGCGGGCACGTTAGTCCACTCTCCCATGCGTTGGGAACTTTAGCCCCACTCAGTCCATCCGCCGCACCGGACCTAGCAGTCCGCCGTCGGAGCTCCTCCTCGTACGTGTGGATACCGGCAGAGGTGCTGTACGTTCAGCACTTCGACGTTCGAGGGATTGGATCGGCCGGACCGGATCGTGGGACTGCACTGCCCCAACGCGCTGCATCGATAATCCGCACCTGCGCGTCTAGTGGTAATACTCGTGGCCTTCTACCTCGGCTAGATCTTGGGAGTACCGCGTAGGAAAAGTTTTCGTTTATCTCTACGCGTCCCAACAGATACTGCAATGGAAGAGAATGCAGAAGAAGGAGGTGATCAAGAACATGCATCAGAAGAGCCCGATGATGATCTTCGCCGAGTTATTGCTGATGCAAGGGAAGACTGTGAATATAAATTGGAGAGGTTGAAGCTGGACAACATGTTACAGGATCACAAAAAATTGTTGTACCCAAATTACGAAGATGGTAGCACAAAGCTCGGTACCACACTGGAGTTGCTGAAATGGAAGGCACAGAACGGTGTGACCGACAAGGCATTTGAGAGTTTACTTCAACTAATGAAGCCAAAACTTCCAAAGGATAGCGAATTGCCTGAGAGTACGTACGAAGCAAAGAAAGCTCTCTGCCCTCTAGGATTAGATGTGCAGAAGATACATGCATGCATTAATGACTGCATTCTCTTCCGCGGTGAGAAGAACGAGAATTTGGATAAATGTACGATATGCACTGCACTGCGGTATATGATCAGAGCAGATGGTGATGTTTACGGCGAGCCCCCCCCCCCCCCCCCCCCGTAAGAGGGTTCCTGCTAAGGTGATGTGGTATGCTCCTATAATACCACGGCTGAAATGTCTGTTTAGAAACAAAGAGCATGCTAGGTTGTTGCGATGGCACAAAGAAGACCGTAGGAAAGATGGAAAGTTGAGGCACCCCGCCGATGGATCGCAGTGGAGAAAGATCGAGAGAGACTTCCCAGACTTTGCAGGAGAGGCGAGAAACTTATGGTTTGGTCTAAGTACAGATAGCTTTAATTCTTTTGGGGAGCAGAGATCCAGTCATAGCACTTGGCCTGTAACTCTATGTATGTACAACCTTCCTCCTTGGTTGTGCATGAAGCGCAAGTTCATTATGATGCCAGTTCTCATCCAAGGCCCGAGGCAACCTGGCAACGACATTGATGTGTATCTAAGGGCATTAGTGGAAGAACTCTTACAATTGTGGGGCAAACCAGGTGTACGTATGTGGGATGATGTGACGCCCCGAGATCGGGCACTATGCAGATTTCAGCATTCCCGCCAAAATCCACATAATAACCGATTCCAGGTTGCCACTTGTGATAACATTACAACAGTTCACGAATATTCCGCAACCACAACAGAAAAGATATATACAAGAAGACTCAAACGAGTCAAGGATACAACTGATACAATACAAAGATCCAAATAACAGCGGAAGAAACAACATAGTGTCCGACCACGGACAAGATACAAGTTGGACTAAGAGTCCTGAAGATAACCGACGGCGTCCAATCCCTGCCCAGGCCAAGCCGGAGGGATTCCCAAGGTAACGTCGTCAGACTTCAAACCTGTTGACTGCAATGTGGAATATGCAGCCACGAAATGGATTCGTGGGTCAGTACTATTAAGTACTGGCAAGTGGATAAACCATACTCACAAGATACCAGCGTAACCAATCATCACAAGATACAAATACTTTGGGTACAACGGAAAGGAAGGGATTATAGCAACGAAGCGGCAGCAGGCTGCACTAACTAACTACAGAGACGCGCTACAACATCCGGCTAAAAGAAAGGGATAAGATAGCGCGACAAAACCAACTATAACTACTCACCAAACAATACCCATCCAGTGTTACCCCCTACTAAGGAAGCAACCCAAGGAAACTCACACTGTTGATTAAGGTGACATTCATTTTCATGGTGGAGATAATCTATATTACTAGTCAAGTTATCATCGTTAAGTGTAAGTTGTCTGAGTACTTGTTAGCCAGCACTTTCACCAAGTCATCCATAACCGCGGACAACACGGCTTCTCGAGAAGATTAACCCTGCAGGGATGCACCAATTTGGCCGTACACGTAAGAATGACCCGCCAGATGGAAATGCACTTCCACCAAGCGAGGCACTCAACACAATATAACTCTTCTTCGCATCAAATCCAAAGAACCACGTGCAATTGAGCGCACGACTAATCAAGCCCCACGAAGAAAAGGGGACCCTCATAGCATTCTAAGAACGTGTCTCCCTAAATGCCGACTACAAAAGTTCCACCCTGGCGCCAAGGGTTCGCACCTGCATATGCATGCGGCAAATGGAATACCCGAACTAAATGAGGTGATTTGGACGAGATGTGAATCGAATCAGAGTTGCGGGGGGCGCCCATACGCTCTTCCCACATGCGGTTAGCGCGCTCATCATGGATCGGAGGACAAGACCCTTTTCCTAATTAAGTTCGACACTAGCAGGCCTCAAAACCACGCCGGGCCTCCTGCCGGTGCCTTATCATCAAATTATTATTACCCAAAACATTAACATGTTGTTGATTAAGACAAGCCCAACTATCAACTAAACAGGTGATAGAACAAAGGACAACAGGACTAGAGCGCAAACAAACCTAAGCATGCTAGTACGACACAGGCCAACAAACAACAGGGTTATAGGTGTGGAGGTAAGGCAATATCGTGGCAGCAGGGTAAACATGTGATGGAATCGGAACACAAGCATCGAAAATACTAGGCTAGCATAAAGACAACGGAAAGAATCGGTAACAAGTGAGGAAAGGCAACATAGGTAGCAAGTGAGTATACTTGCCTGAGATCCAGCAAGTAGAGGTATATCCGAAGAACTTGTCGGTGCTCACATCATCTCAACGTCCTATCCGCGAAGAAGCAAAGCACTAAAAGAATCAACGGATGCAGCAATTACTTCTACGGCAAAAGATCCAGCATGATCCTATTTTATATGCATGACATGCGAGATGCAACGCAAAATGCAATTTAGACAATTTAATCGGAACCGGAGTCCGGACAAATAATTATGGTTCAAGTTGTTTATCTAACCATTATATTAAATGTTGATTAACATGTAAAACAGTAAGTAGGTGCGCTAAACAATATTAAATGGAATAGGGCAATATTTAGGTAATACCCCAACACATTCCATATGTTGTTATTTAGTTGACAGGCATAACACAGGCTAAAATGCACAATACAAGATGCAAACATGAGCATGGATGGCATATTCATATTCCTTGCATTTTTCTGGTTGGAAAACATATTTTACACATTGAATTTGAATTTAATTTGAATTAGTTATGATTTATGCAATTTTAAATGAATTGAATAAAGTATAGAAAATTGCACAAATTTTAATTGGTCAAAACATTAAACAAATTGCATATTTGAAAAGTTTAGGAAATTTTGAATGGAAAACATATTTTATTTATTAAATTTGGATTTAATATGTTAAAGATATTTAAATTTGGATTTAATATGTCACAAAGTTTTAAAGATTACAGGGACCTATTGGTGGTAGAAACAGTGTGTGGAAGGGCTCCGGTACAAAAAGTAGAAGGCTAGGGGCCTGGGTGCAAGATTCCGGATCCAGATCTGGATCTGGGTCTTCTTTCACCACAAGGCAGCCAGCCAGAGAGGCTGACCCGCGGGCCCTAGCGCCACGCGGCGCTGACGAGGCGGGTGGAATCCACGCTGGCCACTAGGGTCACCGACAGTTGGGACCCGGCTACGCACGGTAAATGGAAAAATAAAGAGGAGGCAATGCCTCCGACGGGGTTCAAACCTGGGTGTCTGGGGAGCAGATCAAGTCCTTCGCCACTGGGCTGTGGTGCGCTTTGTGATATTATACGGATCTGACGGAATAAGAGGCGACACAACACAGTTAACTGAATTTTCGAACACGAAAATTTCAGACAGCGCGACGGGGACCAAGTCAGGCCGGCGGCGAACTGCAGCAGGCGGCGCTCGAAGGCTCCGCTCCAGAGCATGGGGAGGGGTTAGGGAGAGGTCCCAGAGGTGGAGGCTCACCTTTAGGTCGCCGGTTGAAGGGACGGGCTCGGGGAAGGCTCACGGTGACCGGTTGCAGATGATGTAGGCGAGCAAGGCGGAGGGTGCTAGTCGGGAAGATCTCGACGGCGCCGAGGATCCGGGAAGCTCCGGACCTCGAGCTTCTGCGATGACGAAGGGGAGGGTGCGGCGGTTCCATTCCCAGCCTCGTACCTCCTTCTCGATGACCATGGCGACGGTCCTTGGAGTTCCAAAGTTCGGCCATGGAGGCTCTCTCCCGGTTCAGAACGAAATTCAGGGAAAAGGAGAAGAAGACAGAGGAGAAAGAAGCAGAGGGCCTAGTGGCGGCGGAGGATGGGGAGGAGAGGGGCTAGGGTTTGCTGGCTTGTAGGAGGGGACGTAGATAAAGAAGAGGGAGGGGACCATGGTGGAGGAGGTGCTGGTGAAAGGGACAGGAGAAACGCCTCCTGCGTGCGTGCCTGTCCGTACGAGGGAGAAGGGGAAAGTGGGCTCGAGGCAGAGAGGACTTGGTCGTGATGGGCTAGAAGATGGCTTCGGTGGTGGGCTTGCTTGCCACGCCAAAACATTTTTTTTTATATCTCTTATGTTAAAACCTTTTGTTATTACATTTCTTGAGTGGAAAAAAAAAGACAAATAAGGTTTTGCTAAAACAAAAGGGAGAGGATTGTTATAGCAATAAAAAATAGGGTTTAGAAACAAATAATTTTTAGGGTTAGAAAAAAAATGCAATGCTATGCATGATGACATGATGCGGAAAAAAAAAGAAAACAATCAATTTCTAATTGGTAAAACCCCCGGGTGTTACAGACTGCACCACTAACAAGGGATTGCGCCCTCGCAATCCGCTCACAACCACGGGAGAGGGAAGAAGTCAGATCTATCGAGTCTTCGGCCACATTGTTGATCTCCTCGACACAACTAACAAGGGAATCTTGCTCGGGTTGATGACGATCTTCTCCACCAGGAATCTTCCGATGACCGAACCTATTAGGTTAACGGCTCAGAAAACGTCCACCCACGTTGGAACCTAACACTTTGAGAGATAGATAAGAGAGGAGACTCCAAAACAAATAAGATCGAAGGAGAAATAGAATAGAGATAAGGAGAAAATAAGCATCCTACTAAGATGTTTCCAAAATAGTTTAGCAGAAATAGTTTTTTGACACTCTAGAAACAACGACCATTAGCGAGGTTATCCTACAGGCGTTGCGGACCCGTTGCTTCGATAACCATTCGTATCGAAACAACTTTGGGAATCGGAAACCAGGCGCTGATACCATTTGTGACGCCCCGAGATCGGCACTATGCAGATTTCAGCATTCCCGCCAAAATCCACATAATAACCGATTCCAGGTTGCCACTTGTTATAACATTACAACAGTTCACGAATATTCCGCAACCACAACAGAAAAGATATATACAAGAAGACTCAAACGAGTCAAGGATACAACTGATACAATACAAAGATCCAAATAACAGCGGAAGAAACAACATAGTGTCCGACCACGGACAAGATACAAGTTAGACTAAGAGTCCTGAAGATAACCGATGGCGTCCAATCCCTGCCCAGGCGAAGCCGGAGGGATTCCCAAGCTAACATCGTCAGACTTCAAACCTGTTGACTGCAATGTGGAATATGCAGCCACGAAATGGATTCGTGGGTCAGTACTATTAAGTACTGGCAAGTGGATAAACCATACTCACAAGATACCAGCGTAACCAATCATCACAAGATACAAATACTTTGGGTACAACGGAAAGGAAGGGATTATAGCAACGAAGCGGCAGCAGGCTGCACTAACTAACTACACAGACGCGCTACAACAACCGACTAAAAGAAAGGGATAAGATAGCGCGACAAAACCAACTATAACTACTCACCAAACAATACCCATCCAGTGTTACCCCCTACTAAGGAAGCAACCCAAGGAAACTCACACTGTTGATTAAGGTGACATTCATTTTCATGGTGGAGGTAATCTATATTACTAGTCAAGTTATCATCGTTAAGTGTAAGTTGTCTGAGTACTTGTTAGCCAGCACTTTCACCAAGTCATCCATAACCGCGGACAACACGGCTTCTCGAGAAGATTAACCCTGCAGGGATGCACCAATTTGGCCGTACACGTAAGAATGACCCGCCAGATGGAAATGCACTTCCACCAAGCGAGGCACTCAACACAACCCAACTCTTCTTCGCATCAAATCCAAAGAACCACGTGCAATTGAGCGCACGACTAATCAAGCCCCACGAAGAAAAGGGGACCCTCATAGCATTCTAAGAACGTGTCTCCCTAAATGCCGACTACAAAAGTTCCACCCTGGCGCCAAGGGTTCGCACCTGCATATGCATGCGGCAAATGGAAAACCCGAACTAAATGAGGCGATTTGGACGAGATGCGAATCGAATCAGAGTTGCGGGGGGCGCCCATACACGCTTCCCACATGCGGTTAGCGCGCTCATCATGGATCGGAGGACAAGACCCTTTTCCTAATTAAGTTCGACACTAGCAGGCCTCAAAACCACGCCGGGCCTCCTGCCGGTGCCTTATCATCAAATTATTATTACCCAAAACATTAACATGTTGTTGATTAAGACAAGCCCAACTATCATCTAAACAGGTGATAGAACAAAGGACAACAGGACTAGAGCGCAAACAAACCTAAGCATGCTAGTACGACACAGGCCAACAAACAACAGGGTTATAGGTGTGGAGGTAAGGCAATATCGTGGCAGCAGGGTAAACATGTGATGGAATCGGAACACAAGCATCGAAAATACTAGGCTAGCATAAAGACAACGGAAAGAATCGGTAACAAGTGAGGAAAGGCAACATAGGTAGCAAGTGAGTATACTTGCCTGAGATCCAGCAAGTAGAGGTATATCCGAAGAACTTGTCGGTGCTCACATCATCTCAACGTCCTATCCGCGAAGAAGCAAAGCACTAAAAGAATCAACGGATGCAGCAATTACTTCTACGGCAAAAGATCCAGCATGATCCTATTTTATATGCATGACATGCGAGATGCAACGCAAAATGCAATTTAGACAATTTAATCGGAACCGGAGTCCGGACAAATAATTATGGTTCAAGTTGTTTATCTAACCATTATATTAAATGTTGATTAACATGCAAAACAGTAAGTAGGTGCGCTCAACAATATTAAATGGAATAGGGCAATATTTAGGTAATACCCCAACACATTCCATATGTTGTTATTTAGTTGACAGGCATAACACAGGCTAAAATGCACAATACAAGATGCAAACATGAGCATGGATGGCATATTCATATTCCTTGCACTTTTCTGGTTGGAAAACATATTTTACACATTGAATTTGAATTTAATTTGAATTAGTTATGATTTATGCAATTTTAAATGAATTGAATAAAGTATAGAAAATTGCACAAATTTTAATTGGTCAAAACATTAAACAAATTGCATATTTGAAAAGTTTAGGAAATTTTGAATGGAAAACATATTTTATTTATTAAATTTGGATTTAATATGTTAAAGATATTTAAATTTGGATTTAATATGTCAGAAAGTTTTAAAGATTACAGGGACCTATTGGTGGTGGAAACAGTGTGTGGAAGGGCTCCGGTACAAAAAGTAGAAGGCTAGGGGCCTGGGTGCAAGATTCCGGATCCAGATCTGGATCTGGGTCTTCTTTCACCACAAGGCAGCCAGCCAGAGAGGCTGACCCGCGGGCCCTAGCGCCACGCGGCGCTGACGAGGCGGGTGGAATCCACGCTGGCCACTAGGGTCACCGACAGTTGGGACCCGGCTACGCACGGTAAATGGAAAAATAAAGAGGAGGCAATGCCTCCGACAGGGTTCGAACCTGGGTGTCTGGGGAGCAGATCAAGTCCTTCGCCACTGGGCTGTGGTGCGCTTTGTCATATTATACGGATCTGACGGAATAAGAGGCGACACAACGCAGTTAACTGAATTTTCGAACACGAAAATTTCAGACAGCGCGACGGGGACCAAGTCAGGCCGGCGGCGAACTGCAGCAGGCGGCGCTCGAAGGCTCCGCTCCAGAGCATGGGGAGGGATTAGGGAGAGGTCCCAGAGGTGGAGGCTCACCTTTAGGTCGCCGGTTGAAGGGACGGGCTCGGGGAAGGCTCACGGTGACCGGTTGCAGATGATGTAGGCGAGCAAGGCGGAGGGTGCTAGTCGGGAAGATCTCGACGGCGCCGAGGATCCGGGAAGCTCCGGACCTCGAGCTTCTGCGATGACGAAGGGGAGGGTGCGGCGGTTCCATTCCCAGCCCCGTACCTCCTTCTCGATGACCATGGCGACGGTCCTTGGAGTTCCAAAGTTCGGCCATGGAGGCTCTCCCGGTTCAGAACGAAATTCAGGGAAAAGGAGAAGAAGACAGAGGAGAAAGAAGCAGAGGGCCTAGTGGCGGCGGCGGATGGGGAGGAGAGGGGCTAGGGTTTGCTGGCTTGTAGGAGGGGACGTAGATAAAGAAGAGGGAGGGGACCATGGTGGAGGAGGTGCTGGTGAAAGGGACAGGAGAAACGCCTCCTGCGTGCGTGCCTGTCCGTACGAGGGAGAAGGGGAAAGTGGGCTCGAGGCAGAGAGGACTTGGTCGTGATGGGCTGGAAGATGGCTTCGGTGGTGGGCTTGCTTGCCACCCCAAAACATTTTTTTTATATCTCTTATGTTAAAACCTTTTGTTATTACATTTCTTGAGTGGAAAAAAAAGACAAATAAGGTTTTGCTAAAACAAAAGGGAGAGGATTGTTATAGCAATAAAAAATAGGGTTAGAAACAAATAATTTTTAGGGTTAGAAAAAAAATGCAATGCTATGCATGATGACATGATGCGGAAAAAAAAGAAAACAATCAATTTCTAATTGGTAAAACCCCCGGGTGTTACAGATGAGAACGAACAAAAGCCATTTGACCTATGGGCGTTGCTTTTCGTAACCATCAATGATTGGCCTGCTCTTAGTAACATTTCCGGACATACAATTAAGGGATACAATGCATGCACACACAGTTTAGATAAGACTGACAATATTTTTTTGGATAAATGTAAAAAGGTTGTATACCTGGGGCATCGTAGAATTCTTCCGATCAAGCATCCCGTAAGAAATAAAAAAATAAGCAAACAAATTCATCATACGATGAGCCGAAGCGTCACATAGTTCTCTCAGGGAAAAGAAACATCGTGGGAATCAAGGACACGACAGACATGTCAGAAGATTATAATAAGTTTGTTGAAATTACACCCTTCACAGTGAAAGCTGACCCCACCATCCCGTTAAATAATGAAGATACTCCATGGTTACGGCCGAAGCGATCATAAGCAAGGGAGAATTCAGAAGACTAGATAGGGATGTTGGTGATGTTAGAGTGAAAGCTGACCCCACCACCCACTTTGCTGTTTCTCTCTCCTCCGTCTGTTGGTGATATGTAATAATAAGCGTGGAATACATGATCATATAGTTCTGTTTGACCAGTAATTTGTATTGACCGGTAAAAAGCTGATAACTATGACCAGGCTGATTTCATTATTATCCCAACCAGCGGCACACCCACCCACTTTGTTGTTTCTCTCTCCTCCGTCTGCTGGTGATGTGTAATAATAAGCGTGGAATACATGATCCTGTAGTTCTGTTTGACCAGTAATTTGTATTGACCGGTAAAAAGCTGACAACTATGACCCATATCCGAGTATGAGATAACTGTAGGCAGATATTGCAGGCACACTTCGAAGTGATAGTATGGATACCATCCTGACAGATATCCTTAAAACAGAAATAGATCTTCGGTACTTCTTTAACAGATATGATAAATTTTTGGAGGAGAAACGTCTAGCTGAACAACAAGCTGACTACCTTGGAGTTCAAATGACGCAAAGGGTTGCACCTCTGCGGTTACTTTGGCAAGGTGCTAATGCATACACTCCTGCACTGTTTGAGATTTTCAGGTTAGAATTTGAACTGATCTTGGATTGTGTGGTCTATAACTGTGGCGAAATTGGACCCATATCCGAGTATGAGATAACTGTCAAAAACAGGCGTCGGGGTCCTTTTGTTAGATTCGACTCATTAGAATACATTTGTAGCTGCAAAAAGTTTGAAAATGTAGGTCATCATCATTATGAGGAGAAACGCCTTCGATCGGGTCATCATCATTTGGAGACGCAGAATGCCTTGTATGCTCTGGACTCACTCGGAAGATCACAAGAGAAAACAAAAATTGTAAGATATTTATATTCAAATTATATGCAAATAGTAAAATAATTAATAGTTTCAAAAGTTAGATTAATTATTTAGTTAAACGAAAAATGGATTTGAATTAGTTATGCAAATTCTAGCACTTTTCATGTTGAATTTTTTTGTCAAATTTGAAAGTATATAGAAGTTATTAATGTGCAAACTTAAACAATTTTCAAATTTGGGCGCTAAAAAATTTGGGCGTGCAGGGTGCCACCAAATTTCGAAATAAGTTTTCGTCCCGGCCCGTGGTACCAACCGGGACCAAAGGGGGTGCCTCTAGTCCCGGTTGGTGGCACGGGTCGGGACTAGAGGCCCAGTTGTATAAATATCTCGGCCCTCTCTCCAGGCCGAGCCACCAACCAGGACAGCGGACATGTCTTGGCGAAGCCCTTCCGGCGGCGGGAACGGATAGGAAGATCCCGCCGGTGCTGGTTCCGAAGCCGGGGTTGAACTAGGGGACGCGTTTTTGTGACACAAAATATATATATTTAAAAGGCTCGGGGTCGTGCTTACATAGGGGGCGGCGGCGCGGCCACAGACGGCCGGTCGTGCTCACATCGGGGGCGGCGGCGCGGCCACAGGCGGCCGGCTGTTTCTTGGGGGAGGGGTAGCCTAGGCGCTTATATCTATTTTTTTGGGGGGGGGGCACCGGCGCCGGCCTACTCCTCATCGGAGGAGATGTAGTGGTAGGCAGGGCCTGCCACAGGTGGGCAGGCAGCTGGGGCTGGTCCGCCGGTGGTTGCGGAGGCATCTGGGACGCGTGCGGCGGCGGCGGTGGCAGCTCCTCTGGCTGCGGCGGCGGCGGCGGCAGCAGCTCCTCCTGAGCCCATTCGCCACCGGTCCACGCCCAGACCATCCCGTACTCCAGGCCGGGGGGCAGCGGCTGTGGCGGCGGCTGGTCCTCCGACGCCTCCATCTCGGCGTTCATGGCCTGCCACCAAGGCGCAGACGCTGGAGGGGGCGGCATGGCGTCGTCGTCGGCGGCGGCGGTGGCCAGGACCTGCTCCCACCGCTTGATCTCGTCCTCGACGAGGGAGCGGCGGGAGGCCTCGTAGGCGGCCTCCAAGCCGGCCTGGAGCTCGGGGTCCGACTCGTCCTCGACGATGTCCTCCAAGAGCCACAGCTCCGGCTCCCTGCCGGGCGGTGGCGCGGGGTAGTCGGCGGCGTTCTCCTCCGGGGCCGTGGGGATGTAGGAGCGACGGCGCTGGTCGTGCTCCTGCTGGAACCAGATGGCCCAGTTGGGGGAGCTGCGCGCGTACGCGCGGTCCCTGAGGAGGTGGGCCGGCAGGAGACGGCGCCGGCGTTCAATCTCCTCACGCGCGGCCTCGTTGGTCGGGGGCGGCGGCACGGGGATGCGCTGCGGGTTCAGGTGCCAGCCGTCCGGAAGGTGGACGTTCGGCCAGAACACCGGCGTGGCGTGGTCCCAGCGCCACTCGGCCTCCTCCTTCCGCACGTAGCGGCGGAAACGCTTGCCCGGCGCGGCGCGGGGCGGCGGGCGCGCTGCCGGACGTGGAGCGGGGACGCGCGGGTGCCCCACAATCCGGACGCCTCCCGGACTGAAGCCGAAGGCCTCCGGCGGCGCGCGGGAGACGCCGGCGCCTCTCTGGCCGGCGCCGCTCGAGGACCCGGCCTCGTGCTCGTTCTTCGGGCGCTTGAACCAGCGGCGGGGCGACATGACGGCTAGGGTTGGGTGGGCTGGGGCACGGCCGGGGTAAATGGGGTGTACGGGCGGCGGGGGCCCTTTAAAAAGGACTCGGGCGGGGCTGGCATGCCAACCGGCGGCCGGAACGTGGCGGCGGTTGCAGGCGGCCATGAATGCGCGGGTAAGCCGAGGCGTGCCTTTCGTGGCCACGCGCGCGGGGAGGTGGAGGCGCGGGAAGACGATGCTGCCAGTGGACCCTTTGACCGCGTGTGGCTGTGGTCTTACTTTAAGGGACCGGACGAGTCAGCCACTAGGTCGCCGGCCAGTGGCCCCTTTGACCCCGCGTGGCCATTGCCCCCTTTGACCGAATGTAGCCAGTGGGCTTAATAAAAGACGCGGGCCAGTCGGCCATTTGACAAAAATGTGGCCACTGGGCTTAATTAAATACGTGGGCCAGTGGGCGCGGTTGGGGAATGGGAGGCCGGTTGGGGATTGGGGGACAAAAGCGAAAAAATTGAAAAAAAAAACGAAAAAAAAACCCTGCCGTGGCAGAAAAAGTGGTCGCAATATAGCTTTTTCAGAGAAGGTATCCATCCCGCTTCCTAACACGAACCGGGATGAACTCCCTGCTAAGGTTCGTCACGTGGGCCAACCCTACCATCCCGGATCCTGGCACAACCAGAACAAATGGGGGAGCGCCATTTGTCCCGGCTGGCTCATCCCGGTTGCACAACCGGGACAAATGAGTCTTACCAACCAAGACTAATACCCCTGTTTCCACTAGTGCATCCTTAATCCGCAAACTTAAGGTGCCGCACCATCACAGAAACTCAAGAAGGTCACCACGTCAGGATAGAACCTGATTTGCCAATGTACAAAGATGCTTCGCTGCGGTGCATGGCATTGAACATTGAAAAGATTCCCTTTTTTGTTCGAACGGCGAAAGACCCTGAAGCGCATGGAAATTACATTAATAATGAGGGTGTATACATATTTACAAAGAGGAGTCTAAGAAAATACTTCCTCCGTCTGGAATTAAGTGTCACAAAGTTTGATAAAAGTGGATGTATCTAACACTAAATTATGTCTAGATACATTGATTTTTGTCAAACTTTGTGACATTTAATTTTGGACGGAGGAAGTACAAAATTACAAGCTAGTCATCAAACTTTGTGTCCAAGATAAGAGAAGAGAAGTGAAAATATGATAACGTCCATCTTAATCAACGGCAAACGCGACCTCTAGATTCGTGTACCAGGGACGCCACTAGTGACCATGCCACTTGGGGTGAAATCTCCTACATCGTAGTCGAAAAAATCCTAAACCCTAATCGCTTTCTCCCCCGCCTCCACCTGACCCACCACACGAATCAATGCCAGAAGAAACACTTACCTCCATCTCCAGCGGCCAGCGTTGTTCCCACGCTACCTCATAACCCTGAATCTCCTTTTCGTCGATATGTCGCCACCTCGGCCATTCCTCTAAGCCCACCTTCTTCTCTAGTGCTAGCGACCTACACCCCCGCACCCCTAAGATGATGGCAATTACACCCACTAAGTTTCGGGCTCGCTCACCGCTCAGTGTCGCGTTCTCCAACTTTGAGAAGGAGGGGGCTAAGGTAGGTCACTTCCCGTCAACCACGCCGCTTTGAGACGTGCGAAGACCAGTGAGGCCTACGCGCGTTCCCATGTGTCAAGGAGGGATCCTACCATCTACTACTCCTTACCCTGCTTGAATCTCGATACTACATCAAACAATTTTATGAGTTGACTTAAATGTAAGAAAATCTAGAAGTCTTAGATTTAGCAAAACTGATAGAGTATAATATCTTGCTGACACATGATCTTTTCTTGGACAGATATTTATAGAAGGGCCAGTTGATTTTAAACAATGCTAGTACTCGCCCGTTTAATTAACGCATAATGTATCAATCAATAGTAAAATTAAATTATCCGTATCGGCAGAAAAAATTAAGGTACAGAATTAAACATACCGGCTGCAGCACAATAATAACGCTATTTAGCGAACTCGGTATAACCAAATTTTTACAACCAAATTAATGGCCTGCCGTACTTGGAGAATGGCTAGATCTGGTTATATCTTCTGCACGACGGCCTCTTTGAGGACTGTCAAATCACACCTGAGCGTGAAGCAGTCAGCTTCTTGCAGCATGGACTTCTGTACGAACTTGAGGACACCCCAAGTACTATGAACACCACCCGCCTCGAAGGTCCGCGCGATGCTCACAGGTTTCAAATCTTTGTATACTTTACCATCTTTCCCTAGCAGACTCAAAGTGAATTTCGTCTTCACGGCCATAGCTCCTGCCGCTCCCACGAGGTGCAAGAAGGCCGACGCGTAGCCAGGTTCCTGCCCTTCACCGTCCGGGTAGAACCTGATGGTCCAGTTGTTGCCACCAACGCTGAACGTCGTCGAGCTGACGAACTTGCCTACACCCATGCCATCCAGCAGCGAGTAGTTCTCCACAATAAAATTGTGCGCCGCCGTGGCTGTCGGCGTCGCGCATCTCGACGACGTTACGGCCGGCACGGGCGGCTTTCCTAAGCACGACTTGATGTTTCCCATGGCAAAAGCAGACGGATGAATAAAAAGGCAAGACGTTGTAACTTGTACGGGCGGGCCTTAGCATATCTTGATGCTAGATCGGATTATCTTTTTATCAACGTACACACGTGAGATTGAGGAATCCTTGGACTGTTCGGTTGGAGGAGAAGTGAAAAACTATTTGACATAAGGAATCGTAAACAACCAAAACTAAACTGCAAAAAGACTTCTTTAGGGCATCTCCAGCCGTTGCGCCCCCCAGGACCCAAAACGCCGCCGTTTTGGGGCCGCCGCGGCGCCAAACGGCGCTATTCTGGAACCTGGGGGGGGCAGCGCTCCCAGTCGCGTCCCGAGCCCAAGAATCGGCCCAAAACAACGCAATTTGAAAAGTTAGGCGAAATTTATTGATTTAAGCAAATTGCGTACATATTCGACGGAAAATCAAACTAAAAACATCGACGGAAAATCAAACTAAACTTTATTTTCGATCTACGCGGCGACTACCCCTACGCGTCGTCATCTTCAGCGGTGTCCTCGTCGCGGCGGTCCTTCACCGCCAGCTGGTTGGAGGGGCCAGCTTCGCTCTGGCTCGCCGCGGCGAGCCAGCGTTGCTCCGCCCGCTCCGCTCGGGCTTGCAGGCGGCTGCGCCTGCTCGGAGGGCGGGCGGCTGCGGCGCTCGCTCTGCAGCGCCACCTGCCGCCGGTCGGCCTCGTAGAGGGCGATGATGCCCGCCTGCTCGGCCGAGGCAGCGCGCGCGGCCATCTGCCGGCGCACCTCTCGCGCCGCTTCCTCCCTCTGGTGTGTCTCCAGAGAGGCCCGGATGGCGGCCGCCTCCGCCGCCTGCGCCGCCTGCTCGAGGACGCCGCGAACCTCGCGGTACGCGTCCTCGTTCTGCGACGACTCGAACGAGTACAGCCCGGCGTGCTGCTCGGGCCATACCGGCTGACTCCTCACCTCCCGCCTCCAGTGACGGGCAGCCAGCCGTGATTCTCGTGCCTCGTACTGTTCGGGTGGCTGCTCCGGCGCCACCTGCTGCGGCTCCGGCGCCACCTGCTAAGGCTCCGGCGCCACCTGCTGCGGCTGAAGCTGCTCCGGCGCCGCTGGCTGCAGCTCGTCGTCGTAGTCGCTCTCGGGCCACGCGTCCCAGAGATGATCCATTGCGGGGAGGGTGAGGACGGAGAAGATGGAGAAAGAACGGCGAGGGAGGAGGCGAGAATGTGCGTACGGGGAGGGGGCGGGCACCATTTTTATAGCTTGGAGGGCCAGTCGCCGCGCCGCGCGTGTCACCACTGCCGCCCTGCCATTAATCCGGCAGCCTTTGACCGGGGCGCATGCACTGGCCGGCCGCCACGCCATAACTCCGGCAGCCTTTGACGGCGCGGGCGCCGAGAAGGAGGTCACGGGCGGTGGCTTCTGTTCCCGCGCTTTCCCGTCGTGTCGCTGACCGAGCTGGCCCACGCGCGCAGCCGCGCAGTTTCGTCCCCCAGGCCAAACCCAGCGGGCTGGGTTTGGCCTGGGTGCCGCGGCGCTATTTAGCGCCGAAACGGCGCTATTTGGGCCTCTGGGGGGGCCGAGTGGTGAAGAAGCGGCGCTATTCGCCGCTTCCTCCGCGAAAAAACCCATTTTTTCATCCCAGGATCCCGTGCTGACACGTTTCTATTTCTGTCTAATTTCCACTTTTTTACTTATGTGGCAGAAAAACCCATTTTTACACCTATGTAGCCAAAAAAACGCTTCGTCTCGTAAAACAAAAGAGATAAATACGAAACCTCACTGGATACCTTCCCAGAAAGCCGTAGCAAAAAAAAAGGTATAGTAGCAAAAGCCAATTTCGCCCAAGACATGACCAAGAGACTCTCGCTCGCCGGAAATCTCTTAGCAAAAACATTGTACTGAATAGCAAAGAAATAGACTAATTGTAGAAAAAAATTATTCTATTATAGCAAAAACCCGCTCTCGCTGGAGATATATCACCGGAGTTCTCGTATAGCAAAAAAAATTATAAAAAAAAGAAAGAAAAAAACCCAGTATGTTGCAAATTTCTACCGCCGCCTAAAAATCACTGAAAACACGAGAACTGCTGAGCCCAGAATCCTTTAGTTTGATCTTTTCATTTGCTTGTGCGTGAAAAGATGGAAAAGAAGAACGAGGATGGTGGTGTTTAGGATGTGGCCGTGGGCCAGGGGATGGCGGGGCCGACTTGGGGCATGGCACACTCATGATCCTGGGATAGATTCATGCGAGCCAAAGATTGTAGCTGCGCCCGCTCTGCCGACATCTCAGGAAGACGATGTGATCATGCATGATCAGTCAAGGAGCCGGAATTAGTACACCCCTACGGAGTAAATATTTTCGAAAAGTCGTGTCCACGATTATGGACGATAAGATCATAGAGAAACTGAACAATAAAACTTGAGTAGACAGGTGTGATGCTGGTTGTTCGATGCGATGATCAGAAGCTGAAGAAGAGTTACGATTTCTATCTCATATCAAAACATTCTTATAGACGTTGCCCAGTTGGTTCTTTTAAAATGAAAACAAGCTTTCTGCAAAACAACTACCAAATAGTCTTGCTAAAGCCTCTTCGAGATAGTAGCGCTAGTAACCTTGCGAGTACCTCCTGTACTCACCGTTGCTTTGTTGATTCTTTCTCTATTACAGTCGAGGACCTCTCCGAAGTCTAAGGTGGGTTCTTCTTCATAGTCGACGAGTAGTCTGGGTTTCCTGGGTGGCAGCCCGGGACAACACGGAACAAGATGGCGCTGTTATGTTATTGTAGGTCTCATAGGCCCAATTTAGATCTTGTTCTTAGAACACTTAAATTGCTTCCGCTTGTTGTAATGTTCTGTCAGTGACCTATGTTGTGGTACTTGGTATATTTTCTCTGCTAAGAGTTGAACTATGTGATTTGTTTCGTAGAGACCGTGATGTGCCAGATTGTTCCGAGTCTTGATCTGTTTATTATGCAAATTGGCTGGGCCCGACGTTATGTCATGACTGAGGGGTTCTGGGCCGATGATCCATGATCGAGCCGCTCCTGCTGATGTGATTCAGTCTGGAAGTGGTAACCCCGGTAACCTTCAATCGGATATCGTAACCGGTGACACCTAGCACTTTGCATGATTCCGAGGTCGGGGCGCTACATCAATGGTTTCAGAATATGCACATTTCTCCACTCCATTTCCAACCTTCAGTGGGGATACTATTATGGCAAGCCAGCTAGAGAAACACATTATTTTTAAGGGAAATCTTGCATACCACAGGGTGAGGGCATCCCAATACCTCATGTTGATCCAATCAAGGACGGTGTGTATCCCACCTTAGGACTCCACCGGTTGGAGGCGCATCAGGTGTATGACCGAACGACCTAGTTGGTCAGTTACAAATATTGTTTCACGTTAACATGCTAGGACACGATTAACTATATGTAAGTATAAGGTGTGTCAACTAGGAAAAATACTGTTGAGGAGTATTAGTATAGGTCTAGGAGTCCGTATTAGTCTAGATGTTATTTTGTTATTTCCTAATTCATGTGTAATATATATATATATATGCCCATTGGGCTATCAATATAGACAAGTTGCCTATTCATAACATGCTATCAGAGCCCAGAGTCTCGAGTTCGAGTCCTAACTTCCGCGCTTTATTTAAAAATATATTTGTAGCCCCTCATTGTGTCCACGTATACGTCTCTTGAGCCATACCTCTGAGTCCACGTATAGACCTCTCGAGTCATACCTCTGAGTCCACGTATTGGTCGAGGCGTATAACTCTGAAACTTGCGCGCCGTCGCTCCACTAGTGGAGAACAGGGCATTAGCCCCGGTTGGGACGAGGCTTATGCCCTAGCTTCCCAAACGGGTTTGCCAAACCCGGGCTAAAGGCCCCCTTATGTTCCGGTGGGCTTACCAACTGGGGTGAAAGGGGTGCCCACGTGTGCTCTGCTCAGCGAGCAGGCCGGCGCCCTTTTACCCCGGTTGGTAATACCAACCGGGGCAAAAGGTTCTCTGTCTTTTTTTCTGTTTTCCTGTTCTCCGCAGAAGATCAGGAATTCTATTTTTCTTCAAGTGCATTACTTCAAGTGCACTAATACTTCAAGTGCATAAAAAATTCAATGATATTTCAAATAATAAACATGTATACTAAGAAAGATGAAAAATTATCGAACAAAAACACAGATGAAAACCAACAATAACATAAACATATGGTCTACCACGAATACAAATATTGTTCGACACGATGACATAATTAAACATAGTACGACACAAACATAGTACGACATAAACATAGAGCGACATAAGCATAGAGAGATACAAACATATAACGCCTCTGCCTCGGAAGCGGAGCTGCTGTCAGACGAGCTATCCTGGCAGCAACAGGGCGGAGTAGGGTGCCGTCGAAGATCTTCACCTCCAGTACGTTGTCCTCCGTGTCGTCGTTGATGTACCTGAATGTGACCATGTTGCCCACATTCAGGTTGTACATGCACTGGAACTGCCCCCACCAATGGCGCAGGTAGAGCTCATCGTCACGTCGCTGCAGGAACACTGAACGGGCCCGTTGTGGCGGCCGTCCTACTGGAGGCTGAACCTAAAGGGCCCGCCGCGCTCGAGGAGGATCTTCGATATCTTCTATGGCAGACGAATCTTGTTCTGGGTCGGTGGAACAGGTGGACGCAGAACTCCGATAGCTGGAGACCGTCATCCTCCTCCTCCGCCACAGCCTCCTCCGTCGCAGCAACATCGCCGCGACGTGCACCGCGTGCTGCCTCCCGTGCTGCGCGTCCACGTCCACAAGCTGGAGGTGGCACTTTCTCCTCCTTGATGGCTACGCCACCACCACGTCCACGCGCTGCATGCAATCCACATGGGCGTCCACCACGTGGTATGGTTGTGTTTTCTTCGACGGGGATGGCGCCGCGTCCACCGGCAACATGCGCACGGCGTCGCACGGGAGCTCTCGCCATGGCTACAAAAATGTATAACATCATAAGTTTGTCATAGTCGCACTAACTAATAGCATCAATTTCATCAATTCGCAACAATTGCATAAAATCTAATCAAAATATAGCTAATAGCTAATAGCATACAATTGCATAAAACCTAATTTTTTCTCTAAGGTGTAAAAACTAAAATTCCTTTAAGTCCAAAAACCTAAAAAGAAAAATCTCTAAGTCTAAAACCTAATTTTTTTCTAAGTCCAAGTCCTAAATTTTGAAAGTGAACTAATTAACTAACGCTAATTAATACTAAATTAACAATATAATTAAACTAATTAACAAAAAAACAAGTGTATTGTGCATGGATGAGCCCACGGCGGCGAGGTGGGGCGACCTCACCTCGAGGAGGAGGGCACGTCGGTGAGGAGGAGGGCGCGGGAGGCCGGCGGCGAGGAGGAGGGCGTGGGCGGAGGATCACGGGCGCGGGCGCGGGCGCAGGCGTAGAGGAGGCGGGGAGTGGCGGCGAGGATCCCGCCGTCGGCGAAATCGGGTAGCCTCATGGCGTCGCTCTGGATTTCGAAGCCTTCGGGGCTTACCAGAACTGCGGGTTTGCCTCAGGTGGAGCCTTTTGCCCCGGTTCGTGTTACCAACCGGAGCAAAAGGCCCAAAATTTTAGTTTTTTTCTTCCTGCCGCCAATTTTTTCCGGTGCCACGTTTCAAATGCTATTTCAAATACTTTTTCAAATACATTTCAAATGGTTTTAAATTTGGAGAAACTTTCAATATGAAAAGTGTTTAAAATTGCGTAAACATTTCAAATACATTTTCTGTTTTAGAATATAATTATTCTAACTATTTAAACTAGTACCAATTTTTGAATTTTCAAACATTTTAAAAAACCTAGTTTACGAATAGTTTTGAATTTGGAAAAACTTTCAATATGAAAAGTGTTTAAAATTGCATAAACATTTCAAATACATTTTCTGTTTTTAAAATAATTATTCTAATTATTTTAAACTATTAACAATTTTTTATTTTTCAAACATTTTAAAAAACCTAGTTTACGAATGGTTTTGAATTTGTAGAAACTTTCTATATCAAAAGTGTTTAAAATTGCATAAACATTTCAAATACATTTTCTGTTTTATTAAATATTTATTCTAACTATTTAAAGTAGTAACTATTTTAAAACATTTTAAAAAACCTAGTTTATGAATGGTTTAAGAAGAGGAAGAGATCTGCAATGTTTTCACACATGATATGGATAACCTGCAATGTTTGATACATTTTTACAAAATAGTCTAGCAATATTATAAGAACCATGAAGGTTTAATATGTTATCACCAACTATGCTGCCATTGTTTACTTTTCTGTCGTAGCCATGGAGCATCTTCATTATTTAACGCGATGCCTGGGTCAGTTTTCACTCTGAAGGGCGGAATTTCTTCAAAGTTATTATAATCTTCTGACAATGTCTGTCATGTCCTCCACTCCCACAATGTTTCTTTTCCTTGAAAGAACTATGTGCTGCTTCGGCTCACTGCATGATGTACTAGAATTCTTATTTTTTCTTTTCCTCGGTTGGGTAGACATGTTCTTCACATAGAAAACTCGAGCCACATCTTTGGCTAGGAAGAATGGTTCGTTTCTATACCCAAGCTTGTTGAGATCCACTGTTGTCATTCTGTACGGCTGGTCTACCTTTACTCCTGTCATCTTGACCCATTGGCACCGAAAAAGAGGGACCTTAAAATTAGGTCCATAGTCAAGTTCCCATATCTCCTCTATGTAACCATAATATGTGTCCATTATCCCATTGTATCCGGTTGCATCGAAACAGACACCACTATTAAGGTTGGTGCTTTTTTTATCTTGTGCGATCGTGTAAAATGTATTCCCATTTATCTAGTACCCTTGGAAAGTCAGTACAGTCAAAGATGGTGACCTGGCCAACAAGTAGACCTGATCTCCAACAATGTTGTTATTCACGATTTCTGTTTGCAACCAGGCGTTGAAACTATCCAGGTGTTCATCATTAATCAAGGATTCAGACAACCCCCGGGTTTTGGACCGTATAAAATTCTTGTGTTCCTGGATATAAGGAGCCACCAAGGTGGACATTTGGAACTGTGTAGTGTTCTTTAGTGAAAGAATGTTCGTCCATAAATATCTTTGCTTTCCTTCCTAGCGTTCCTTTTCCACTTATTCTTCCCTCATGCCACGATTCGGGAACACTAATCGACTTAAGGTCTAGAAGAAAGTCAACACAAAACTCAATTACCTCCTCTATTCCATAAACCTTGGAGATTCTTCCTTCTGGCCTAGCTCGGTTGTGAACATATTTCTTTAAGACTCCCATGAACCTCTCGAAGGGGAACATATTGTGTAGATACACAGGACCGAGAATGGTAATTTCTTTGACTAGGTGAACTAGGAGGTGTGTCATAATATTGAAGAAGGATGGTGGGTACACCAACTCGAAGTTGACAAGACATTAGACCAGATTTGTCTGTAACGCTGACAGACTTTCTGGTTTGATTACCTTCTAAGAAATTGCATTGAGAAATGCGCATAACTTCACAATGGGTAGTCGAATATTTTCTGGTAGAAACCCCTCAACACAATCGGAAGCAATTGTGTCATCAGCAGGTGGCAGTCATGAGACTTCAGGTTTTGGAATTTTTTCTCCGCCACATTTATTATTCCCTTTATATTCGACGAGAAGCCAGACGGGACCTTGATACTACTTAGTGCTTCAAAAAAGATTTCCTTCTCTTCCTTGGTAAGAGCGTAGCTGGCAGGACCACCTTGAAACCGCTCAGGATTCTTGCCGTCTCGTCCTTTCGTGTGTTGCTGGTCCTGCCGTGCTTCAGATGTATCTTTTGACTTCACATACAAGCCAGAGAAGCCTAGCAGATTCACGCAGAGATTCTTCGTCAGGTGCATCACGCTGATCGTAGAGCGGACATCTAGGATTTTCCAATAGGGTAGATCCCAAAATATATATTTCTTCTTCCACATGGGTGCGTGTGCGTTAGCGTCATTCGGAACAGCTTGTCTTCCCAGACCCTTTCCAAAGATTACTTTCAAATCCTTTACTATATCAAATACATCATCACGAGGTCGGAGGATAGGCGTCTCCCGGGTATCTGCCTCACCATTGAAATGCTTGCCAGCTTTTCTTAAGGCGTGCTTGCACGGAAGAAAACGACGATACCCGAGGTACACAACCTTCCTACATTTACCCAGATATACACTTTCGGTGTCATGTAAACAGTGTGTGCATGCATTGTATCCCTTGTTTGTATGTACAGAAAAGTTTCTAAGAGCAGGTCAATTGTTGATGGTTACGAACAACAATGCTCGTAGGTTAAATTCTTTTTGTTCGTGCTCGTCCCACCAGGTACACCTTCTTCACGCCACAACTGTAAAAGTTCATCGACTAATGGCCTTAGATACATATCAATGCCATTGCCCGGTTCTCTCGGGCCTTGGATCAGCACTGGCATCATAATGAACTTCCTCTTCATGCACAACCAAGGAGGAAGGTTATAGATACATAGAGTTACAGGCCAGGTGCAATGGTTGCAGCTCTACTCACTAAATGGATTCATGCCATTTGTACTTAGACCAAACCATAAGTTCCTTGCGTCACCTACAAAGCGCGGGAACTTTCTCTCGATTTTTCTCCACTGCGACCCATCAGCGGGGTGTCTCAACATCTCGTCTTTCTTACGATCTTTCATGTGCCATGGAAAAAGTTTGGAATGTTCTTTGTTTCTGAACAAACGTTTCAACCGTGGTATTATAGGAGCATACCACATCACCTTTGCAGGAACTCTCTTCCTGGGGCGCTCACCATCGACATCACCAGGGTCGTCTGGTTTGATCTTATACCGCAATACAGTGCATACCGGGCATTGTTCCAAATTCTCGTACTTCTCACCGCGGTAGAGGATGCAGTCATTAATGCAGGCATCTATCTTCTCCACGTCTAATCCTAGGGGGCATACAAGCTTCTTTGCTTGGTATGTACTGTCGGGCAATTCATTGTTTCTAGGAAGTTGCTTCATCACTATTTGCAGCAACTTTGTAAATCCGCTCTCAGTCACACTGTTCTCGGCCTTCCATTGGAGCGATTTCAGTGTGCTACCCAGTTTTTTTGCCCGTCTTCGCAATTTGGATACAACAATTTTTTGTGATCCTTTAACATCTGGTCGAACTTCACCCTCACCTTTTCAATCTCGCTTTCTGTCTTTGCATCCGTAATAGCCTGGCCAAGATCATTGATGGGCTCATCTGGTGCCCGGTCTTCTGCTTCCACTTCATTGTTATCTTCCATTCTAGTACCGGCACCGTATTCAGGGAACATGTCATGATAGTTTTCATCATTCTCTTCTTCTTCGTTGTCTTCCATCATAACCCCTATTTCTCTGTGATTGGTCCAACAATTATAGCCGGTCATGAAACCGGATTGAAACAGGTGGAAGTGGATGACTCTGTGAGAAGAGTGTTCCTTCTGATTCCGACATACAGCACATGGACAACACATAAAATTATTCCGCTTGTTTTCCCGGGCCACCTCGAGAAAATAACCCACGCCTTTCATGAACGCGACAGATTGTCGGCCAGCGTACATCCATTACCGGTTCATCTGCATTATATGATTATTAATTAAGAACTATTACTGAACACCGTGAATAGAGAAATGACCAATGGTACATCGACAGATGAAAGGTTAAAGTTGGTACCTGATTGTGCAGATCTTGCACTCATTCGGATACCCCAAGAGGAGGGTGTGATGAGCACAGCGGTAGGAGTTTTCCCCTTAGTTAAGAACCAAGGTTATCAATCCGGTGGGAGAAAGAGGACCTTCGGAAGGTTGATGCCACTAACGGTGGTGATGGCGCTTCACCGGTGTCAACAACAACATGGAACCTCCACACAACACAACCAAAATACTTTGCCCCAACGGTACAGTGAGATTGTCAATCTTTGCTGTAAACAAAGATTAGACGTATAGTGTGGAAAAACAGTGTATGCTTGCAGAAAGTAAAGAGAGCAGGAAATTGTTGTGGTTTGTTTAACAGTGTGGAAAATGGACCGGGGTTCATAGGTTCACTAGTGGTGTCTCTCCATAAAAATAACATGCTGGGTGAACAAATTAGAGCTAGGAAATTGACAAATAAAGGTTGCACCGCAGTGCACGTTATAACATGATGACTACTATGATATTTAGTGCGGGCATTACAACAAAATACATAGACCGAAATCCATCTGCATCTATGACTAATAATCCACCCTCACGTTATCATCTGAACCCCCTTAGGTATTAAGTTGCAAGCAACAGATAATCGCATTAAGCAATGTGTGTAATGTAAATAATGATTATACACGTGGGTACTCTCACTGCTGTTTTGTCCCTAATGGCAACAGCACATCCTCCCCCTTCACGTTTCTATCACTCGAGCAAGATAACGAGGAGGCAACAACCCACTATCATGCATAAATACTCCCTCTTGGAGTCACTAGCAACTACTTGGCCAGAGCAACCACTAGCAACAGAAAGCATGCAAGATCACAAATAACATATGCGATAAAGACTATAATCAACTTGGCATAAGGTCCATATTCATCGGATCCCAACAAACACAGCATATAGAATTACATAAGATTAACCTCTATCATGATAGGCAGCTCACGAGATCTAAACATCGAGGCATATGAGAAGGAGACAACCATCTAGCTACTGCTATGGACCCGTAGTCCAGGGATGAACTACTCACGCATCACTCCGGAGGCAGGCCTGGTGATGTAGAAGCCTCCGGTGATGATTTCCTCTCCAGCAGGGTGCCGGAAAACAGCTCCAGAACCCTCCTGGTCTAGGGTTGACGACAACGTCGGCCGCAGAGCTTTTTCGGGCTTTTTGATCAGGTGCCTAGGGTTCTCCATCCGGGGGGAGTAAAAAGGCGAAAGGTCAAAGGCGGTGGAGGCTAGGGGGCCCCACACCCATAGCTGGCGCGGCTAGGGGGACCTGCGCCAGCCCATGGTGTGGCCCCCCTGTTGCCCCAACGGTACAGTGAGGTTGTCAATCTCACCGGTCTTGCTGAAATCAAAGATTAGACGTATAGTGTAGAAAAACAGTTTATGCTTGCAGAAAGTAAAGAGAGCAGGAAATTGTTGTGGTTTGTTTAACATTGTGGAAAATGGACAGGGTTTTATAGGTTCACCAGTGGTGTCTCTCCATAAAAATAACATGATGGGTGAACAAATTACAGCTGGGCAATTCACAAATAAAGGTTGCACCGTAGTGCACATTATAACATGATGACTACTATGATATTTAGTGCGGGCATTACAACAAAATACATAGACTAAAATCCATCTGCATCTATGACTAATAATCCACCCTCACGTTATCATCCGACCCCCCTTAGGTATTAAGTTGCAAAGAAAAGATAATCACATTAAGCAATGTGTGTAATGCAAGCAATGATTATACACATGAGTACTCTCACCACTGTTTTGTCCCTAATGGCAACAACACATCCTCCCCCTTCACATTTCTGTCACTCGAGCAAGGCAACGAGGAGGCACGAACACACTATCAAGCATAAATACTCCCTCTTGGAGTCACTAGCAACTACTTGGCCAGAGCAACCACTAGCAACAGAAAGAATGGAAGATCACAAATAACATATGCAATAAAGACTATAATCAACTCGGCATAAGGTCAATATTCATCAGATCCCAGCAAACACAACATATAGAATTACATAAGATCAATCTCGATCATGATAGGCAGCTCACGAGATCTAAACATGGAGGCATATGAGGAGGAGACAACCATCTAGCTACTGCTATGGACCCGTAGTCCAGGGACGAGCTACTCACGCATCACTCCGGAGGCAGGCCTGGTGATGTAGAAGCCTCTGGTGATGATTTCCTCTCTGGTAGGGTGCCAAAAAACAGCTCCAGAACTCTCTTGATCTAGGGTTAACGACTACAGCGGCTGCAGAACTTTTTCGGGATTTTTTATCAGGTGCCTAGGGTTTTCCATCCGGGGGGAACAAATAGGCGAAAGGTCAAATGCGGTGGAGGCCAGGGGCCCCACACCCATAGCTGGCGCAGCCAGGGGACCCGCGCCAGCTCATGGTGTGCCCCCCCCCCCCCCCCGTTGCCCCTCTTCGACTCCTCTTCGGTGTTCTAGACGCTTCCGGGGAAAGTAGGCACTTCGGGCTTTGTGGGGTCTAATTCCAAGAATGTTTCCAGAACAACTTTTCTGAAACAAAAAATAGCAGAAAACAGGGAACTAGCACTTGGCATCTTGTTAATAGGTTAGTCCCGGAAAACGTATGAAAATGCTATAAATAAGGGAGAAAACATGTAGCAATTGACATAATATGATCATGGAGCATGAGAAATTAGGGATACGTTTATGACGTATCAAGCATCCCCAAGCTTAGTTCCTACTCGTCCTCGAGTAGGTAAATTATAAAACAATAATTACTGAGGTGACATGCTACTATCATAATCTTGATCATTAAAATGTAAAAGCATATGTATGCGGAGATCATAAAACTTCAACACAAACATGATAAATAGAACTTTAATAATAAAGCATAGCAATTACTTTGCATCACGAAGATTATCTTAAATAAAACATCATGAATAATAATGCAAAGAAATATAAACGTTTGTTCAGGTATAGAAAAAGCATGGCAAAGTGGTATTTCGCTAGTCCTTAAGAGTGGGACAAAACATAAATGTCAGGACACTTTCAAAGTTCAAGAGGAAGACTAGAACAAATAATTTAAGAACAAATAATATCACATCATGAAGTAATTATTGATGTTTATGGGACAAATGCACATAAAACTCATAATGGCAAAAATGCTCTCTCAACTGTGCATAAAGTTAGAAGATGGAGACTCGACATAAAAGTAAAAGAAAGGCTCTTCGCAGAGGGAAGCAGGGATCACTCATGTTCTAGAGCTTTTTATTTTATTAAACGGAGGTATTAAAAGTTTGTGATTTGTGGAGGAATGTCTATATTTTAGGAGGGGTGTATGCTAGTGTCAACGAATGGTAAAAAGACAATATGTCACAAGCCATTGGATTCACAAGAGCGGCTCCCATGGTGAAGGACGCAACTGGTGTAAAAGGTCCTACCTCTTTCTCTTTTGTTTACACAATTATGCTTTGACTGATAAATCAGGGGCAAAAATAGTGAAGAGAATTTGTTTGTATTAATTTGGGGCTGGGCACCCCGCTGCCAGCTCTTCTATCATTTGGATAAGCGGATGAATCCACTAGTCCAGGGTGTGAAATCCAATCAACAAGTGAGATAAAGATTCTCTATTGACATCCTCATGAGCAAAAACAATAACACAAACATGAATAATTTTGAAGGTTTTAAAGGTAACACATGAGCAATTTACTTGGAGAGGCAGTTAAATACCACATGTAGGTAAGTATGGTGTACACAATGGGAAAACTTTGGTTTAAGGAGTTTGGATGCACGAGTAGAATTCCATACTCAGTACAGGTGGAGGCTAGCAAAAGACTGGGAGTGACAAATCAAGAAAGCATAAGAGACATAATAATGCAGAGCGACATAAGCATCATTAATTAAAGCATAAGCGGTATCACAAGTTCAAAAACTAAGTGGTCATGGAGGCTATTCGTGACTGGTTTGTAGTGATAAACATGGGGTGAGCATGTGCCAAGTCAACCAAATAAAACATTCGAAAGAGAATACCATATACTGATGCTTTACAATTACAAGATCAACTCATGAATCTTTCAAAAAGTATTAAACACTCTCAGCTATTTAAGGCTATTCATGCTACTCAATAACCACGGCTTTAAAACTAATATACCATTTAGCATCACATGAAAAAAGTTCTAGCCACAGTCTATACAAGCTTCTACTAGTACTGTTATGAATTCTACATCAAGCAACCGTTTTCTTTTCCCAACAAGCATCATATAAGATATGTTGTAACAAAAATATTATTCATGATACAGCAAGCAAACATGAAAATACTCAAATAATACTAACAGCTCTGATAAGAGATCCATGCAAAACAGGAGCTAAAAAAATGGAGCGGCCAAACAGAGATTAAGAATACAACATATTCTCATGAAAAAGCGGAGCGTGTCACTATGAAATAAAAGAATTCTGAGGTCCAACCAAACTTATTACGAAAATAAAAACAAACTAAAAAAAAGACGCTCCAAGTAAAGCACGTAAGGTGTGACCAAATAAAAATATAGTTTCATTAGAAGTGACCTGATAATTTGTTGATGAAGAAGGGGATGGCTTGGGTAGCCCCAAGCTTAGACGTTTGAGTCTTCTTGGAATTTTCTGGGATGTACCACCGGGGCATCCCCAAGCTTAGTCTTTTCACTCTTCTTGATCACATCATATCATCCTCTTCTCTTGACCCTTGAAAACTTCCTTCATACCAAAATTCTCACAATCTTCATTAACAACGTTAGTGCAATCGAAATAATACACTCACATGGTTCAGTTTCAACACAAGAAAAGCACTCAAAAACACATTAGCTACTGTCACAACTTCTTTTAAAACTCTTTTTCTCAAAGGAACACCAAAAGAAAGAGCTTTAGATGCAAATACAATAATTGGCAGAAATCTGTCAAAATAGAAGAGCATGCAGAGATCGATTTTTTTCTAAAATCATCTGTTGCTCAAACAAAAAAGTGGTAAACCAAGAAAAGTTGAGTATATAGCCCACAATTAAGCACAAAAAATCTCAAGTCATTTTGAATTTTATGTGATTTTATACGTAATTAACAGTGGACAGTAGAAATCTGTTTCCTGCGCAGGAATCCGAAATATAGTGTCAAATTTCCACTAGAGGATTTACTTGGCAAAACAAAAACACAAAAGAAAAGATATAGCGGGGTTTCTAAGGAAATATACAACACCCAGGTGCAAAGAACACCAAAGAAAACAAAGAAAAACAGAATGAAAACAGAGAAATAAAACGGGTTGTCTCCCGGTAGCGATTTTCTTTAACGCCTTTCAGCTAGGCCTAAAAGATCAATTCAAGTATTTTCAAGTGAAGAATCATCAACTATAACTTCCTCTAAACCATTATTTGCAGCAATAGGCACTCCATATGTTTCTGAAGATTCAACATGGAGGTTACTCTTAGTTTCTTAATTGTTTCAGCAATTTTCAGCAGAAATTGAGATTTCGGTTTAGTTATCTTGGGAACATACATGAATCTTTGCTCCTTTCCCACAAAGGCTTTCTCCTTCTTGATCTGAAGAGATGAAAAAGTTGAGCTTAAAGTTCCCATAGTATCCTCTAGTTTACCAATCCTAAAATTTTGATTATCATGAGTGTTGCTAGCCTCTAGAGCAGTGATTCTTTTATCAATAGTAATTATTGATTCATTAATTTTGCTAGCATTATCAAGGAAGATTGGTAAATTTATTTCCAAAGAGTTTAGTTTATTAATGACATCCTCCAAAGTGATCTCAGTTTTAACCGTTGTAATGGGGGGGGGGGGGGGTGATCCTACTAAACTTTCAATCAAATTGCAGGATTATAAAGCAGGAGTTCCTCAAAAATTACCTCCTATGAGAGTATCTAACACATACCTATACCAACCAGAAATACCAACATAAAAATTCCTCAGGAGTATCAGGGTAGAGTATTTTTTTTAGATTTATTATGAGCATCATTTATTCTATACCAAGCATCTTTTAAACTCTCTCCCCCTTGTTGCTTAAAAGAACAAACCTCAACTTCAGGAATACTCATTCTAGTAAAATAAAAGCAAGCAAATAAATAAAAGCTATAAAGTAAACTAATTTCTTGTGTGTTTTTAATATAGAGAATAAAAACAAGACAAAAATAAAAAAAAGACAATAAACAAAATAAAGAGGTTGAGAGTGAGAGACTCCCCTTTCCATAAGACTTTCTTCTCCCCGACAACGGCGCCAGAAAAAGTCCTTGATGGTGCAGATCTTGCACTCGTTGGGTTACCCCAAGAGGAGGGTGTGATGAGCACAGCGGTAGGAGTTTTCCCCTTAGTTAAGAACCGAGGTTATCAATCCAGTAGGAGAAAGAGGACCTTCAGAAGGATGATGCCACTGACGGTAGTGCTGGCGCTTCACCGGCGCCAGCAACAAAGTGGAACCTGCACACAACACAACCAAAATACTTTTCCCCAACGGTACAGTGAGATTGTCAATCTTTGCTGTAAACAAAGATTATACGTATAGTGTGGAAAAACAGTGTATGCTTGCAGAAAGTAAAGAGAGCAGAAAATTGTTGTGGTTTGTTTAACAGTGTGGAAAATGGACCGGGGTTCATAGATTCACTAGTGGTGTCTCTCCATAAAAATAACATGCTGGGTGAACAAATTAGAGCTAGGAAATTGACAAATAAAGGTTGCACCGTAGTGCACATTATAACATGATGACTACTATGATATTTAGTGCGGGCATTACAACAAAATACATAGACCGAAATCCATCTGCATCTATGACTAATAATCCACCCTCACGTTATCATCTGAACCCCCTTAGGTATTAAGTTGCAAGCAACAGATAATCGCATTAAGCAATGTGTGTAATGTAAATAATGATTATACACGCGGGTACTCTCACTGCTGTTTTGTCCCTAATGGCAACAACACATCCTCCCCCTTCACGTTTCTATCACTCGAGCAAGGCAACGAGGAGGCAACAACCCACTATCATGCATAAATACTCCCTCTTGGAGTCACATGCAACTACTTGGCCAGAGCAACCACTAGCAACGGAAAGCATGCAAGATCACAAATAACATATGCGATAAAGACTATAATCAACTTGGCATAAGGTCCATATTCATCGGATCCCAACAAACACAGCATATAGAATTACATAAGATCAACCTCGATCATGATAGGAAGCTCACGAGATCTAAACATCGAGGCATATGAGAAGGAAACAACCATCTAGCTACTTCTACGGACCCGTAGTCCAGGGATGAACTACTCACGCATCACTCCGGAGGCAGGCCTGGTGATGTAGAAGCCTCCGGTGATGATTTCCTCTCCGGCAGGGTGCCGGAAAATAGCTCCAGAACCCTCCTGGTCTAGGGTTGACGACGACGGGGGCCGTAGAGCTTTTTCGGGGTTTTTGATCAGGTGCCTAGGGTTCTCCACCCGGGGGGAGTAAAAAGGCGAAAGGGCAAAGGCGGTGGAGGCTAGGGGGCCCCACACCCATAGCTGGCGCGGCTAGGGGGACCTGTGCCAGCCCATGGTGTGGCCCCCCTGTTGCCCCTCTTCGACTCCTCTTCGGTGTTCTGGATGCTTCCGGGGAAAATAGGCACTTCGGGCTTTGTGGGGTCCAATTCCAAGAATGTTTCCACAACAACTTTTCTGAAACCGAAAACAGCAGAAAACAGGGAACTCGCACTTGGCATCTTGTTAATAGGTTAGTCCCGGAAAACGTATGAAATGCTATAAATAAGGGAGAAAACATGTAGCAATTGGCGTAATATGATCATGGAGCATCAGAAATTAGGGATACGTTTATGACGTATCAGTACCTCGACCGAGGAGGAAAGATGGACGAGAAAGCTTATTTAATTAAGTGTGGCTCGGACAAATTAAATCTTGTTTGTTTTCTATGAGCTGAGATGGCGTTATTCTCCCGAGCATTTCATCGAACACATCTTGCGCATAGGAGGGAAAAACAAGTGAGCACACACCACACAACTAGAATATGTCCTCCAGAGTGAGTGGCATGAGGAGAGGAGAGGGATGCAGGGTTTATATAGTGTGGGGGGGGGGGTTGCCCTAGTTGGTGGCTCCAACCGGGGCAAAAGAACCCCCCCCCCCCACGACGCGAGCTGATGGTTGTGGGCCTTTAGCCCGGTTTGTGGCTCAAATCGGGGAAAAAGACCCCCCCACCACGCGCCCTGATCGCCCCTGCCCCACCTCTGCAGCCTTTTGCACCGGGTGGTGGCCGAGCTGGGGAGAAAGAGGTGCTCGCCAGTGAGAAAAAGCCCCGTTCTCCACTAGTGCTCTTTTCCGGTTGCAGGTGTTGGCCTCTCTGAGTCACACGTGAGAGGGGTATTACAGTATATGCGGATTGCGGTAGCATTTGCATCGACCAGTTCAAACTTTTGGGATAGTTGGCTAGCGCTACCCTTTCAATAGGATTTTTTTTGCCTCATTTTCTTGGTCCTACCTTTCTATGCGATCTTTGTGGCCTCATTTCACATTGTCATTGATCTATGCACGTTCTTTCGCCGTGTGACTTCTTATGTCGTCGGCTTTTTGTGCTATGATCGTTTGTGACATGCTCTGCTCTTGATCGAACATCGGTCTCTGTCGGTCTCATTGTTCGATCGACTCTATTCGCTCTTCACTCTGGCTTGACTCTACAGGTTTTGAAGAATCTTCATGCTATAAGAAACTTTTAACATGCGGATTCTACATTATTATTTTGTTTTCTAGTCTACACTTTTTCAAATGTAATGCTATCGCATACGTTTTGCATTGGGAAGGAGGGGTGGGGGGTTAAGGAGTATTAGTATAGGTCTAGGAATCATTATTAGGCTAGATGTTATCTCCATATTTCCCAAGTCATGTGTCATATATATATGCCCATTGGACTATCAATATAGACAAGTTTCCTATTCATAACAAATGCATCTAGTTTGGTTATTATATTTGTTAACGGGAACCCTAGTGCGAGAGAAATTGAACAATAATTTAATGATTACTTGAGTTCTAGCTGGAGATGCACCCCTAGATCCATTAATACTTCGCAATATGTTACGAGGTTTCCTAATCCTAGAGAGACCGAGAAAGCTTGCTATTTTGGAGGTAAGACGGAAATGAAAATTTGCAATGCTGTCTTAAACCTATCTACTTGGTTTTCTGCGGTTGGGGCAAAAAGTGTTATACATAAGGCTTGGGTACGGGTTCGTAATATCTCTATTAAAAAAAGATGTGAGTCTCATGCTGCTTATGCAGGATCTTTGGTTGGGCTGACGTTGGAGGTTGATCAGACAACTTTACATAATCCGTAATATTGTCGCATTTTGTTGGGCTGGAGGGATATTTCTAAGCTTCCTAGCAGTGCCAAGAGGGCTTAGGCGAATTTTTCTATGATTTTTCCTATGAAATCAATACTGTTCTTGGGCAAGGGCCTGTTGTGTCTAGAACTATATGATTCCTACTAATAGCTCAAATGGCCCCTCATCCTCTAAAAGAATCTGAATTGATAATTATACTGCAATAAGCTGAGAGTTAATACTCCCTTCATTTTTTTTTACTTTGCGTTCTGGGTTTAGTCAAAGTCAAACTTTGCTAAGTTTGACCAAATATTTAGGAAAAAATATCAACTTCTACAATATAAACTCAATAGTATAAGAATCTTCAGAATGTGTATTTTCATATTATATGTATTTGGTATTATGAATGTTGATACTTTTTCCTATATTCTTGGTCAAACTTCATAAAATTTGACTTTGACTAAACCCAGAACGCAAAGTAAATAAAAACGGAGGGTGTACAAATAGCATGGTGTCCGGCAGGAAAAGAAACGAAAAATAATAACTATAAATTGTTCAGGCAGGCGCAGCAAAGCGAGCCGTTTCCTTCTAGTCATTGTCTAACATATACATTGTTCGTACACTGAATTGTGGTTCAATGAATACGGCTAAAATCCAACATGCATGTTCAGTAGACGATCGAGCACATCATATTTTGCTATGTTAGTGAGACTATATAGTGAGCTCACACTCTAGGCGCGCCGGACATCTCTTTTAATATATCCTCCATGAGCAATGGGCAAGTAGCCACAAGGTGCTTGAATCCATTGGTTGCCATGACAGCTCGTAGCATGTTTCGTGAACTCATGAACTCGATGCAAGCTTCCTTAAGATCCTTGCAGTTTTGTTGCTCTGCCAAAAGCAATGTGGCCGCGACCGTCTCCACGGCAATTCCTTCATAAAGCCTGTCTTCGCACATGACCCTTAACATATCCATTCCGTATCTATCCGCAGCAACTAGCAAGTGCTGCAGCCTATCAGTTTTGGCCTCCTCCTCCTCCTCCTCGTCGTCGTCGTCGTCGTCTAGCATAGAATCCGTGTATATAAAGTGCAGAAGCGCCTCAAACGTCTGGGGCTCCATGTCGTCGACCTTGATGATAGACACCGATTCTCTCATGGGACCAAAGAGCTGTGCCTTGAAAACCGGAGAGCGTGCAGCCAGCACGCATCGATGGGCATTGAACTGCTGTTCCCGCACGCTGAACTTCACGTCTGCGCCTTGTCCGTCCTTGAGCATGTGCTCGAGACTCTCTGGCAGGGTCGGCTGCGTGACCACGATGGGCATCCGCTTACGCACCGTGCGAGGTTCATGTATGACGGAGAGAAGGCATCTTATGGTGAAGCAGCCGTTATTGCTGTCCAGCAGAGGTCTAAGCTTGGACTTGGACACGAATCTGTGTTGCCCATAAGCTTCGCCTGGTGAAGAAAAAGTGTTGTCCCGAAGTTGGTAGTTGGTTACTTCTACATCACCTTCCAATTTCTCCAAGACGTTTAACGAGAAGAGTGCCCTCACTTGGTTTGCTGGGCCGAGGTAGCGCAAGAAGCAGGCGACATGATCGCTGGATTTGTCTTTCTCACTGCCGTCAGGGAAGAACGCAATCCGCCAGTCGTAACCGCCCACCCTGAACACGCTGGAGCTGATGTGCTCGCCGACGCCGAGGCCCTGGAGCAGAGGGCAGTCACGCACCTCGAAATTGTGGGCAGCAGTGTCCATGTCCGTGGAGCATGTCGACGACGTCTCGGAATTGATCTGGCCGGCGAGAAGTGCGCTGTTGCCCATGGCAAAAGTATAGGAGAGGTCACCACTTGCGTTGTTGCCCATGCCAAAAATATAGGGACTGTATACTATATGAACTCTCTAATTCGCTCCGTGATGAAAAGAAACCGGGAACTATGAAGCTGCCGAGTAGGATTACGAGAACTACCGGAATCAGGTCTTTCTCGACACTCTTTTAATCAGAAACTTGGCAGAATCAATTAAAAAAATTCGGAAAATAGAAATCAGTAATCAATTATGTCGGGGCTAAATAAGCAAGCAGCCCAACCGCCGCGGCCTCAAGAAGAAAAGACTCGATCGCACGTGTGCACCGCCGTGTCGTACGCTCAAAACACAAAATCACAAAACGGCCGCACGGATGATCGATGTTCGGATCTCGAGCTGTAAAGGTTCCGTTCTTGTCATATGCCTGATCCTCTCAAGTCCGACTCGGCCCCATGTTAATACTTTTGTATTTTACCCCTTAGAAATTTTGAAATCAACATTTGATTCCTTTTCTTTTCTAATCGAACAAAAAATAAACTTGATAGATTATTCAATCCGACGTCTGCCGAAGAGGGTCCATTGGGCGTCGCCGATTTGGTGGATCGTGAAGTCAAGGCGGAGGGATAAGAATGGGTCTCGCTATGATCTGTCCTCGTCGGCCATATCGCTAATTTTTTTAATAATACATTTTTTTTCATAATTTTCAGAAATAATACATATTTTTCGAAATTTTCAGAAATAATATGGGCTCTGTTTCGGCCAACCTGATAGGTGCTTGTTGGCATACGCCAAGCTGATAGGTAGTAAAGAACTTCCACGCCTTTAGATGGCTAAGATGCATGGGGCTCCTCGCCGAGATGCTTGTGGTAGATCGTCGGGAGGACGAGGCAATAGCAGCCAACGAGGAGTGTTCGAACGACGTAGTGGAGCATGCCGGTCCATGTTCATTGTTCTGTTGTCTTAGACTGTTAAATTCTATTCCTGGTATTTTTTTTATCAATGTACTGGTTTCTTTTTCTAAATGGTGTTATTTTGTTTGTACAATTTTCACAAATCTTCTAAAACATAACATGATTAAGGTATTTTTGTTTAAGTAACATTTTTGAGAAGGTTTGCTTAAGATATTTTTAGACATAAGTGCCTTGATGGTTTAGAAACATGTTAACAAAAATAATGTAACCTGCATTTCATGCGCGCACAATACATTACGAAGAAGTGTTTGTTTTTCTTTACGATACGACAAAGTTAAAATATGTAGAAGAGTAATGCTTAATTAACACAAGGAAATAAACATGGCTACAAATTACGCTTAACACTCTTGAAATTGTGTTGATAAAATAAATAACACCTAAAATACAATAAACCTAATGATTAGACCCACATATGACTTAGTGATCATTGCACTGGTAGAAAACATGCCTACAGTCCCGGTTCGCCAGGCCCATTAATCCCGTCCGGGCAACCGGGACTAGCTACGCGCGACTAAAGGCCCCCCCCTATAGTCCCATCTCTTACGGACCGGGACTAAAGGCCTGTCCACGTGGGCGGGTGGCGGAGCCTGGGGTCGGAGGACATTTAGTCCCGGTTGGCCACATGAACCGGGACTAGATTTATTTCGTAATTTTTTTAATTCATTTGGTTTCTAATTATTTTTCTCACCTTTTTTCACTCCCTTTTTTTCACTCCTTTTTTCACTCCCTTTTTTTCACTCCCTTTTTTTCTCACAATTTGTATTATTTGCTTAGTGTCTAACTAAGATTATCTCTAGTCAAATTAGTTACTCATGGTCAAACTTCCCGCTCGGTCACCCATCCTCCCACTGCTCTAGCACTAGCACGCTTAACTTCTGAGTTCCATCCTGTCCCGAATCCAAGTGTTTCTCACGCATGTATATGATAGTTGTATCATATCAATCTTATTAACATGTTGGCCGAAGCCATATTTCTTTATTGTTTGAATTTCAAATAAATCTTTTAATAAACAAAAGTAAAGATGTAATTAATAATTTTGAATAAATAAATAAACATTAACTTTTAATTTGTATTATTTCTAAAAATACAAATAATATATCCAAAAATTGAGAAAAATAGAACTAATTCATTTTAAAATCTTAAAAATACAAATAATATATCAAAAATGAAGAACAATAATAGTAATTAATTTTAAAATCTTAAAATACAAAATATATATCAAAAATTAAGAACAATAATACTAATTCATTTTAAAATCTTAAAAATACAAATAATATATCAAAAAATGAAGAAAAATAATACTAATTCATTTTAAAATCTTAAAATGAAAAAATATATAAAAAATAAAGAACAATAATACAAACAATATTCATTACATGCATAGAGTCGATCACACATAACACAATAGAGTCGATCACACATAACACAAACATAGAGTCGATCACATTTCATAATTAACATATATATATAGAGAGTCGATCACAAAAGATATCCATTACATATATATACTACTAATTAGATACCCATTACATGCACATGCATAGATATCGAACGCATGCATACATCATCTATGGCCCCGCCGAGTAGATGCGGAACAACTCGTACGCGACATATGCATCTACGGCCGCATACTTGAGGTTCGTCATGCGCAATGGGGTCTCCTCCCAATAGTAGTGATTCTGCCGGGGGAAATCAGTCTTCATCCTTTCATAGCCCTGGTGGATGAAGGTGCTTGCCATGACAGCCATCCCGGTCTTTGGCCCGGTCAACTGGATAAGAGTCTGAAGATCAACGTAGTGATCTTCAGGTATCATAATACCGATGCGCATCAACTTCACACGGTCTTGCGTGATGTCCACGCTGCAAAAGTCAAACCCCGAGTTGACAAGAAAATCAACAAGGTCCGGGCAATGCCTCGAACTACTGTAACAACAAAAATAGGATATGTGTTAGATATGTTGCAACACACGTATTGTTCACATGCAACAAAAAAACTCGAAGATGGAATGCAAGATTGTACACGTGTGCTATATATATATAGCTTCTACCTTGACCATTGGAAGACCAACACCGAATGCTTGAACGATATCTGGATGAGGGCAACATCCTTCTGATTCGCCGTGTACTCCAGATCGAGACCAAAGAACCGGTGTTCTTCGGGAGCTTCAAAATAGAGATCGGCCAAATGACCCAGAGCTTCATGCAGCCTCGCGCAACTGTTGGTGAAGAGCACGTCCAAATCCTTGCCGCATGGTGTCTTCCCATTGTATTGCGTCCATTCAGCCATTTTGCGTGCGTGTGCTTGGATCGAAAAGAACAGAGAGCGAGAGAGAGGAAGAACAGAGAGCGAGAGGAAGAACAGAGAGCGAGCAGTGGAATGGCGCCCTTCTGCCTCGCTCGCGAAATAAAAACCGCCGCGGGGGAGGCGAGACGCTTGATGTTTAGTCCCGGTTGGCCACGGGCACGGGGAATAAAGGGCCATTGGTCCCGGTTGGCCACGGGAACGGGGAATAAAGGACCAATAGTCCCGGGCGGCCATGTCAACCGGAATTAATTCCCTCCACGCGTCGCAACGCGCTTCCCAACCCGCGACGTCTGACCTTCTGTCGCGGGTCTCCTCCCTACCCGGGAGTAAAGACTCATTGGTCACGGTGCGCAACGCTTGGGGACTGATGCTGGCATACCGAAGGCCTTTTTTCTACCAGTGTTGCAATGTATGGACATTTAGGCGGTAAAGTTGGGAACAAACACTCGGCAAAGATGGGGGACAATTGTCCCGTCCGATGAAGTGGATGGGTCGTTGGCTTTGTAGAGAACCCCTAGTCTCGCAACTCTCAAAAAAGATTAAAACAAACATAATATTTTAATTTTCTCCTGTCCCTTTTATTTTTATGTTTTTGTCCTTTTTTCTTTTTGATTGTTTATTTATTATTATTTTCTTGTTGTTTTGTTCTTGTTTAATTTATTATTGGTTTTTTGTTAACAGAATAATTTACAATATAGTATACGTCAACCTTTTTTTTATGTGAGGCGGGTGTAAATAATATGACCCAAAATGGCACTTCAATATGTTTTACACATAGAATCATATTAAATGACTAACATCCAAATATATTAATAGCTTCATGGGTACTTTCAGAAATTGAAATGAATCCGCCTTGATTTTCTAGAACATAATTTAAATTTAAACTACAAGTATGTAGTAGTTTGTGTTGGATATATGCTCAAAAGAAAATAATATTAGTACATCGGTGTCATAATTATGATTCATGTCATTATGCTATGACTAACGCGGCTCCTCAATATGACATTCAGAGGAAAACTCACGTTCACCTGTCGTGTCATGAAAAAACAATTAAATCCTAATCTTCCCTTTTCAAACCAATTAATTGGATGCTTGATGATTGTGTTTTCTTGGTCATGAATATTGTTTATGTCATTACCAATAAATAACATATTGTTGGAAGGGAACAATATGGCTGGGTATATCTGAAGGGAATATGCCCGAGAGTCAATAATAAAGTGTTTATTATCTTATTCCATGTTTATGATAAATTTTTATTTCTCATGCTAAATTGTATTAACCAGAAACGTTGATAAATGTGTGTCTAATAAACAAACAAGAGTTTTCAGGAACTCTTCTCGTTCAACTAGCTCGTTGATTAACTGATGATCAAGATTTCCTGATCATGAACATTGGATGTTGTTAATAATGGGGTCATGTCATTGGGAGAATGATGTGACGAACACATACCCAAATGAAGTATATCAATGTGGTTAAATCATTAAGTTTACATTGTTATATTCATACAAAGTAACACTAATCCTTAAATCATGAGATCATGTCAATGACTAACACCGGAGGAGTGCTTTATGACATCAAACGTCACACCGTAACAGGATGATTATAAAGGTGGCGTTGGGTACTCCGCAAGTATTAGTTGAGCCTCATGGATCAAGAGTGGGATTTTTTCATCCAAATGAATAAGAGATATACCATGGGCCCTCTCGGTGATATCACATCGACACCTCTTGGAAGCACGTGACTAGGTCGCAAGGATCTCATATCACGGAACGAGTAAAATAATATTTGTCGGTAAGGAGATCAAATAAGGTATGATTGATACCAATGATCGGATATTCTATAGCGACGCTCTGTACCGCCATAATTGCGCACTTTTTGAAACTTTCAAATAAATAGAATGAAACAGAAAATAGTGTACTTCTTGCACCCAGCACAAACTCTTGTATCCAACTGCGATTCGAGTTCCACATCTACCATTCTTCGCCGCCCTGGGTATGCATGTGTCCAGCTGTTCACCATGCTCAATCTAGAATTTAGGATGTACCAATTGCATGCTGCATCACAAATACTACAATTGGAACTCACCAGGATAAGGAAGCAAGATGGGCATGATTTTTTTTTTCAACGAAGGGAGTTTTTATAACTTAATAGTTTTAACCGTTACACCCGGCCTAATAAGTCTACCTACGATCCACACTGTTCAGCCAATTGCCAAAAATATCCACAATATTTCTGAGGGGGTATAAGGTTGAACCTATTTGGATGATAGACCATATAGACCTAGCAAATGTGCACTAAAATAATAAGTGTTTAATTGTCTCGTATTTTTCACAGAAGACACATGTTTTACTTCCATGCCAATTGCGACTCGCAAGGTTATCTTACTTAGAATTACTCCTCGACTAAGATACTGATACGTCATAAACGTATCCTTGATTTCTGATGTTCCATGTTGTTTTCTTATTGTTTCCCACATGTTTGCTATACACTTTATGTCCTTTTTATTTATTTTCTGGACTAACTTATTGACAAGATGCCATAGATCCAGTTCCCTGTTTTCTGTTGTTTTTAGTTTAAGAAAAGATGTTCTGAAAATATTCTCAGAATTGGAAAATTCAAAGCCCGGAAGTCTTAGAATTCCCGAAGGTTCCACGGAGCCCCGAAGACACCCAGAGAGGGGCCACAGGAGGCCCACACCATAGGGCAGCGCGCCCCTTGGCCGCGCCATGGGGTGGTGTGGGGCCCCTAGGCCTCCATCGACTTTTCCCTTTCACCTATTTATTCCTCCCGAGACGTAAAACCTAGAAATATACCACTACATGCCGAGAAACACCCGAGGCCGCCGTCATCGTCATCCCGAGACCGGGAGAGTTCTGGAGCTCTCCCCGACACCCTGCCGGGAGAGGAATTCATCACCGGAGGGGTCTACACCACCATGCCCTCCTCTGAAGTGATGCGTTAGTAGTTCATCCCTGGACTATGGGTCCATACCAGTAGCTAGATGGTTGTTCTCTCCACTTTCTACCTCATGTTTAGATCTTGTGAGCTGTCTCACATGATCGACATCATCTTTATGTAATGCTACATGTTGTGTTTGTTGGGATCCGAGGAATGAGGAATGCTATGTATTTTTATTATCAATCTATCATGTTATCTTTATGCATATGTTATTTATGATCTTGCATGCTCTCCGTTATTAGTAGATGCTCTGGCCAAGTAGATGCTAGTAACTCAAAGAGGGAGTATTTATGCACAATAGTGGGTTCATGCCTCCTTTGAATCTATGCTCGAGTGACAAAAACGTGACTGATGGAGGATGTGCTGCTGCCATTAGGGACAAAACAACAATGCTTTGTTTAAGGATGATTTTATTGTTTACATTACACAATTTGCTTAATGCAATTATCTATTGCTTGCAACTTAATACCCAACATTTGTTCGGATGATATTCGGAGGGTGGAGTTTTAGTCATAGATGCAGTTGGATAACGGTCTATGTATTTTTGTTGTAGTGCCTTCATGAATCACATAGTAATTTTTATGTCTTTCATATGCACTACGATGCAGCCTACATTTCTGTCAATTGTCCAGCTGTAATTTGTTCACCACACATGTTATTTACCTTTCACGGAGAGACACCACTAGTGAACTGTCGACCCCGGTCTATTTTCCTCATTCTGATAAAACACCTACAACTTTCATACTGTTCCTACTGTTTTCCACACCATACGTTTAACATCTTTGTGTTCAGCAAAACCGGTGAGATTGACAACCTCACTGCTTCGTTGGGGCAAATTGATTTGATTGTGTTGTGTAGGTTCCACGTTGCTGCTGAACCGGTAGTACGCCCTGCCACCTCAGCTGCATCAACCTTCAGAGCTTGCTTCTCCTCCTACTGGTCGATTCAACCTTGGTTTCTTTTCTGAGGTAAAATTTTCCACTTCACTCTTCACGACCTTTCTCTTGGGGTGTACCAACGAGGGCGTCAACTACACGCCATCAACCAGTTTTCTGGCGCCATTGCCGGGGAGGAAGAGAATTTCTGCAAGGGGAGTCTCTCACTTCCAATCTCTTTACTTTGTTTTAGTTTTGATTATTTTATTTTATTATGTCTTGTTTGCTTCTCTTTATAAAAAACACAAAAAAATAGTTCTTACTCTAGTTGTAGTTATATTCCTGTTTTTAGTCTTGCTAAAATGAATACTCCTCTCCCTATTACCATGTCATATGACGAAATGATCTTCACTTTCAAACAAGGGATTGACGAGAGTTTTAAGGAAGCTTGGTCTAGAGTTTTTTTTATTCCTATTGCAAAATTGAACCTAAAATAACTCTAAGCCTGTTTCTTCGTAGCTTTTACTTTGGTCTTGTTCTTTTCTATAGATATGCTTTGGATACTGTGCTAGGAGGAGATTTCTTCAATTGCGATGGAGAGCAAGCTTTTAATGCTATAAAAAAATTAATTGCAACCTAAAGTTTACTCAGTAGTTTTGATAAATCCTTCGTAAGTATTTATGCTAGATTGAATACTCTTGAGTCACATATTGCTTATTTAAAAGAAGGTTATGGCCAAATTCGTAAACACTTGATTATGTCCCAATAAACTCTGAAGCCTCAAATATGATTCCTTTGGTGAAGGTCGTTATAAATAGTGAAATGTTTCATGCTCGTTGTGATATTATGCCTGAATTTTATCTTATGCCTAAAGAGATTTATGAATCTTTGACCCTTTGGGGACTTGCTGAGGGAGGAGAAGAAATTCCTCTCATTAATAACACCACTATATTTCCCATTGGGATAGCTGAGGGAGTGTTTACAAAAATCCTATAAAAAACGGTCTCCACTGATTATCTTGTTATTGAATGTGCAGGAGGAGGACAAATTACCCTTGGAAGATCTCTACTGAGGCTCTTAGGAGCAACTATTGATATAGGGAAAGGTACCATGACTTTCACTTCCAAACCATGCTTGGACCATCAATTCCCTAAAAGTAAAAATAAAGGTAAGAAAGGTAAGTGTAAACCAAGTTTACAATTTGTATGCTTCTTCACTTGAAAAATACTTGAATCCACTTTTCTGGGCCTAGCTAAAAGGCGTTAAAGAAAAGCACTTCTTGGGAGACCCATGGTTTGATTTTTTCTTTGTTTTTCTATGTTTTCTTTTATTCAAGGGGTTGTATAATTCTGTCAACTCCTTTGTATCTTTCTTTTCATGTTTTATTAGTGCCAAGTAAAGTTTCTGACGAGAGTTAGAGTTGGTTTCGGATTTCTGCGCAGAAAACATACTTCTGCTGTGCACCGTAAAAAATCGTATAATTCACAGAAAAATCGAAATGACCTGAAATTTCTTGCGCTTATTCTTCGGCTAATTACGCAACTTTTTCGCTCTTTAAGTTTTCCGATCCGAGCAACTTAAGTGCCTCAATTTTTTTTGTCTTTACAGACTGTTCTGGTTTTAACAGATTCTGTCATTTTTCTTGCATTAGCTCTTTTGCGATGTAAAGTGGATTTACTTGCTTCAAGAAACATCAGTGTTTGTAGCTAATTTTTAAAAGTATCAATAGCCCTTGTGCCATACAAAACCAATGGATTTTTAATTGTTGCACTAACCCTGTAATGCGAATTACTCTTTGAGTGTGGTGTGAAGGAAATTTTCAAGGGTCAAGAGAAGAGGGTGATATATGTGATCAAGAAGATTTCAAGGTCTAAGCTTGGGGATGCCCCCGTGGTTCATCCAAGCATATTTTTAGAAGACACCATCATCTAAGCTTGGGGATTCCCAAAGCATCCCATTCTTCATCAACCATCTATCAGGTCACTTCTAGGGAAACTATATTTTTATTCGGTCACATCATATGAAATTTACTTGGAGCGTCTGTTTTTTTTATTTCTTTTCCTTGTTTTATTTTTTTCCCTTGCTGCAATAATATCATTGGAACCTAGCTTTCTTGTTTGGGAGAGAGACACGCTCCGCTTTTTCTTTTGAATACATGTTATGCTAGTATTCTTAGTTTTTCTTCTAGTTACTCCAAAATTCTTGTTTTCATTGCATCTCTTTTTCAGAGCTGTTAGTTTTAGTAGTGTTATGTGAGTGCTCTCATGTTTGCTTTCTGTAGCATTTAGAGAGTTTTTGATAAAGCATGTCTTGTATGGTGCTTTATGGGAGAAGAAACTACTGATTGAGGTAGAATTTTTAACGATGCAAGTAGAAGCTTGTATATACTGTGGCTAGACTTTTTCATATCATGCTAGATGTTATTTTAGTTCTAAACCCTTGTGGTTATTTATTAGCACTATTAGAATCAAATAGAGGAGAGTTTTTAATGTGACATTGAAACAATCATGAGTTGTTCTTGTCATATTGAAGCATAAATTTGTGGTATTCTCCTTTGAATGTTTTATTTGTTTGACTTGGCGCATGCTCACACCATGTTTATGACTACGAACAAGTCACTAATAGCATCCATGATCATTTAGTTTTTTTAACTTGTGGTACCACTTATGCTTTGATTAATGATGTTTATGTCCCTATACATGATTATGGCTCTTATGCTCTCTTGATTTGTCGCTCCCAGTCTTTTGCTAGCCTCCACTTGTACTGAGTATGAGCTCTACTTGTGCAATCCTACTCCCAAAAACAAAAGTTTCCCCATTGTGTCCACCATACCTACCTACATGTGGAATTTAACTTCCACTCCAATTAAATTGCTCATGTCTTACCTTTAAAACATTCAAAATTACTCCAGCTTTGTGTATCTGTTTTTGCTCATGAGGACGTAAATAGAGAATCTTTATCTCACTTGTTGATCACACCCCGGACTAGTGGCTTCATCCGCTCATCCAATTAATAGAAGAGCTGGCAGGAGGGTGCCCAGCTCCAAACTAATAACACAAATTATCTTCACTATTTTTGCCCCTGATTTATCAGTCAAAGCATAATTGTGCAAACAAAAGAGAAAGAGGGATGACCTTCTACACTAGTTGCATCCTTCATATGGAAGACGCTCTTGTGAAGTCTAGTTGGCTTGTGACGTACTATATCGATTGTTTACCATTCGTTGACATTATCATACACCTCTCTAAATATAGACACTCCTCCACAGTATGTGATTGTTTGCAGGCACCCGAGGATTCGGTTAGCCATGATTTGTGTAAGATGGATGGTAGAAGTGTCAAGCTTTTTATACCTCTGTTTAATAAAATAAAAGCTCTAGCACATGAGTGATCCATGCTTTCCTCCGCGAAGGGCCTTTCTTTTACTTTTATGTTGAGTCTCCATCTTCTAACTTTATGCAAGGTTGAGAGAGCATAGTTGCCATTCTGAGTTTTATGTGCATTTTTCTCACATTAATTGATTCATGATGTGTTATTGCTTGTTCTCTAATTATTTGTTCTAGTCTTCCTCATGAACTTTGATGGTGTCCTGGCATTTATGTTTTGCCCCACTCTTAAGGACTAGCGAAATATCACTTTGCCATGCTTTCTCTACACTTGAAACAAACGTATAACTTTTGATGCATTGTTATTCATGATACTTTATTTGTGTTACTTCTCATGATGCAAGGTGATTGCTATGCTTTATTATTAAAGTTTTATTTATAATACTTTTGTTAAAGTTCTATGATCTTAGCTTATATATGATTTTACATTATTGATGATCAAGTTTATGTTGGTAGCATGTCACCTTAGAAATTATGTGTTTTTATCTTTTACCTACTCGAGGACGAGTAGGAACTAGGCTTGGGAATATTGATACGTCATAAACGTATCCTTAATATCTGATGTTCCATGTTGTTTTATTATTGTTTCCCGCATGTTTGTTATACACTTTATGTCATTTTTATCGATTTTCCGGACTAACTTATTGACAAGATGCCACAAACTCAGTTCCCTATTTCTGTTGTTTTTAGTTTCAGAAAAATTGTTTTGGAAATATTCTCGGAATTGGAAAATTCGATGCGCGGAAATTTTAGAGTTCCCGAAGGTTCCACGGAGTCCCGAAGAGACCCGGAGAGGAGCCACAGTGGGCCCACACCATAGGCGGCGCGCCACTGGCCGCGCCATGGGGTGGTGTGGGGCCCCAGGCCTCCACCGCATTTGCCCTTTCGCCTATGTATTCCCCCCAAGACATAAAACCTAGAAATATACCACTTCATGCCGAGAAACACCCGAGACCGCCGTTATCGTGATCCTGAGATCGGGAGGGTTCCGGAGGTCTCCCTGGCACCCTGCCGGGAGGGGAATTCATCACCGGAGGGGTCTACACCACCATGTCCTCCTCCAAAGTGATGCATGAGTAGTTCATCCCTGGACTACGGGTCCATCGTAGTAGCTAGATGGTTGTTCTCTCCACTTTGTACCTCATGTTTAGATCTCGTGAGCTGCCTCACATGATCGAGATCATCTTTATGTAATGCTACATATTGTGTTTGCTGGGATCCGATGAATGAGGACTGCTATGTCTTTTAATTATCAATATATCATGTTATCTTCATGCATATGTTATTTATGATCTTGCATGCTCTCCGTTATTACTAGATGCTCTGGTCAAGTAGATTCTAGTATCTCCAAGAGGGATTATGTATGCTCGATAGTGGGATCATGCCTCCTTTGCATCTGTGCTCGAGTGCCAGAAACGTGACGGATGGAGGATATGTTGTTGCCATTAGGGAGAAAACAACAATGCTTTGTCTAAGGATGATTTTATTGTTTACATTACACACTTTGTTTAATGCAATTATCTGTTGCTTGCAACTTAATACCCAACATTTGTTCGGATGATATTCGGAGGGTGGATTTTTAGTCATAGATGCAGTTGGATGACATTTATGTATTTTTTGTAATACCAACATGAATCACATAGTAATATTTATGTCTTGCATATGCACTACGGTGCGGCCTTTATTTCTGTCAATTGCCCAGCTGTAATTTGTTCACCACACATATTATTTATATTTCACGGGGAGACACCACTGGTGAACTGTGGACCCCGGTCCATTTTCCTCATACTGATAAAACACCTACTGCTTTCATACTGTTCCTATTGTTTTCCTACTGTTTTTCACACCATACGTTTTACCTCTTTGTGTTCAGCAAAACCGGTGAGATTGACAACCTCACTGCTTCGTTGGGGCAAAGTGATTTGATTGTGTTGTGTAGGTTCCACGTTGCTGCTGAACCAGTAGTGCGTCCTGCCACCTCAGCTGCATCAACCTTCAGAGATTGCTTGTCCTCCTACTGGTCGATTCAACCTTGGTTTATTTTCTGAGGGTAAACTTGCTGATGCACTCTTCACAACCTTTCTCTTGGGGTGTACCAACGAAGGCGTCAACAACACGCCATCAGATACCACGCAAGAACTTTATTTTTTAGTGGTATCTTCATCTTCCAAATTTTTCTACTATTTTCAACTCGCACATCTAGTTGTATTATAGCCTTCTACAATGAGTCAACCGAGAATTTGCTTGAATTATGTAAATTCCATCGGAACTCATCTTTCCCTTGAGTCAAGTTATCTAACCCCAGACGCAACATCAACTAATTCCAAGATGCCATGCGAGGCCCAACAAGGTCTCTCCTGAACATCATAGTAAGTGGGTTATTTTCCAGCACCTGCGTGAGTGTATCGCTCGTGTGGCGTCCGAGCACAATGTTGTACAAGGTATGATATTCTTCTCAAATCGTAGTATTACCTAACCATTTATCCTCTCCCAGAAACTTATCTTTGAACCCTCTTTAATAGAGAAATAACCATATGGAAAGAAGAACTTCTTCATTCCCATTATGCCAACCCAAAAATGAGAGTCACCTGGTTTCCAAAAAACCTGTGAAAGCGCCTTTGAGAAAATATACTTTCTCCTTAGATAGTTTTCCAAACCCCATATTCGATAAGAAGTCTAAACAACCACATACCCAAGAGATCTCTGTTCTTGAGATCGATGTCATGAATGCCTAGCCCTCATCTTTGGGTCGAGAGAGAACACTCCATTTAGCCAGTCTATACTTCTTCTTCTCACTATCCCCTTGCCAAAATAATCTTGATCGAAAGTAACCAATCAATGCAACACTCACTTTGGATTTAGAAGAAGGAAATCATATACAGTACCATATTACTTAGTACCGAAATTATGAGAACTGACCTCCCTCCTAGGGATAGTAATTTACCTTCCAAACTACTTAAATGTTTCCATAGTCTCTCATCAACTTGATTCCATTGAGCCATCATTAGCCTCCTGAAACGAATCGGGGTGCCTAGATAGTTAATTGGAAAATGACCTAGAGCACAAACGAAAATTTCAACATATTGCACCGCATCATCCTCAGCCTCACCGAAACAAAACAATTCACTTTTATGAAAATTAATCTTCAGAACTGAAAACTTCTCGAACGAAAGATAAAATTAATTTCAGGTTTCGTGCTTTTTCAATGCCATGTTTCATAAAAAGAATCGTATTGTAGTCATATTGAAGAATAGACAGTCCCCATACACTAGATGTGGGACTACTCTTCAATTTGGCCATCAAGTTTTTCCCTCTCAATAATTATGGCAACATATCAGCAGCTATATTAAATAATATAGTAGATAATTGATCGCATTGTCGTAATCCTTTTTTCGTTTGGAAGTATGCACCAGCATCATCTTGAGTTTTATCGCAACACTTACTCCCCAAACCAAATTATGAACCAACGATCGCCACTCATTAGAAAATCCATTCATTTTGAGTGTTTGCTGATGGAAAGACCATTTCACTTTATCATAAGCCTTCTCAAAGTCTATTTTTAGTATTACCCCATTCTTCTTGTTCCAATCTAACTCGGCACTGTCACATGTAAAATCACAACCCCATCAAGGATATTGCGACCTTACATAAACACTGACTAAGTCGGCAGCACAACATTATTATCCACCGTATTAAGCCTAATAGTTACAATTTTGTGAATATTTTGAAGCACGCGTTTAGATGATCGATAGGTCTATATTGCTGGATCCTCTTTGCTTCATTAAATTTTGGCAACAAAATTATCTCACTAAAATTTAGGAGAAATAGTTCGAATTTGTCCAGCATGTAAGGCATGTAATAAATCTAGTAAATCTAGTTTGATTATTTCCCAATTTTTTTTTGATAAAACTCAGTTGGAAAACCATCCGGACCCGGTGCTTTGTTGTGTTTTATTTGGAAGACCAACTTCTTCACCTCGTCCTCAGAATAAGGTGCATTAAGGTGGGCGTTCTCCTCCTCGGAAATTTGTGGGATGTCCTATGTTCGTGTTTTATATAACGTAACTTACCCTCGTCAGGTGCACCAAACAAATGCTTATAATAGTTCGTGATGTAGGATTTCACTTGCTCATGACCGTCAACCATACCCTCATCCTGAGTTAGAGAGCAAATGAGTTTATTTCGATGTCTGCCATTGGCTAGGATATGAAATTATCTCGTGTTCGAATCTCCCTCCAAGATGAATTGGGCTTTTGATCACTAGTACCATTTAAGATCCTCCTCACGTAGTATTTTCGCTAGCTCTGCATTAGATTTGTTCGTTAATTTAATCTCCTGCGTGGACATCATTCTAACTTCAGCAAACGCTTTAGGCTCATCTATAATAGATGACAAGAAAAGCTTTCCCTTTTTAATTTCCCTACCATGTGTCTAGCCCAACCGTGAAGGTGTTTAGGAAAAGCGTGTATTTTGTTGTTCTAGCTTTCGATTGGAGTAAGACCACGTGTAGGTCTTTCCCGAACCATTTTTTATCATATCATAGAAACCTTCTCAATGTAGCCAGCCCAATTTTAACTTGAACTGGTTTCTACAACTCGAGTCTGGTTTTCTTGTAGATAATAGTACGAGGGCATGATCTTTGGTTTTTGAGGGTATGAGGGCATGATCTTACAACACCTCTATACGTTCGAGGACATTAAATGAGACAATTGGGAATTTAGATTCCCCAATCTGAGTCCACCAGCACCTTCTCCAACTTCTAATACGTCGGCTCTCGGAGACTATTCTCCCAACTGAACTGTCTCACAATCATTGAAAACTCTTTTAAGTCTAGGTTCTCAATTACGATATTAAACAATAAAGTCCAATGGTTGTCAAATCTACCTCTAGTTTTCTCACGCGGAAACCTTAGAAGATAAAAATGACCGTCTATAATGATATGATATGGATTATCTTTTGCTAGATTCACCAATTCACGTAGCAGAAAAGAAGGTTTATGTTCATCCTGGGCCGATCCATACACAGAAACAAGACTCCATATAAAGTTATGATCTCTGTTACATATTTGGAGCTTTATTTAAAAGTCCCCATCCATAGTAGCCATTACATCCATAGTGTGTTTTCTTATGCTAGTAATAAGCCCCGGGATCTACACCTTCCGACAGGCAGTTTAGTAAATTCACTCAGAAATCCCATTTGCCCACTTCCGCGATACCCACAAAGTCTAGTTTATGATCCCAAATAGAATAAGTAATTCGAACGTGTTTAGTCAAGTCTCTAAGACCTCTCTTGTTCAAGAACATGCAATCATCGGGAAACATGTGAATTTGCGGATTTATTTGATTTATGCTTCTTAAGAGAGTCAGTCTTAGATTTACAGCCAGAGGATTTTAGATCATATAATGAACTGAGTCTTGCCTCATCTAATCCACCCTCGGATACATAACCAACTAGATGAGAAAGTAGCTCGATGTCAATTTTGCCATGTAGCTCCTCCTCATCCGTATGTGACGTATGCGAGTTACACAAAACTTTTGGAACGACTATTAACCAGTCATATTCCACATGTCTCTGTGCTTTAGTCCATATAATAATTTCATTTTCATCATTTCTTAAAGAAAATCAGCAATATTTGAATTGGAAAAGGCAAGGAATGACTTTCTGTTTTTGTCCGTACTATCCGAGTCGAGGTTCAACTTGGCCTTGCGACGCATACCCTTCACCATCGAGTCTGCATCCATGTTGGAAGATCCGTCCAAGGCCACGGCGTGACGTGCACTCCTCTAAATCGTCGGACCAGGGGCCAACGATGGTGCAGTAGAGTCCGGCTCTAGCGCCGACGAGACCGTCAACTCATGTGTCGCAGGTACGTCGATGACGAGCGGTAGTGTGGGATCCATAGAATAGTTGTCCTCCCATCACCTTTGACAAATCTGGGCCAGTGCTAGGGCGAAAACCTGCCTTGTGTTAAACAGGTCGCGGAGAATGGCCCACCTGGGGTGATGGCAGCGTATGCGCTGGCGGTAAGCGTGGTGCAGCTAACTAACACACATGTTGGTGGCGAACGGCCCGCCAGACCCTTTGAACACAGCGGTCTGGTAGCGAGCGGCGCATAACTTGCTGGCGCACATGGCAGAGACGTTCCTAGCAGCCGAGCTAGGTTGTGGTCGGGTGCTGTTGTCGGTGTCTCCTCTTGGTCTGCGGCCTGCTCCAGGCAGGGAGAGGCACCTACGTAGTGGGATTCTCCGTTGAAAAGGGAAGCCCTAGCCCGGTGGGCTGCTCAACCTTGGCCGGCAAAACTTTCACAGCAGGCATAGCCTGCGCGTCCATTCCCGCCTGCCCGGTGAGCTAGATGCACTACCCTGGAAGGCATACCTAGCCCCGAGCAAAGCAGTGTGGTCGGTGTCGACTCCTCCTCACCCCTTGCATCTAAAGATAACATCCTTGGGTGTTACACGGCGATTCTCAGAGTTTAGATCATTTGGACCGTTTGATTGAGCCTTCACCAATACGTGTCAGCCATCCATCGCATGGTAAAAAAAAAATTACTGCCCAAATTGCTACGTCATATAAAAACTGCGCCCCTGTGGTCGAGAGCACCAACCCGCGCGTCCTCTCTCCCCCATTCCCCTCGAGTCTCTCCTTCCCCAACCCTAGCCGCCTTCCACACAGTGGCGCCCCTCCCGCTACTTCTCCTCCCGCCATGGAAGCGCCGAAGCAGCACCCCGTACGCGCAGCGCGGCTCCTTGGCGTCAAGCCGTTGGTCGATACGGCGTGCCTCCACCTCCCTATCTCCTCTGTGCAAGGTGAGCTCTCTCTCCAGCCTTATTCCCATCTCCTTCTCAAGCCTTATTCCTCTCCATTCCTGATCTCTCTCCCTCCCTCTCATAGGACGCTGCGTTGACGGAAGGTTGGAAAGCAGGTCGCCGCTCGCGCCGCCGCTGCTCCTCTTTTTTCCGGAGACTGAGGTAAAAGTGGAGGCAGACTCCTCCAGCTTGATTTAGCTTCTCGAAAATCTCACTGTTGATTGTCCAGATCCGTTTTTATCTATGCTTACAATGCGTTTGATGAAAATCCTAGCTAAGATTAATACATCTCCTCCGCTGATGGTGGAGAGGAGGAGCACGCACGGCGCCACGGGCATGGGAGCCTCAATATCCAGCTACTCTTCGTCGGGGACAGAAGCTGGCCAAGCCGGCCGAGCCCCGCCTCCTCCACCTCTATCTCCCTCTTTCTCACGTCTGCACCAGTATAAGACCTAGGTGAAGCTTTTTTTTTCTTTTCTTTTTGTTTGTTCATCTTTAGGTTAGGAATTAGTATTGTTCATGCACTGGTTTCCTGGGCACACGACACGGATGAAATTCACAGCAACAAGGGGTTCGTGGCGGCCGGCCTTGCTGTTGTACGGGGCCCCATCCCACAAGATGCAATTTTCATAGCAGATAAATTCTTTTTGATTCATATGCTTCTAATCTTACCTCTCTGATGTTATTTTGTGGTTCATGTGTTTTTCGGAGTAAGAATATGAAGTTCTCTGTCTCCATGTTGGAAGGGAATATATGGAAAACAAACATGAGCTGGTGTTGAGATGGTGAAGCCTCCGTACGCTTCTTCCAACCAATAGTTGGCATACAGCTCCCTTTGTGTACATCATCATGTTTATTTACTTCCACTTGGTTATGAGGCTGTATGTGCTCATATGGTTAATTGTGTTATAGTGGCAGCATCTACTTCCGGTGCCTGTTGTGCCAATTAAGATCCGGGCCAGCTGGGCATTTAGTACATGTGCGAGCAAAGTTTCCTCCGGTAAGAATAGGATCCATCTGGTAATTTTCAGCTATGTCGGACACAAAGAATAATCAAAATTGAGCATTTCGCAATATTGGGATCATTTCAATCTGTTGGAATCATTTTGTTGTAGGACCCAGTCCATTCTATGTTTCTGTTTGCATCGGGTTATTTTGTAGTATCGGGTTTTCTTAACTGCTCTCTGCTGGGTGCTAAAGTACTATCTCAAGCCAAGTTATAAGAATTATATTATGAAATATAGGTAATGCATAATATATATATATCCATTTATATAAGGTTGTTCATTGGTTTCTTGTGAAACAGAGAGCGACGAAGGGTGGTGTCCACTTCAATCTGCTATGCTACTTGAATATGATTTTGTACAATTTATTTGTACATTTCATAAAATCAGATGGTACGCCCACCCGTTTGTCTATACAATGGCACAATGCATTCTTCTTATGGTGAAATATAGTAAGCTGAACAGCTCGTGCAAACAGTTCCATATCTACACGACTAGCGGCACGAAAGATCGATTTGGGGATTCTAGGTTATACCCATCTCTCTTTCTCCGATTCCCACTGATTTCTTGATGGTTTCTTGTATTATGAAGCTTTTCATATTTGAAACAATGATTGTTACTTTGAAACAAATTTGATGTTTCCGTTATATATGTATCTGAATTTCCCTTCTTTATTATGATACAGGTCATATTGTTCTCACTGATGAGTATCACATGGTGCGGCATGCAGATGATTTCGGCAACGGCATATAAGACGGGGCTCGCGGTTGCAGCAGAACAATGCACGCTGTGGCCAAATGGCCTTCTGGAAATCCATGTTCGGATGGTGGATAACCTTTTGCTATTTTTGAGATTCCTTTGGTTAGGCCCCAAGAATGTGATGTGGAGACAGCAAGTGGAAGAAACAAGCAGAAAACCTCAGGTCACTGGTTCTTCCTGTTTTTTCTTTGCGTTTGATCATTTGTCTGTTTTACTCATTTAATACTGGAAGTTCAATTTCATATAATATAGGTGTGATGACCCGAATATTGATTCATGTAGTGGCTTCAAATGAGTGTATTTCAAAATGACGGAGTATTGGATCAGCCAAATTGAGAGTGACATCTTTGTGAGGAGCAGGGAGAAAGTTCAAGGTCTGTGACAACAACCGTCGTTCCTGCTATGCGCCCTAATGCTAAAAGTAAAAAATGTATGGGATTAACTTAAACTGTTTTCTGGTCTCGACACCTTCTATTTTTTCTCTTACACATTATGTTCTTACTATACCATTAGTTACTCTAATTGGAAAAGATTCATCCTCACAGTGCTCTTGCATACCCTTGTGTAGTTTCTTTTGCATAGAAAAAGCAGAGTATGTTTCTACTTATATGAGGTTGATTTATATATTTAGCCATAAGATTCTTCATTTATAATCTCTTGTGTGGTGAGGTCATGTTCATGTATAATCTTCTGTGTGGTGAGGTTGCGAGAATGAAGCACGCCCATTTGGTGACCCTAAAGCATCTGATTTAGTAAACCTTACATGCTGATGAAGTACACAACTCGACAACATTTAATAATATACACATAGCATGCATTTCTTGTGTTCTTGTCCGCACAACTGTACCATTCACATGATTTTCCTCTCTTGTCAGTACATGAATATTTCAAGGCCTCTTAGGCTCTGTTGAACTTACTTAATGGCAAATATATCATATATATGCAAAACAATTGCTTTAAATTTTGATGTGCTTTGACTTACAGATGTGCAGTGGACTGAAATAAGCTGTTTCATAGAAACATAAATATGCATATAGATATCCTATGTTATTTTTAAGTGAAGCTTTCAATTTTTGACAACATAGTGGTGCTATTTCTAATTTCATTAATGCTAGAAACATGTCAGTTGTTGCTAAGCCTATACTAATGACCGTGCATTGAGTGGCATTGAGTGCCCCATGATCATTTCCAGTATAAATTTATACCTTAAATACTGGTAATGCGTTAATGATATGTTATGTTACTATGGTGTGAATTTCTAAATGACTGCTCCTATGGTTGGTAGGTTTATTATTTCAACACTCTGTGTATGCTTACCTGCTCCTTCGTGTTCTACTGATTGTTTGGTCTCATAATCGCTAACTTTTGTATGAAGGTTTATTTGAGAAAAGACATCATATCCATTCTCTAAGATAGACAACTTTCACTTATAACTTACCGTATGCTAGGCGTTTGTCTGCCGAAGGAATTTTTTTTAGTTTGGCTACATGATTTCAATCGCCTCACCTCATTCTGCCTACTAGCGATTGTTTACTGAACTAGAAATAAGTGGGATGTTCTGCTTTTTTACCAAAAAATATGTTCCCTTTACTTTATTTGTCTCTAATATTTACATGTATTTGATCCAATAAATTATGTCTGTTGTTAAAAATCCTGCACCTTATTTAAGCAATACATTTCTGTAAGCCTTCTCTTATTTCATTGTATTTGCAGAAGACATGTGAGGCGGCGAAAGTGCAAACGAAGATGGATTGTGTTGTCTTTTATAGAATATGTTTGGAAGAGTGTGACTTTTCCGGGCTTCCTGATGCATGCCTGCTATTGGATTAGTGCTTTATAGAAATTATTCAGAATGAACATTCTTACCCTCATGAGGAAGATAGGGGTGTTGCACACTTAAATTTTCGGTTTTATAGTCTGTTGGTTAGTATGAGAAATAACTTTTTTTTTTGTTAAAGAGCATGGCTTTGTGTAATTGTACTACTCAAAACCTATTTTTTCGTTGATGGATATAGGAATTGGGCCAGCGTTTAAGAAATCGCACATTTCCTTTTTCTCTGTTTTCTACTTTCAGCATATGCGTCTAAGTATATACATGGTATTTCTTTATAGTATACCAATTGAAATATTTGTTCATTTTCCACAGAAGCCTTTATTCTCCTGCTCCAGAAATTAATTGAGTGTGAACTACTGCAACTTTAACAAGTGGAAAACTACCTGTTATTTTCCATTGAACTACTGCTACATTGTTTTCAAGTGGACCAATTACATGTGGCTCCCTTTTTACTCTTTTGGTTCTCTGTAGTTCATATACCGGAGTCTCATGAGACTACTTTGGTTTCATGGACAAAGCTATTCATGTTATTTTCTGTGTGCAGTTATTTATCTTTCTAAAATGTTCAGTGAAAAAATCGCTATCTGATTGACTGATGTGTACTATGGGAAAGTCAATTTTTGAATCAACAGGTGGCGCGTGGCTTCCCTGCAACTTCTGAATCAGTTTCCATTACATCTCAAACCATCCTGTGATCTTTCCCTTTGGTATGTTTTAAATAGGCGATTGCTCTTACTATACTACAATTGCTCCAATTATAGATTCAACCTGCTTACCTTTCTACATAGCACTTCCATTGCACCGGATTTATTGATTGGCTTAGATGAAGTCTCAACACTGTGGATCAATGGAGCAGCTCTGAAAGATCCTTTACCATTTACAGATCCATGTGTTCTCAATACAGGCTCTCAGATTATTAGTAATCTGGAAATAGCTTTAGCGAAGTTGCTGACTCTGTCAGCCCATGCAGCTGTGGCTGTACGTGCATCAAATAATACCCCTGAAGCGTCTCCTAATAAGAGTTTCTTTAGGACTAGCATCACATAAGATTATTGGTTTGAGTATTCTTTATCCATGGTCAGATGTGGCATCACGATCTCTGTTCACTCTAGGCGCAGGGCATCATCGCTGAACGGTGGTAATAATGATCTGGCGAAGGAGACCTAGGTCGCTCTTAATACTTCTTATTTCTTGTACGGGCAAACCATACTTGTTGTATCATTCTACACAACTACACTCTCGATTAAATCTGATCTTTGTCCTTGCAGAATAAACTTTGCATGTACATAGTCTCTGTCCGTTACTGCCTCCACCAACCTGTGGTGATAGTTTGGCTCCATTGTCGTCTAGGTCTGGTTGCCGAGCGTCTCATTGTTAATGATGTTATGTCAATATATTGATGACTATCCCTATGGGTTTCACCATTGCTCTGTCTTTCTGTTTCTTAAGATTTTGATTGTGTGTTGCAATAATTGTTGATTTCATGCAACCTTACCTATATATAGACCATTGTTCATCTTTCTGTAAATAATGCTTATCTAAATATGTTACCACTGTGAGTATTAACATATCAGCATGACTATGATATCACTATTATGTTTAGCTTATACTTCTCGATATTAACCATCTTCTCGGTCTGTATATAATGTGATATCTACGGGCAAAATATTAAAAGAACCAACAGGTGGCGCGCGGCAAGCCGCGCTCCCAAAACTAGTACATGAGATCCTCACGGGAAGCATGAGCAATGGTCAGAATTATTTTTGAAGCTTTTCTACTGGAGGGGGAGCCGCCCACAACCCTTTATTATCAACCAACAAAGTTACCGATATTTACAATATATACATGATTTAGAATAAGACAGTCCAAAGAAAACTAAAAAAGAGAATCTAGCCATAATGTCAACTTATCGGCCAACGAATGATTCAACCTATGCTTAAGCAAGGTGATATCCATAACAAAACAAACCTTCCAACCACGAAAGGAGTGCCTCTCACACTTAAAAATAACTCCATTCATCTGCTTCCAAATGTTCCAGCAGGACAAGATCACAAATTCAGTAAAACATGGACCAATGAATTCCTTCTTTGCCTTTTTTTAAGTTAGACATGATTTAATCATCACTCAAATGAAATAATTCCAAATTCTAGAGCTGAAATAACATTGAAAGAAGAGATGAACCCAATCCTCATAAGAATGTTGAAGACAAAGAACACAATTATCATGTCCCTCAATCTTCCACTTCCTTATCTTTATCATATCTTTAGTATTAACTCTATCATTCAAAAGCAACCAAGCAAAGAATTTTTGTTCTGACATGAACTTGTATTTCCAAATCCACTTGGCTGGCTGGTGATCTTCTAACTGAGAAAACTTACGCTAATAGAACTTGCTTTAGGTGAAAACTCCTTTATTGAAATTACAGGTCCACATATTATTAGAATCCTCAGGTTGTAACCTCTCAAGAAATCTTGAAGAGTAACAAATTCTTGGAGTGCTTCATTAGATAATGGTGGATGAAAATCATCAGAGAAGGAGATCAAATCTTTCATATCTCTAACTGAAGCAAGCATGTCCTTAGTAAAAGAGAACAATCTCATAAATTTGATCGACAAACAACTCCATAACACAAATTCTGCCATAAGAGGACAGAAAAACCATTGAAAACCTGAAAGGATGAAAAAGAGCACCAAGAATCTGCCAACTGCATACCCTCTTTCCACCAAAAAGAACCACACGAAGTTACAGCATGGGGAACAGATTCAAAATAATAAGCATTCCTGACCAGATGCACCCATGGAATATCAGCTGAATTATAGAACTTTGCCAAGAATTTCAAAAGGAGGGCCCTGTTCTGGATTTGCAAATCGGTTACTCCCAACCCACCTTATTTCTTTTGCTAACAAATCATATCCCAAGAATCTGAAGAAGTCAGTCTTTCCTTATTTTTGTCTTTTCTCCAAAGACATCTCCTTTTGGCTTTATCAATAAATTCAATGACACCTTTAGGAATCACCAGAGTATACATATAAAAAGTAGGAAGAGAGGAAACCACAAAATTACCAAGCACCAAGTTGTCTCCATATGAGAGAAAAGAAACAGTTGCAGATAATCTCATCTGAACCCTATCAATAAGGTGAGCAAAATCTTTGATGGAAGGCTTAGTAGAACCCATAGGAAGACCCAAATAGGTAAAAGGGATTGATGCCACATTACATTCTAGAGAATGTACCAAATCACCAGCCTCCCGTTGAGAGACATTAATGGGAACCATAGAAGACTTGTGATAATTAACCTTGAGACCAGTAATCTTTGCATACAAATTCAACAACCACACAATTTATTTTCCTCGAGGAGTGTATGAGTTTCGGTTTAATGGGGTGACCGCATATCCATGAAATAACGTCGGAACCAAACAAAGGGACACTGTGTTAGGCCCCGAAGCACCATCCTAAGGCATTGGAACATCCCCAATAGCCGCCACAAATGAACCCTAACCATTAGAAACATTTCGGTTCCCATCCTCGTACCCCTTTCCTTCATCCTTTCTCTCGTGACAGCTACATATATATGGAACGAAGTCTGGGTCAGCCACATAATCCGCAGACTCCTTATCTCTCCATACACCAAAAGTGACATGGGATTGCTTCTGCGAGACCTTCAGCTGGAACTCATCCACTCTCATCAAGTCCTCTGATACATCTCCAACGTATCTATAATTTTTGATGCTCCATGATAATATTGTGCCAATTGCTACATGTTTTCTCCCTTCTTTATAAATTTTTTACGTGTTTTCCGGGACTAACCTATTAATAAGATTCCAAGTGCCAGTTCCCTGTTTTATGCTATTTTTGGTTTCAGAAAAGTTGTTCTGGAAACATTCTCGGAATTGGACCCCACAAAGCCCGAAGTGACAATTTCCCCGGAAGCATCCGGAAGACCGAAGGAGAGTCGAAGACGGGCACTAGGGGGGCACACCATAGGGTGGTGAGCCCTCCCCCTGGCCGCGCCAGCTATGGGTGTGGGGCCCCCAGACCTCCACCGCCTTTGCCCTTTCTCCTATTTACTCCACCCGGATGGAAAACCCTAGGCACCTGATAAAAAATCCCAGAAAAGTTCCGGAGCCGCCGTCTTCGTCAACCCTAGATCACAGGGTTCTCGAACTGTCTCCCGGCACCCGTTCGGAGAGGAAATCATCACCAGAGGCTTCTTCATCGGCATGCCTGCCTCAGTAGTGATGCGTGAGTAGTTCATCCTTGGACTACCGGTCCATAGCATTAGCTAGATGGTTGTCTTCTCCTCATATGCCTCCATGTTTAGATCTCGTGAGCTTCCTATCATGATCGAGATTGATCTTATGTGGTGTGGGCCCCTCGGGCGCCCACCGACGTTGCCCTTTATCCTATATATTCCCCCGGGGGCATAAACCCTAGATACATAGATCTTTTCCACGAAATACATCCGTAGCTCCTCCATCACCACCGAAAAGTTTCGGGGGACACATCTCTGTTCTGGCACCCTGTCGGGACAGGGAAGTGCCCTCGGAACCATCTCCATCGACTCCACCGCCATCTCCATCGCCGTTGTTGTCTCCTATGACGAGGAGGGAGTAGTTCTCCCCCGAGGATGAGGGCTCTACCAGTAGCTATGTTATTCATCTCTCTCTCCCATGGTGTGTTCTATATGTGATCGTGAGCTTTGTAATCTAGTTGAATTCGTAGATGTTACTCTTCATCTTTTGCTACTCAAGTGCTTTATTAATATGAACTTTGGAGTCACCTTGTCCCGCGGTGTGAAGGTGACAGTGTGCACATCGTGTGTGTCTCCTCTATGAATTCTGGTGTTTGTCTAGTACCATCTAGGGCGCTCATAGTGACAGCATGGGGTTAACTATGCATGGGAATGCTTACTTTAAGGAATGTTTCTTGTAGCCCTACGCAATGATTAGTGTTCGTTATTTGTTATGAGATCTCCTAAACACTTTGATCATGGTGTAAAGGTGATAGTGTGTGCACCGTGTGGTTTAGCATTATATTTATATTTTGTGTTGGATAACCCTATGAAATTGTGGTGTTTGCGTTGAACCATCTGGGTCCTATGGTGATAGCATGTGGGTTACTTAGTTCGGAAAGTGCTTACTCTGAGGAGTGTTGGTAAATCCCTACGCATGGATTGGTATTGTTATTCGACCGGAGAGTGGTTTGGAGTAGCATAGTGAAGAGATGGTATTTATTAGTTCAATTATGTGATCATTGTTGAGAGTGTACACTAGTGAAAGTAAAATCCCTAGGCCTGGTTTCCAAGCATTGAAACACCGTTTTCTGCCTGTTCTCCTACATGTTTGCTTGCTGCCATATTTATTTCAGATTGCTATAATTATTTATAACCATCCATATTACTCGCATTTCAGTATCTCTTCGCCGAACTAGTGCACCTAGATACCTGACAAGTATATTGGGTGTGTTGGGGACACAAGAGACTTCTTGTATCTTAATTGCAGGGTTGCCTGAGAGGGATATCTTTGACCTCTACCTCCCTGAGTTCGATAAACCTTGGGTGATCCACTTAAGGGAAACTTGATGTTGTTCTACAAACCTCTGCACTTGGAGATCCAACACTGTCTATAAGAATAGAAGCGTGCGTAGACATCAGGGGTTCTCGTGTAGGCAGGAAAGCCGAGAGTCCGAGAGGACGCCCTCTGGCCAAGAACCGACGCGCTCTAGCGAGAGGCCGTCAGGAGCCAGCGTTAGCCGTCGCCGACGCAATACCTCACCTTCTCTCATCGGTCTCGTGAAAAAAGCTTGTTTATACAAACACAAAAAGGGTTATCTGAACATGATTTTAGTTGAGATTAAAATAAACATGATTTTAGTTTGAACATGTGTTGGCCTGTGGTTTTGGAAATGTAATCCCACACGGGCACACGTGTACCCGGCTTATCCAGAGGCTCAAACAAGCATCAGATGGCAGTTGGAGATCCCTTCCATTTTGCAACACGAACCTCATGCTTTCCTTAGAATCCCAGTACAATGGATCAGTTACAGAATGGAAAATGGTTAAGTTAGACCTACCTAACGAACCGCGACCTAGGTCGCTTTTGCTGAGACGCGCGAGTCGCTAATTAGCGACTGCGGACGCACATATGGTCCTGTTGCCTATCTAAGTTTGGCCCAACTAGCACCAATTTCGTTTCTGTAGCCCAGTTTTGTGTAAGAACAAATTTTAATAGCCCAAGATATTAACTATGTGTACCTCCCAGTTTTGTGTAGCGAATGCTTAAAATGTTACAAAATTTGTAACAATTTCGCACGCGTTTTGTTGAGAAAGGCCAAATGAAATATTGAAATATTTTCTAGATTATTTTTCTACAAAATACATGTGTTATTTTAAAATTTATTTGGTTTGATATGTTTATGCGCTCTTTCACATGTTGTAAACATGTGATTTTATTGTTGCTATCATTGTTTTGAAATAGGGGATAATTTTTGTTGCAACTGGAACGGTGACAAATTATTTTGTTGCTTACCAAATTTTTAATTGATACAAATAATTTTTGTGTTGCAATATATTGTGATTTTTGTTGAATTGTTTGAACATTTTTGTTGCAACACAATAAACATATTGTTTAACAATGTTTTGTAGCATTATTTATTTTCCGGTTTTTTTAGAACAATTCGTTGCAATACTTTTTTTCTTGTACATGGGGTGATAATTTTTGTTGCGATACTAGTGAATTTGTTGCAATGACAGTTTTGCAGTAATTATCCAGATGACCAGGGCAACACAACATGCCGCTTCGTTTAAGTGGGGCTGCTATGGAGTGCGGGTTCTATATACGAAAAATAGGGGGCTAAAACACAAAAGTGCGCTATGCTGATTTCTGAATGTTGGATGATGATCGTGCAGATCACGAGGGGACCTAAAATTGGTGTAGCCAAGGCCGGCTTGCGCGTAGTGCTGGCCTTACAGAATTAACACATCTATACTTCTTATAAAGCAAAACCCCACTAACATGCATTAGTTATTTTTCTATCTCAACATGCAAGCTATCCACATCATTCATCCTCTTAGCCAATCAATTGTCCATGTCATCTCTTCTAATATTATTAATTATTACATGCGAACTACATATCATTCATTTTTTTAACCATCCATTTTTCAATTTAATGATTTATGTAAACCATCCATTTTCAAACTAATGTTTTATAATACGCATCATATGTCTATAAAATTTAGTATCTCGAGTATGATCAACAAAAATTTTCATATTTCTTTAGACTATATAATGTATGATGCTTTTTTTTTCCGAAAAGGAGGTTAAGACCCTTGGCCTCTGCATCAAAACACACACATGCCATTTACTACAAGGGATCCCCGCTGCAACGCGCGGGGTATCATTCTAGTAACCAACATGGAACAACACGAATTAGATCAGACAATGTAGATACATTGGATCATTTGTCGAACATTAACTGCCAAGAATTAACCGGATACAACATCGGTATGTGCGTGGTGTTTTTGGCAGCTCACAAGAGCACAATACATGGACACATGTTCAGACAAAATCTTATAAGATCGATAGATACGGAAAATAATACATAAAGCATTCATTAACAGATCATTTAACTGACCAATTAGAAAACATTTATTGAGAATTAGACCTGACCGACTAATAGGATTGCTCCTATTGGTGACAGGTTTATCTCTAAAAATCAAACTGCTTTAATCAAAGGCCGATACATTTCAGAGAGTGTGGTTGCCGCACATGAGGACATCCATGAGGTTCACATTATAAATCTCTCGGGTCTGGTTCTAAAACTGTATTATGAGAAGGCTCACGGTCGCACTGACTGAAACTTTTTGGACAGTATGCTTGAAACTCGGGGGTTTTGTCTAAAATGGCGAGCTAAAATCAAATCCGTTTTCCTGAATGGGTACTTTTGTATGAGGATTAATTATGTGAAAAGTGCTTATTCAGTGGCTGGCAAAGGGTTTAAACAGGGAGACCCACTCTCCCCCATTCTCTTTCATTTTGTTGCCGATGTTTTCACTAAAATGCTCGAAAGCGGCTAATCACGAAATCATTAGAGGTTTGCTAACTCATGTTATCCCGGGAGGGGTGATTAGTTTACAATATGCCGAGGATACTATTTTGTTTCTAGAGGCCAACTTAGATATGGCTAGAAATTTAAAATGGATTTTAACTTGTTTTGAGTAAATGTTCGGGATGCGAAACAACTACCATAAGAGTGACCTTCTAACTATTAATATTCCGGATGAAGAGGCTAACCTCTTTGCTCACGTGCTTGGATGTAAGCTAGGTGCTTTACCTTTTACTTACTTAAGCGTGCCCCTTCATTTTTTCGCAATTAAGAAAGGAAGACCTGCAGCCTATAATTGACAAAAACTTTAAAAGGATTTCAGGGTGAATGGGTAGGCTTTTATCTTACAAAGCCAGGCTTGTATTATTACAATCTTGTATAGCCAGTATACCCATGCATCTCTTGTCAATGATCAAATTCCCAAAATAGGCTATTAAAGCCATTAATTCCCAGATGGCACTTTTTTTTGGAAAGATACTGATGTCTCAAAAGAATATCAATTGGCCAACTAGGATCTTATTAGCCAAAAATAATATTACGGGGGATTGGGGATTCAAAACCTTAGGGATTTTAATCTATGTTTGCTTGCCCCTCGTGGATAAAAAAGATATCATCTTGAGAACGATAAAATCTTGAGGAAAATTGTAGATTATAAATACAACCTCTCTCCTAATATCTTTAAGGCCATCCCTGCCCGGTGCTCTCCTTTTTTGAAAGGGGTTATCTGGGCTGCATCTGTGGCCAAAATAGGCTACAGATGCGAAGTGAGGAATGGTTGAAAGAGCTGCTCAGGATGGCTTGGAGATGACCTTGCTGAAAAACCTATGTCCTATAAATGGTTCTGAGCTACCAGCTAATCTGCTGGACCGCTGTCGCTTGGCGTATCTGGGGCAACCTAATCGTCATTAGAATTCTGGAATTGTTTGTAAGATGTTCGTACTATCACCCTTGAAAAAAAAAGATGTTCGTACTATGTTGGATGTTTTCGGTTGCTTTAGATGTTTTTATTCTGGTACTTCCCCTTATGGGATCGATGTTGTAAAACCTCTCTGTGACATTATGGTTTCATTCTATAAATGTAAGAATTCTATAAATATAGGAGCGGGAGCTCCTATATTTCAAAAAAAAAAAAATGAAAAATAGATAAGACCATCTTCAGACCAAATCTGGGAGCATGCATAAATTTAGGACCAATACATTTAGGAACAATTCATTAAGAGATTCCCTTTTATACGTCCAATTAACAATAGATTTATGCTAAAATGGACGAGAAAAAAACTCAAAAAAAAATGGACAAGAATTTCCCTTGAATCCAGCCGTAACAATCTGTACAATAGATCCAAAGAATAATGTGGGAGAATATGGACGATAGAATGATAGTTTCATAGACAAGGAAAATATCAGAAAATAATCCAGAGAAAGGATACGATTCTGATCAGAGAACCGGAAAGTCAGAAAACCATACACAATATATACACAAATTCGGATCTGACGGAAGAAACTGAATAATGGAATTTGCTGATGCCGAAGCTTGTCATGCCACAGCTGGGTGAGAGAGCAAGTCCGCGAATCTCCAAAACGGCCACACACACGCACCCATGGAAAGTAGCGAGCAGCACGATCGAGAGAGAGAAGAGGGGATTTGTTCCGTGGAGAAGATGGAGGTGGGTCTGTTCCGTGGAGAAGATGCACCACGTACAGGTTGCTTTCTACAGGGGAGGAAAGTATACTAGTGCAGGTTGTTTCTGTAAAAGGACTATACGAATCTAAAACAGATAACCAACGGTGGAGGATAAGACGGGGACGCCTGTCCGCACAGCAGCCATGGAGATGTACTCCAATCCGGCCTCGATGCTGCCTTGCGGCCAGCCACACAGGGACAGCCTTGATGCTCTTGAGCTTGAGCAAGCTGCTAGCTGAGGCAAAGGAAAGTCACTGTAAAGAGAGAAGCTGGTCGACGCCGGATCAGGAAGAGCACGACGAGGCGTTTTTCCTGAAGAGCGGCAGCGGCGCGAGTAACAACGGACACACGGCTAATGGGCGGCGAGGAGGCCCTGCGTGCAAGAGGTCCAAGTCGGTATCATGTCGTCCGTAATGGAGAGCCTTTTCAAGTGTTTCGGTGAGTACGAACTCCGATTCCAAGTCGGTATCCTCTCGACTCGTCCGTAACGTAATGGAGGGCACTTTCAAGTGTTTCGGTAATCTACTAGAGTAGAAACTCCGAGTCGATCGGTATCCTCTCGTCTCGTCCGTTTCCGACTCGTAGGTCCAACTCCGGATCGAGTCCTTTCTTTCGTGCCAGCAATCAACAGCCTATAAGTACAGCCAGGTTCACGTCAAACCTACATACCTAAACAGATCGAGATCGAGGTCTCGACTAGCTCAATCGAGCGATCGACCTTGGTAGCTACTTGTGCCGGCCATGGGAAACTCTTGCGGCTCTAATAAGCCCGTGCATGTGAAGACGTCGTCCCTATGCACGACGGAGGCCGCCACCGGGACGCACAAGTTCGTGGTGAAGAACTACTCGCTGCTTCACGGCATGGGCCACGACAAGTTTGTTACCTCCAGCACCTTCATCGTCGGCGGCCACGCCTGGTGCATCAGGTTCTACCCGGACGGCGACGGCAGCGAGCCTGGCTACGCGGGCGCCTTCCTGTTTCCCGTTGGACCCGTGGCGGCGACGGGCGTGCGAGTGTACTACACCTTGAGCCTGCGGGAGAAAGATGGCAGCCAACACAAAGGCGCCACCCCTCTCATCGGGACATGTACCTTCACGTCGGGGGATAAGGGCGTGGGCAACCACAAGCTCGTGCACAAGTCCTTCCTGCGAAGACACCGCTTCACCATCAGGTGTGATTTGTGGGTCGTAACAAGCACCATCGTACAGCCAAAATACTAACAAAGCTCCTGGTACTGTGTTTTATGATATACCATTCTTGTGTGGTTGATCAGCTCTGGAATATTTTTTCTGGAATGTACAAGACTTTGAAGAGACTTTTTCTTTTTTCCCTTCCGACTGTTTATTTTCTCGGTTGTTTTATTTTAGAACAACTATTGCGCCACCTCAAAGAGGAAAAATGCGGAAAATAAATTGTGTTTTATCAGAGCTTTGTTTGTCGGAAGTCACTGTATCACCGGAAAATGCAACGCAGCCGAGTATTAGGCCTTTCGTAATGGGCGTATCTTAGCACGGTATCATAGACAAATTTGCTTATGTGAAACCCTATTTAATGAAGAAACAAATTGTTGTTGTATCTTATGTAAGATACAACTCTTGCACGAGATCATAGGCAAAAAAATATGGCTAGTCCAATCACAACAAAGTACTTGCCCAAAATCATTAAATGTAACTATACAATCTATAAGAAACAATCCATTAGGGTGGTTGCTTCTTATATTGTACTCTTGCCTAGGATAGCGCGTTAAGATACGATGCATTACGGAAGGCCTAATACGTTTTTCTGAGTGCCAGACCGCGGACCACTCAGCATACGTTCCTCGATGCACACATAAACTAAGCGTTTGTGCCGAGTATGCTCTGAAATCAGCACTCGGCACACAGAACGGCGTCGACCCTGCAGCGAACTCTCCACAAAAAAAAGCGACGACTAACACAAAAACGACACTCGACACAAAAGGACATCGTCACACAGTAGCACCAATCAATCCAGCCGAAAACGGATCTACCAAAGCTAGCTAGCTAAGAGCAAGTTCAATAGTATAGCTAGCAGCTGACTATAAGAAATTGCCATGTCACCTATAGCCAACTATAGAGCCAACTTGTACAATAGTGAGCTATAAAAATGTGTTACTTTACTGATATATGGCCCACCTCACACTCTCACAAAGTGTCTAGGAGCACGTGCTGCAGCTAGCTCTTCCATGTCATCACAAAAATATTATTCTAATCCTTATATCCCGCTTACATAAACTTATACTTGCTCTAATGCCGGTGCTAATGCATTGTCTCTTAGCACATTATCATAGAAGCATTTATAATTTAAGAGACGATCTTGCCAATGCATTGTTTCTTATATAATTGTATCTACATTTAATGATTTTGGCTCATGCATGCATATGATTGGGCTAAAACCACTTTTTGCCTATTGCCAGGTGCAAGGGTTGTATATTAGCTCAGATACAACCTCATTCTCTTTCTTCATTAAACATTATGCCATGTTCGCAAAATACATATAAAACCGCGCTAAAAAACTAGCATTGGCACAAGGCTCACATTCGTTAAAAAAAATGGATCTACAGTATACTGTCGGTATTTCTCCTCCAGAACCAGATACTGATCCATGGACGACTAGACTATATCGCGTGGGTACCAAGAAGAACAAGGCATACCTGACAAGATGAGATCTCGCCGCCGGCTGGCCGGAGATCCAACTCTCGCTCACTCGCACTACGCTTACCGCCAGTCCACATGCTCTGGACGGACCTCAAGCCGGTCTGGGTCGGCTGTGGCCGGTTCTGAAACTGACATGCTCTTCTCAGCTTTTATCTTCACGTCTTCGCTTCTTCCTCACGTTCCATGCATACGCCTTGGGTGGCCTAGACTCCTGGGCTTCCTCGGCATCTCCCCACGCGTCCGTACTTGTCGTGTCATACCTAGCAATGCAAAGGGGACGATGTTTACGTAGTATACCATCCAAAGGCGATGTATAGGGGTTCTCAAAGAGGAAGGAGTTCACCTTTGAAGATGGAGTGTGAGACATGACCAGTGGGATGTGTCGCGCTGCATCATCTCCCCCCCCCCCCACACACACACTTGAAAAAGAGTCGTACTCGACATTAACTCGTCATCAATATGTAGAGGAGGTAGTCATCAACATATATAGGAGGTAGATGGATTGCCGTTGAAGTTGAAGTCACCATGTTGGGTTGAAACCACTCATATCATCTCATCCAAAGGTATAACCTACGCAATAGAGACCAAGAAAATCATTATTGGTGTAAGTATTAGAATTTAAAAATGTCTGACCTACGTAGCACACATGATCTACTATGGATGTACGAGCGAGGTTAGATCTGATCGTTACAGACACAAAGCGCGGAAGTGGTGTCGATGACCATGTCGATGAAACCTGATGAAGAGTCGCTTAGCCATGGGACTGTTGCCGTCTGCCCGTATCGTGCTTTCTAGATCCAGAAGAGTGAGGGTACGTATTACGTGCTACCCCTATAAGAGTTCGCATACATACGTCCTTCAAAGTCCAGCAATGCTTCCCCGTCCAGGGTGTGACCCCTATAGCTTTGATAACAAGTAGACATGATTATGAAACCCCTTTCCTAATCAACAATCAGCATCGGGACCGTGGACGTCCATACTGATTCCTACGAGTTATACGAACATAACTGTTGAACCTGTTGGTTTGTTAAGTATGTTCTCATTACTTCGCGATACCAATCAATACTAAGTGCGAGATAAATGATAAGACCGCGATGAAACTATTTTCACCTTATCACATTATTCTCGATATCTGGTATGATTTCTTTTACTCGTTACTGTTTCATAGTATCCCATGACTAGTGTCATGTTCTTATCCGCGGAGACTTATCTACTGATACTATTTCACTGAGTGTATCCTAGATGTATCTCTCTAGTAACTAGATGAGTAATTCCCAATATTGAACTATCACAATGAATGAATGATTTCATGAACAGCCAGTGCCAGCCTTTTTGATCATCCAGTTTACGGTGTGATACTTTACAATACCAAAATGATCCTTACGGTAAACATCATTGGATATTATCATGATCTAAGGAAGCAAACAAAACAACCATCTGCCCTATAATCCTCACACTCTCTTGCCACTGGCAAAAAAAATCGATGGAGTGCATGAAGGCGATGCACTCCAAGATGGCCCACAATCGTGGTCGTCATTCAACCACCGTATTTGCAAGTTGTACCCATGACGGCGAGGCGGGCGGGTCTCGTGGTGCATGATACGTCTCCAACGTATCTATAATTTCTGATATTCCATGATGATATTATGCCAATTGCCATGTTCTCTCCCTTCTTTATAGCATTTTTACATGTTTTCCGGCACAAACCTATTAAAAAGATGCCAAGTGTCAGTTCCCTGTTTTCTGCTGTTTTTTATTTCAGAAAAGTTGTTCTGGAAATATTCTCAGAATTGGACCCCATGAATCCCGACGTTCCTATTTTCCCCGGAAGCATCCAGAAGTCCGAAGAGGAGTCGAAGACGGGCACCAGGGGGCCCTCACCATAGCCAGGCGCCCCCCCTTGGCCGCGCCTGGGGGTGGTGAGGCCACCCTGGTGGCCCACCGACTCCGCCCTTTCGCCTATTTATTCCCCTCCGAAGGAAAACCCTAAGCACCTGATCAAAAATCCCCGAAAATTTCCACAGCCGCCGATCAGGGGGTTCTGAAGCTGTCTCCCGGCACCCTGCCGGAGAGGAGATCATTACCGGAGGCCTCTTCATCACCATGCCTGCCTCCGGAGTGATGCGTGAGTAGTTCATCCTTGGACTACGGGTCCATAGCAGTAGCTAGATGGTTTTCTTCTCCTCCTATACCTCAATTTTTAGATCTCGTGAGCTGCCTAACATGATCGAGATTGTTCTTATGTAATTCGATGTGTTGTGTTTGCTGGGATCCGATGAATATGAACTTATGCCAAGTTGATTATAGTCTTTATTGCATATGTTATTTGTGATCTTGCATGCTTTCCGTTGCTAGTGGTTGCTCTCTCCAAGTAGTTGCTAGTGACTCCAAGAGGGAGTATTTATGCTCGATAGTTGGGTTCATGCCTCCTTTTCACCTGTGCTCGAGTGACAGAAACGTGACGGGGGAGTATGTGCTGTTGCCACTAGGGAGAAAACTGCGGTGTGAGTGCCTGCGTGCACAATCATTTCTTACATTACACACATTTATTTAATGCGATTATCTGTTGCTTGCAACTTAATACCTAAGGGGGTTCGGATGATAACCTGAGGGTGGATTATTAGTCAATGATGGAGTTTGATTACGGTCTATGTATATTGTTGTAATGCCCGCACTAAATATCATAGTAGTCATCATGTCATGAATGTCCACTACGGTGATACCTCTATTTTTCAATTGCCCAGGTGTAATTTGTTCATCCAGCATGCTAGCTTTTATGGAGAGACACCACTAGTGAACCCATGAACCCCGGTCCATTTTCCTACACTATTAAACAAACCACTACAATTCCCTGCTTTCTTTACTTACTGCAAGCATACACCATTTTTCACACTATACATCTAATCTTTGTTTTCAGCAAGACCGGTGAGATTGACACCTCACTGTACCGTTGGGGCAAACTATTTTGGTTGTGTTGTGTGCAGGTTCCGCATTGTTGCTGACACCAGTGAGGCGCCATCACCACCGTCAGTGGCATCAACCTTCCGAAGATCCTCTTTCTCCTACTGGATTGATAACCTTGGTTCTTAACTGAGGGAAATTTTTACCGCTGTACTCATCACACCCTCCTCTTGGGGTTCCCAACACACCATCCATAGCAACAAGAATTTCTGGTGCCGATGCCGGGTACTTAATCATGATCAAGAAGTCTCCCCGTCAAGGCACCATCAAGGTGTCGCAAAGAATTTCTGGCGCCGTTGCCTTGGAGGAAGAAGTCTTCTGGCAAGGGGAGTCTCCCACTCTCAACCTCTTTATTTTGTTTATTGTCTTGTTTTTATTTTTTGTCTTGTTTTGCTTCTTTATATAAAAAAAAAATGTTTACTTCATAGCTGTTATTTTTGCTTTTTTGCTCTTAGTTTAATCTCTAATCATGATTCTACCCAAGTTTACCTTGAAATACGTGCCAATAGGTAGCGGTGATATAATTGGGAAAGATAATATTGGAGATTTCTTTAATTATGTTAGTAAGCCCAAAGAATTTTAGGATAGATCCTTAGCTGAACTTGCTCCAGATTATGAAACCACTTCAACATCTCTAGTTCGTATGCTGGAAGCTAGGTTTGTTAACCTTAATCCCATAATACAAAAAATGTTCCTCAACCTTGATTACCTTAAGGATAGCGAAAAAGGAGAGTTTATTCTAGAAACTTTGTTTAAAGAATTTGGTGATGTTGCCATTGAGGCTAGAAAAGTTTTTAACCGATTTGAGATCACAGCCTCATGTGTAGATGTTAATAGCACACCGGGTAAAGCCAATGATAAGGAAATTAAAATACCAATACCCTTTAAATTGGTAGGAATGCATGAAGCTCTAGAAAAGAATTTTGATTGGATTGTTCCTGCAAACCCATTTGATGAAAGTAGTGTGCCTAAAAGTGTTGATAAAGGGACATCTAAAACTTCTATAGATGAAATAAAATTCATTGTTGAGGAGATTTCTAAGCTTAATTTTGATGCATATTCACTTGAAAATACTTGAGTTACTTTCTATACCTAGCTGAAAGGCGTTAAAGAAAAGCTCTACCGGGAGACAACCCGTTTTATTTCTTCGTTTTCAACCCGTTTTCCGTCGTTTCTTTCTGTGTGGTTTGCACATGGGTGTTGTCTATTTCCTTAGCAACCCCGCTGTATCTTTTCTTTTGTGTCTTTGTTGAGCCAAGTAAAGCCTCTAGTGGAAAGTTGAGACTACATTTCGGATTTCTGCGCAGGAAACATATTTCTGCTGTCCACTGTTAAATTTGTATAAAATCACAAAAAATTCAAAATTACCTGAGTTTTTTTTGCGTAATACTGGGCTATATACATAACGTTTCTTAGTTGTACACTTTTTTATTTGAGCAACAGAACATTTTCGAAAAAAATCATCTTTACCTGCTGTCATGTTTTGACAGATTTCTGCCAATAATTGCATTTGCATCTTAATCTCTTTCATTTGGTGTTCTTTTGAGAAAAAGAGTTTTAAAAGAATTTGTGAAAGTAGCTACTGTGTTTATGAGTGTTAGTATTGTGTTGAAACTGAACCATCTGAATTTATTATTTCGATTGCACTAACATTGCTAATGAAGATTGTGAAAAGTTTGGTGTGAAGGAAGTTTTCAAGGGTGAAGAGAAAAGGATGATATGAAGTGATCAAGAAGAGTGAAAAACCTAAGCTTGGGGATTCCCCGGTGGTACATACCATAAAATTCTAAGAAGACTCAAGCGTCTAAGCTTGGGGATGCCCGAGACATCCACTTCTTCATCGACAAATTATCAGGCCACTTCTAGTGAAACTATATTTTTATTCGGTCACATCTTATGTGCTTTACTTGGAGCGTCTTTTATTTTTGCTTTCAGTTTGTTTTTATTTTTGCAATAATCTTGGTTGGGCCCTAGCATTATTTTATTTGAGAGTGACATGCTCCGCTTTTTCATGGGAATACTTTGTATTCTTAATCTTTGTCTGGCTGCTGCATTTATTTAGCTCCTGTTTTGTATGCATGTCTTATATAGAGCTGTTAGTTTTAGTAGTGTTATGTGAGTACTCTCATGTTTGCTTGTTGTATCATGTAGAGTATTTTTGTTAAAACATATCTTGTTTGGTGCTTGTTGGGAAAAGAAACGGTTGCTTGAAGTAGAATTTTTAATGGTGCCAGTAGAAGCTTGTATAGACTGTGGCTAGAACTTTTTCATATCAAGCTAGATGTTATTTTAGTTTTAAAGACTTGTGGTTATTGATTAGCATGATTAGCTTCAAATATCTTAGAGTGTTTAATGTGCCATTGAAAGAATCATGAGTTGTTCTTGTCATATTGAAACATAAATTTGTGGTATTCTCTTTTGAATGTTTTATTTGGTTGACTTGGCGCATGCTCACACCATGTTTATGACTATAAACCACTCACTAATAGCCTCTATGATCATTTAGTTTTGAACTCTTGGTACCACTTATGCTTTGATTAATGATGTTTATGTCGCTATGTATGATTATGGCTCTTATGCTCTCTTGATTTGTCGCTTCCAGTCTTTTGCTAGCCTCCACCTGTAATGAGTATGGAATTCTACTCGTGCATACAACTCCCTAAAACCAAGTTTTCCCATTGTGTCCACTATACCTACCTACATGTGGTATTTAACTGCCACTCCAAGTAAATTGCTCATGTGTTACTTTTAAAACCTTCAAAATTACTCCTGCTTTATGTTCCTGTTTTCGCTCACGAGGACGTAAATAGAGAATCTTTATCTCACTTGTTGATTGGATTTCACACCCTGAACTAGTGGCTTCATCCGCTTATCCAATTGATAGAAGAGCTGGCAGCGGGGTGCCCATTCCCAAATTAATACACACAAAATCTCTTTACTATTTTTGCCCCTGATTTATCAGTCAAAACATAATTGTGTAAACAAAAGAGATAGAGGGATGACCTTCTACACCAGTTGCATCTTTCATATGGGATTCGCTCTTGTGAAATCTAGTTGGCTTGTGACGTACTGTATTTTTTTTGAAATTAAATACTATAAGGCAAAAGCCCCACAGCCTCACCCACCTTTATTAAAAAAACTATTTATAGAGTGTCAAAATTACAATATCAAAAACTATTTAAGAAACTAGGGAAGGCTATCAATCCAAGCCCTTAAGGCAGGGGATGCCTTATCTGTAAATCTATGTATAAGTAACAACATGTCATGTAAGAATCTAGCTTTCCAAATCAAGAACCTAGGTTTCTCAAACCTAAAAACCATATAATTCCTTATACTCCAAATATTCCGAGCTGCAGTCAGAACCACCTCCATGAAAAAGGGGTGTCCAAAACTTTTCGTAGCATCAACAGTAGTCTCCAGTAGAGTGGATCCATTCATCCAATCAATCTGCAGAAAGTTCTAAACCCGAGCGCTGAAATTGCACTCAAAGAAAAGATGTTGTCTGTCCTCATAGTTAGTGCCAGGGCATAGCTCACAGTTGAAATCTTCAGTGACATGCCAATGTCGTCTTTTGAGGAGATCTTTCGTATTTAAACGATCACTCAACAAAAGCCAACCAAACATCTTAATTTTCATGATGCATTTATTTTTTCAGAGCCAGCAGAAAGTATGGCAGACCTGGATTGACTTATGTACAAACTCATAGTAACTGGCTGCCGTGTAAACTCCCCCCTGGCTGCCGTGTAAACTCCCCCTTTCCAGGTGCTTATCCAAACATCATGGGAGGTTGGATCAAGCTGGAGTGTTTGAACCCACGAGGAAACTTGCTGGAACTCCCCAAAAGCCCTGTTTGAGAGAGGCAGATAGAACAAGTCCGAGAGTTCAGCAGTAGCGGCCACCTCATGCACCGAGAGTTTATCATCTAGAACAAAAGAGAAAATTATGGGAAATCTTTCTCTAAGAGGAACGGATGAACTTCCAATGTCCCAAGCATCGGACCAGAAGAGCACTGAATTGCCACCTTTTACCGAGGGTTTTGCTACCAATCGATATGTGTCCATTAATTTTGCTATATCACGTCACCAAAACGATCCACATAATTTTGAAGCATGCGGGACCTCATTCTGATAGTGCATTTCCCAGATTAACTTGACCAAAGGAATATCAGCTCGATTATAGAAACTGTGCAGATTAGCATTCATTGACATTAGCATACATCTCCCAAAATATAGACACTCCTCCATGGTATGTGATTGTTGGCAGGCATCCGAGGATTCGGTTAGCCATGGTTTCTGTAGGATGGATGAGAGGAGTGTCAAACTTTTAATACCTTTGTTTAATAAAATAAAATCTCTAGCACATGAGTGATCTCTGCTTCGCTCTGCGAAGGGCCTTTCTTTTACTTTTATGTTGAGTCTCCATCTTCTAACTTTATGCACAGTTGAGAGAGCATTTTTGCCATTCTGAGATTTATGTGCATTTGTCCCGGAAACATTATTAATTGATTCATGATGTGTTATTTCTTGTTCTCTACTTATTTGTTCTAGTCTTCCTCATGAACTTTGAAGGTGTCCTGGCATTTATGTTTTGCCCCACTCTTAAGGACTAGCGAAATACCAATTTGCCATGCTTTCTCTATACTTGAAACAAACGTATATATTTCTTTGCATTGTTGTTCATGATCTTTTATTTGAGTTACTTATCATGATGCCAAGTGATTGCTATGATTTATTATTAAAGTTCTATTTATCATGTTTGTGTGAAAGTTCTACGATCTGAGTTTACATGCTCTGCTTTACATATTATGATCAAGATTGTGTGGTAGCATGTCACCCCAGAAATTAGTTTTATCGTTTACCTACTCGAGGACGAGTAGGAACTAAGCTTGGGGATGCTTGATACATCTCCAACGTATCTATAAAATCTGATGTTCCATGATGATATTATGACAATTGCTACATGTTTTCTCCCTTTCTTTATAGAATTTTTACATGTTTTCCGGGACTAACCTATTAACAAGATGCCAAGTGCCAGTTCCCTATTTTCTGATGTTTTTATTTCAGAAAACTTGTTCTGGAAATATTCTCGGAATTGGACCCCACGAATCCCGAATTTCCTATTTTCCCCGGAAGCTTCCAGAAGTCCGAAGAGGAGTCAAAGACGGGCACCAGGGGGCCCTCACCATAGCCAGGCGCAGCCCTCCCTTGGCCACGCCTGGGGGTGGTGTGGCCACCCTGGTGGCCCACCGACGCCGCCCTTTCGCCTATTTATTCCTCTCCGAAGGAAAACCCTAAGAACCTGATAAAAAATCCCCGAAAAGTTCCGCAGCCGCCGTTGTCGTCAACCCTAGATCAGGGGGCTCTGAAGCTGTCTCCCGGCACCCTGCCGGAGAGGAGATCATCACCGGAGGCCTCTTCATCACCATGCCTGCCTCCGGAGTGATGCGTGAGTAGTTCATCCTTGGACTACGGGTCCATACCAGTAGCTAGATAGTTATCTTCTACTCCTATGTCTCAATGTTTAGATCTTGTGAGCTGCCTAAAATGATCGAGATTGTTCTTATGTAATTATATATGATGTGTTCGCTAGGATCCGATGAATATTGAACTTATGCCAAGTTGATTGTAGTCTTTATTGCATATGTTATTTGTGATCTTGCATGCTTTCTGTTGCTAATGGTTGCTCTTGTCAAGTAGTTGCTAGTGACTCCAAGAGGGAGTATTTATGCTCGATAGTTGGGTTCATGCCTCCTTTTCGCTTGTGCTCGAGTGAGAGAAACGTGACGGGGGAGGATGTGTTGTTGCCACTAGGGAGAAAACAATGGTGTGAGTGCCCGTGTGCAAAATCATTGCTTACATAACACACATTGCTTAATGCAATTATCTGTTGCTTGCAACTTAATACCTAAGGGGGTTCAGATGATAACCTGAGGGTGGATTATTAGTCATAGATGCAGTTGGATTATGGTCTATGTATATTGTTGTAATGCCTGCACTAAATATCATAGTAGTCATCTTGTCATGAATGTGCACTACGGTGCAACCTCTATTTGTTCACCCAACATGCTATCTTTTATGGAGAGAAACTACTAGTAAACCTATGAACCCCGGTCAATTTTCCTGCACAGTTAAACAAACCACTACAATTCCCTGCTTTTTTTACTTACTGCAAGCATACACCATTTTCCACACTATACGTCTCATCTTTGTTTTCAGCAAGACCAGTGAGAGTGACAACCGCACTGTACCTTTGGGACCAAGTATTTTGGTTGTGTTGTGTGCAGGTTCCGCGTTGTTGCTGACATCAGTGAGGCTCCATCACCACCGTTAGTGGCATCAACCTTTCGAAGATCCTCTTTCTCCTACTGGATTGATAACCTTTGTTCTTAATTGAGGGAAATTCTTGTCGCTGTACTCATCGCACCCTCCTCTTGGGGTTCTCAACACACCATCCATAGCAACAAGAATTTCTGGTGCCGATGCCGGGGACTTAATCATCATCAAGAAGTCTCACGGTCAAGGCACCATCAAGGTGTAGCAGTGCAGTCCGTGCATGGTCGCCTTTATTGCTGCCGGATCCAAACGAAGAAGAAATCGGAAGCCAGTAGTCGGATGATGACTTTTCCGGCGTTAAGAGATCAGGATGAACTTCTCGCGATCATAAGAGCAAAGTCCATCCGCTCGGAGAAGCGTCGGGCGAAGAAGCAACTCATTTACGATGCAGTTATGGAGGGGTTCAATGCCAATCACCTGGAGCGCGGCCTCCGCGCGGAGAAGGCGTGGGAGGCCTAGAATAGGGAGTGGAAGATGGGGCCTGCCTCATCCACGTGCTTCACCATCGAGGATGGACTCAGTGGCTCACCCGCATGTTCAACGAAGACTGATAATTGTGGCGTCGTGATGACCCACAAGTATAGGGGATCGCAACAGTCTTCGTGGGAAGTAAAACCCAAATTTATTGATTCGACACAAGGGGAGCCAAAGAATATTTATAAACCTTAACAGATGAGTTGTTAGTTCGGCTGACCTGAAAATAGACTTGCTCGCAACAATTTATCAATGGTAACAGTTTTATAGCAGTATCAATAGTAAAATAACAGCAGGAGTAAAATAGTAACAATGGTAGCAATTGTGGGAAACAACAGGATTAAAATATTGTAGGCATAGGGATGGATGAATGGGCGTTGCATGGATAAGATAGCTCATATAATAATCATAACATGGGAAATTTCAGATAGATAATAATAAATCATCCAAGTTCTAGGCAAACCATAGGCATGTGTTCCAATTTAGTCGTACATGCTCGCAATGAGAAACTTGCACAGTATCTTCTGTCCTACCAGCCCGTTGCAGCGGGGCCTCAAGGGAAACTACTGGTAATTAAGGTGCTCCTTTTAATAAATCACCGGAGCAAAGCAGTAACACTCCATGAACACATGTGATCCTCACATCACAGCCATCCCCTCCGATTATCCCAATTATTGTCACTTTGGGGCCTCAGGTTCCATACAATGACATGTGTAAACAACTTGCAGATATGATTGAGAAACATAATTATACTCATGAAACAATAATATGTTCAGATATGATCTCATGGCACTCGGTCCCTAGTGACAAGCATTAAGCATAACAAGTTGCAAAAACGATATATAGCACTAACAACGGATACTAGGCACCATGCCGTAATAATCTGGCATTGTTACATGAACGATCTCATCCAATCCCTTCCATCCCTCTCAGCCTATAGTGGAGATTACTCACACATGGATGGGAGAATCATGGATGGTTGAAGGAGAAGTGGTGGAAATGACGATGGTGATGATCTCCTCCGAATCCCTTTCCCGACAGGGTGCCAGAACAGAAAATTCCGATCCCCAAATTGGGTTTCTAGGTGCAGGCGGCGCTCTGCTGTTTTTCTCCAGAATATGACGAACCCCCCTTGGTTTAGTCACGGGGGTTAAGTAGTCAAAAGGGGAGCCCGAGGGGATGGCTGAGGCAGCCACACCACCTGGTGGAGCACCCAAGGGGGGCCGCGCCACCCTATGGTGTGGGTCCCTCCTTGCCCCCCTTCGACTCTTCTTCTGGATCCTGGGCTTTCGGGCAAAATAAGGAATTCGAGATCTTTTCCGGGCAATTTCCTGAAAATTGGTTTTCTGCACAAAAACGAGACACCAAGGTAATTCTGCTGAAAACAGCGTTTGTCCGTGTTAGTTGCATCCAAAACTCACAAGTTTAGAAGAAAGCGTCAACAAAAGTATTCAAGTAGATACGTTTTGGACGTATCAACTCCCTCCAAGCTTATCTTATTGCTTGTCCTCAAGAAATTCAGTTAACAATTGAGTGCGATAAAAGAACTTTTACAAACACATTTGTTTCATATGATGTAAATATTTTCACTATATGATCAAGTGCTTAGGAAATTCATAATAAGAAGTATGCAAATAAAGTCACCCAATAGCTATGCAAACCATGAAGAGATACCAACACAATAATAATAAGAAACATGAAATATATCAATCTTCAGGATTGCAATGTCCATAATAAGATATGATAAAGTGGTATATCGCTTGCCCTTAATAATGGAGCAAAACATAAATGCCAGGGCACCTCTGAGGTTAAAGTGAAAACTAGATGTAAATATATGAAGGATCAAAGCATCAAAGTTATACCACAATCAACTGTGTTCTGCGACAAGCACATTATACTAAGAATGGCAGCTATGCCCTAGAGAAGGTACATAAAGTTAGAAGATGAAGAATCAACATAAAAATAAAAGAAAGGCCCTTCGTAGAGGGAAGGAGTGATTAACTCGTGTGGTAGAGCTTTTTATTTTATAAACAGATGTATTGAAAATAATTTTTAAGAGAGGTGTATCTTATGTCAACGAATGGTAAACATAAAATACAGTACGTCACAAGCCAACTAGACATTACAAGAGCAGCTCCCATTGAAGGATGCAACTAGGGTAGAAGGTCATCTCTCTTCTCTTTTGTTTACACAATTATGCTTTAACTGATAAATAAGGGGCAAAAAGAGTAAAGAGAATTTATAGTAACCAATTTTGGGGCTAGGCACCCCGCTGCCAGCTCTTCTATCAATTTGGATAAGCGGATGTGCCACTAGTCCAGGGTGTAAAGTTCAATCAACAAGCGAGATAAAGATTCCCTATTTACGTCCTCATGAGCTAAAATAGGGGCACAAAACTAGAAATTTTGAAAATTTTAAAGGTAGCACACGTGAAATTTACTTGGAGTGGCGGTTAAATACCACATTTAGGTAGGTATGGTGCACACATTTGAAAAACTTTGGTTTTTCAGAATTTGATGCACGAGTAGAGCTCATACTCAGTACAAGTGAAGGCCAGCAATAGACTGGGAGCGACAATCAAGAGAGAAACAACTGTCATAATCATGCTTGCAATAAAATAAAATTAACAGGGGCATAAAAATGATACAAATACTCTGAGGCAAAATAAATCATCGAGGCTTAATTGACTTTTGTTTTCAATCTTATGCATGCGTGAGCATGTGCCAAGTCAATTCAAGTGAAACATTCAGATGGAGATACCACAATGTCATACCCTTCTATGAATAAAACAATGCAAGCAAACATTTATATGACATGCTATCTAATATTACTAAATTGGAACTGATTGTGAGAGAGCACTGATATGTCTCCAACGTATCTATAATTTCTGATGCTCCGTGATCATATTATGTCAATTGCGACTTGTTTTCTCCCTTATTTATAGCATTTTTATATGTTTTCCGGGACTAACCTATTAACAAGATGCCAAGTGCGAGTTCCCTGTTTTCTGCTGTTTTTGGTTTCAGAAAAGTTTTTCTGGAAACATTCTCGGAATTGGACCCCACAAAGCCCAAAGTTCCTATTTCCCCCGGAAGCATCGAGAACACCGAAGAGGAGTCGAATACGGGCAACATGGGGGCCACACCATAGGGGGCACGGGTCCCCCTGGCCGCGCACCTATGGGTGTGGGGCCCCTGGAACTCCACCGCATTTGCCCTTTCTCCTATTTAATCCCCCCGGATGGAAAACCTTAAGCACCTGATCAAAAATCCCTGAAAAGTTCCGCAGCCGCCGTCACCGTCAACCCTAGATCAGGGGGGTTCTGAAGCTGTTTCCGGCACCCTGCCGGAGAGGAGATCACCACCGGAGGCCTCTCCATCACCATGCCTGCCTCCGGAGTGATGCGTGAGTAGTTCATCCTTGGACTACGGGTTCGTAGCTGTAGCTAGATGGTTGTCTTCTCCTCATATGTCTCTGTGTTTAGATCTCGTGAGCTGCCTATCATGATCGAGATTGATCTTATGTAATTCTATATGATGTGTTTGTTGGGATCCGATGAATATTGAACTTATGCAAGTTGATTATAGTCTTTATTTGCATATGCTATTTGTGATCTTGCATGCTTTCTGTTGCTAGTGGTTGCTCTGGCCAAGTAGTTCCTAGTGACTCCAAGAGGGAGTATTTAGGCTCGATAGTGGGTTCATGCCTCCTCACCAACTTGCTCGAGTGATAGAAACATGAAGGGGCGTATGTGCTGTTGCCATTAGGGAGAAACCAGCGGTGAGAGTGCCCGTGTGCATAATCATTGCTTACATTACACACTTTGTTTAATGCTGTTATCTCTTGCTTGCAACTTAATACCTAAGGGGGTTCGGATGATGACCTGAGGGTGGATTATTAGTCATAGATGCAGATGGATGTCGGTCTATGTATATTGTTGTAATGCCCGCACGAAATATCATAGTAATCTTCATGTCATATATGTGCACTACGGTGCAACCTCTATTTGTCAATTGCCCAGCTATAATTTGTTCACCCAGCATGCTATCTTTTATGGAGAGACACCACTAGTGAACCTATGAACCCCGGTCCACTTTCCACACTGTTAAAACCACAACTATTTACTGCTTTCTTTACTTACTGCAAGCATACATCATTTTTCCACACTATGCGTCTAATATTTGTTTTTTGCAAGAACAGTGAGATTGACAACCTCACCGTATTGTTGGGACAAAGTATTTTTGTTGTGTTGTGTGCAGGTTCCACGTTGTTGCTGACACCGGTGAAGCGCCAGCACCACCGTCAGTGGCATCAACCTTCCTGAGATCCTCTTCCTCCTACTGGATTGATAACCTTGGTTCTTAACTGAGGGAAATTCTTGCCGTTTGCTCATCACACCCTCCTCTTGGGGTTTCCAACAACTTCATCAACTCCGCCACCAACAAGAATTGCTGGCGCTGTTGCCAGGGAGGAAGAAGTATTCTGGCAAGGGGAGTCTCTCACTCTCAGCCTCTTTATTTTTTTTGTTGTCTTGTTTTCACTTTGTCTTGTTTTTCTTCTCTATATCAAAAACACAGAAAAAATAGTTCTCATTCTAGTTATTATTTTTGTCTCTATGTTGTTATTTTTCATCACGTTGTTCCCTAAGTTTACCTTGAAAGACTTGCCGGTAGGAAGTGGTTCTATACTTGGAAAGGACACTGTTAAATAATTCTTTGATCATGTTAGTAAGCAGGATAACTTTGAGGAAAAATCCATAGTAGAACTTGCTCCCAATTACGAGACTGCTGCAACTTCCTTAGTTCACATTCTAGAAGCTAGGTTTGTTAACCTCCATCCCATAATGCAACATATGTTCCTCAACTTGAATAACATTGAAGATGTTGTAAAAAGAAACTTCATCTTAGAAACTATATGCTTAAAGAATTTAGAGATGTTGCTATAGAAGCTAGAAAAATCTTTGATCGTTTTAATATGCTTGGCTCGTGTGTAGACATTGTTGGTGCTGTAGAAAAAACTGAATCTAGTAATGAAAAATAGGATAAAATACCAATCCCCTTTAAATTAGTAGCACTGCACGAAGCCCAAGAAAAGAATTTTGATTGGATTGCTCCTGAGAATTTATTTGATGAAGATAGTAAGCCTAAAAGTACTAAGAGACGAGCCTCTGAAACTCACTTAGATAAAATACAATGCATCATTAAAGAATTTCCAAATCTTGATTTCAATGCTTCTACACTTGAAAATACTTGAGTTTCCCTTTTATGCCTAGCTGAATGGCGTTAAAGAAAAGCGCTACCGGGAGACAACTCGTTTTATTTCGCTGTTTTCAACCCGTTTTATTTCGTTTTCTTTGGTGTGCTTTGCACCTGGGTGTTTTCTATTTCCTTAGAAACCCCTATGTATATTTTCTTTTGAGTTTTTGTTGAGCCAAGTAAAGCCTCTACTGGAAAGTTGAGCCCATATTTCGGATTTCTGCGCAGGAAACAGATTTCTGCTGTCCACTGTTAATTCCGTTACAAATCACAGAAAATTCAAAATGACTTGAGGTTTTTTTGCTTAATCCTGAGTTATATACGCAACTTTCCTTAGATGAACACTTTTTGATTTGAGCAACAGAAGAATTTTGAAAAAATCGATCTTTACGTGCTGTTCTGTTTTGACAAATTTCTACCATTTATCGCATTTGCATTTTAATCTCTTTCTTTTGGTGTTCTTTTGAGAAAAAGAGTTTTAAAAGAAGTTGTGACAGTACCTAACGTGTTTTTGAGTGTTATACTTGTGTTGAAACTGATCCATGTGAATTTATTATTTCAATTGCACTAACAATGCTAATGAAGATTGTGAGAATTTTGGTGTGAAGGAAGTTTTCAAGGGTCAAGAGAAGAGGATGATATGATGTGATCAAGAAGAGTGAAAATCCTAAGCTTGGGGATGCCCCGGTGGTAAATCTTAGAAAATTCCAAGAATACTCAAGCGTCTAAGCTTGGGGATGCCCAAGGCACCCCTTTATTCATCAACAAATTATTAGGTCACTTCTAGTGAAACAATATTTTTATTCTGTCGCATCTTATGTGCTTTACTGGGAGTGTTGTCGTGGGATAATCACGGCAGACGTTACCGGGGGTAACTGATCTTGGGGCAAGACGACACAGGCGTTTGGGAGAGGGTTTAGCTCAGAGGAAAACATGGTGGAAATCGATCTGGTAGCCGGCAACCAAAGTCGCCGAGTCTCCGATCTTAATATAATAACTCAACCCTAGGGTTACACTGGATGCTCGATATCAAGCGATACTACTAGGGTTCTTAGATCTCTATCAACTACTCCTAGGGGTCGGTTTATAAAGCACCCGTACCCCCTGGCTTACCCTCCAAGGCGCACCCTGGATCCTACCCGGACACGGCGCACAAACCCTAACTTTCCTTCATCGTAACCCGCAATCCGGGTTACTGGGCCTACAAGCTTGGGCCTTCCGAAAGTTTCTTTATCCTTAGCCGGATCCTGCGCAGCGTCCTTTGGGCCGGGTTATTCCTTGGAGTTGGCCTACCGGGTTATTATCCCTCCATCAGTAGTCCCCAGAAGAGCTTGGGCTTCACGGATCCTTCCTTGAAGCGCTCGCTATTCCCTGCAAAGATATCAAACACACAAACATATGGAGGCCGGGTTAAGATGCTTTGATAGACAGCTAGGCCTTACTCCATGGTGGCCATATAGTAACCCGGCTTTTCCCCCAAATACTTTGGTTTAACTTTCCAGGTCTAAACCCTAATAAAAATGTCAAGATTCCATACTCGATAACTGACCCTGATATCACGGGGTGGATCTCCTTCTCTTTTTTGTCCAGATACTTTGCTCAATACTTGGTGCATATCTTGCAGAATCCGCGTAGATAGCCATTACCCCACAATTTCCGGTTTCCGGCCGTTGGGATAGACTCACCCTCACCTTATAAATAGTGCTCCATGGGTAACCTAAAACCCATCGCTCCACTTCAGTTTCCCCTTTCCTTCCTTGCTCCTTACGCCCTTGCAACACCACCGCAAGAAGTTCGTGCTCGCCATCGAAGCAAAGCCGCCGCCGGCCGCGCTCGCTCTCGAGCCATTTCGCGCCGCCGTCAAGCTTCACCATCGCACCCTCGTTCCACTCGCCAAGAGTCGCGAAGGGGCACTCGAGCCACGCCGTCCACCGCCGTCGCGCTAGACTCCAATATCTCCAGTAAGTCCCTTGCACTCGTTTAATTTAGCCCCGCAATTTTTCGATTCATCCAGGATTGGATCTAGGTCAACCTGTGAGTCGTTCTTCCGGTTGCATCGAATTAGATCGATTTGATGCTCGCTGACTCCTTTAACCACCTGCTTGATGACTACAACTCGTCCTCCTACCATTACTAATCACCAAATTCCCCGTAGAATCGCTCGCAAGTTTTCCCATCTAGATCCATTCCTCCTCAATTTTCCGCTCATTGCATTAACACCCGGAAAATCCTTCTTTTCCAGCTATTTTGCTTGCAGTAGATACATGGGCAACCATCCATCTTCCCCAAATGCTTTTCCGTACGTAAGTGACCAATAATCTCCACAGTTATACTTAACACCCGGACACCTTGTAACCTCCACCTCATAGCGTGATACCCGGATAGTTCTTAGTTTTCATACTTTCTTGATACCTCTTACTCGGATAACCCAACACTTCCGGGTCTTATTTCCTATACCTCTTTTTCTTGTGTTTTGCAGGTTGATCCCATGGCTCCCAAACGGCAAGGAAAACAGCCGACTCAGGCAAAGACTACCCAGACCATATCCGCCAACTGGGGGCGTTCCACAGCTACAAAGGCCAAGCTGGACGAGCTAGCCGAATTAGGAATTCTCCCTTCTCAGAAGGACATTCACTGGAGAGCACCGGGCAACGAGACCCGGCCCACACCCGCCGATAATGAGGTAATCTGCTTCGTAGAGCACGTGACCCGGGGATTCCGTCCTCCGGGTCACCCTTTCTTTAGGGAGGTCTTAAGCCATTATGGCCTCCGGGTATTCGACATAGGGCCTAACTCTATGTTGAACATTACCCACTTCATCGTTCTATCCGAGTCGTACTTGTGCACACCGCCAAGTTTGAGTCTCTTCATCGAACTATTCCAGTGTAAGTCGTGCCGCGAAAGTGGCGACGGAGCACTTCTTACCTGCGGCGGGGTATCCATCCAACGCCGCAAGAATTCACCGATGCGAACCCTCAATTTAAACTCCCACGTCAAACACTGGCAGCTGTCTTTCTTTTATTGCCACGATACCTCCCCAGACAGCGAAAAGAAACTGCCGGGCTACTCGGAGAGCCTCCTCGAGCCTTCCGAGTCTTTCAATGCCTTTGCACCTGACTCAGACAGGGAGACGATCCTTCCCTCGTTAGCTAAAATAGCCATCCTCTCATCCCAAGGCCTCCTTGGGCTCAATTTAGTGAAAACATGGGTAGATTTTCGAATTCAACCCAACTCCATCCGCACCAAATTAATGTGCGAGTACTCGGGGCATACCAGGATGCACTCCGATACTCCACCAAGAGCTTTGCGACCAGCGACACCAACAAGACCATCAAGGGCTTCTTGACAGAGAAGCTAGAGGTGATAAAGGGCATCGCCGGGTTACCCCCTTTTACTCGGGAAAACCCGGCTCCAGCGGTAATATCCGATATTCATAACTTATTTCCACATTTTGACTTGATACAGCTTCTAACCCTTAATCTCATCCTTTTGTCTCAGGCTGATGACCCCTTCTGGAGAGTTGAACCCTCTTCCCCTTCCAGAGACCCGGAAGAAGAGGACGAGCCGGCCGATGATAGTGAAGGTACCTGCCCGGAACTTGTATTATTTTTACTTGCATCATTTTCCTCCCATTCAACTTTTTCCCACGGACACACACTCGGTTCGCAGGGCTGGAGGACGAAGGTGAGACCAACGAGGATGACCCGGACGCTACCGAATCTGATCAAGAGGCAACAGTTGGAGCCAAGAGGAAGACCCGAGGGGCAGTGTCCAAGGTTCCTTTCTCCTCGTTATCCTCTGAACCTTACTCCTTTGACGCCATGCGACGACTTAACCATCAATTATCAAACTCGTCGTGCTTGAAGGATTCTCTCCCAGCCAAACGCAGAGTAACTCGGAGCTCCCCGGGTGAAGATCCCCTTAACCCGGGCATCTCTACCTCCTCCGTCCATCGTGCCAGCGCTCCTCCGTCTCGTCCTTCCGACTCTCCTCAACGCCACCCTTCTCCTAACCATCCACGTGCCGGGCTATTCCGGGTTCCATTAGTGGTCCCTGTGACGACTTCATCTGCTTCCAGCGGCGAGCTCCCGCCGGACTACACCGTGAATGCCGGGTAAGTTTTTGCTATATGACTTCCTTTGATGCCTAACAAATTTCGATCACCACTGCTAACTGCCTCCTCTCATCTTTCTTCTAGCACTCACGTCACCGTCAGTGATCCGGAGAATGTAGAGACGGATAACCATCGGGCAGAGGAGCCGACTGAGAACGTAGATGCCGCGACTGGCGGTGATACCGAGAATAACCAGGAACAAGGCCCCCTGAACGATCCACTTCACCGAGCCGCCGGATCTCCTTCCTCGTCGGAACCAGTGGACGAGGATATCGAGGTTCTGGATACAAGGATGGGTTCTCCCAACCCGGATACTCAAACTGTCCGGGTCTCGACCCCAAGGGCGGGGAGAGCTCCCCCACCAGGCGACCAGGCTGCCGGCTCTTCCGGTGCTCGACCCGAGGACTTGACGTTTACCCAGATGCTGGAAACCCTGCGCACTTTGAGGGCTAATGAAGAAAACATCTTGGGGGGCTTTGATAGCCAAACACGAGGTAAATCCGACTAACGTTGCTTGTGTCCTTATCCAGTCCCCAAGTTCCGAGTGAATTGATTCATAATTTGCTTGGGACTTTATGATACAAGCGACTGATAACTTGCCCCTTTACCCGGCTAATCCTTCGTTGCATCCATGCAGTCTTTCGTGACTCAATCTGAGGAGAAACTGGCAAATGCCACCAAGCTCATTGAAAAGGAGGTGGTTCTGCATGAAGCAGCTGAGGCTGAGGCCGGGAGGAATAGGATGATAATGAGGAAGTATAGGAAAAGGGCTCACAAAGCAGAGGATGATCTAACAAGCCTTTCTGTCCAAATTGCTGAGACGTATCGTGCTTTACTTGGTACGTTTCTTCCTCCGGGTTATCCTTTTGATAAATAGCCAGAGTTTTCCCGACTTATGTTTCCATTTCTTCAGGCCCGGACGAAGCGATGCCAGATGAGGATGATGTTGCCAGGCTGAAAACTATGAAGAGCGTTATCCGGAAGCTATGCGCCGGAACCAAATGGATCCTTCAGGAATTACGGTGGCCGGGTAAAGGACATGTCAATCTGAAGAGGATGCTGGATGACTTCTCCACTATTCCTGAGTGGATTTGGCACTGGAAACGCTCGTCTTGCCGGGTTGGAGTAACCCGGGGGCTTGCACTTGCCAAGGCTTATTTCCCTAAGCTCGAGCTAGTGAAGCTTATGGGCGGCTTCCCGGAGTTCAAGCTTGATGGGTCCAAGTTCTCAGTGAAGGATTTTCAGGCTGTCCAGAAGGAGGTCCGTTACCCGGCCAGCGTGATCGCTGATGACCTGGATGTTGATATCCTTGTTCCTGCATATGATGCTGCTGGTGAAGCGGTTAAATCGGATCTTCCCGAGCCGTATGATATGCTGGCTCGATGGAAGGAGGAAGCTGCTGCGTTGAGGGCGGAGGCTGCCAAGAAGCAAGCTGAAGCCGGTTCTGCCCCCGCTACCTCAACACCGGTCGTTCCACCTCCTGCGCGGGCTGGTACTACTGATCCGGGTGCTGCTGCTACCACCAATGATGGCAAGGGCAAGGCCAAGATGAACGCCGAGTGATATCTGATATTTAATGCCTCTTCTTATGCGTCAGTCGGCCAATGTGCTGTTTAAACAATTATATTTTGGGTGGTGCGCCTGTGCATCTTTGATATCTTTTCACCGGGATTTTGTAATATACGCTAAGGTCTTGATATACTCTATGCCTCTTCTGGCCTTTTTAAATTTATCCATTTTTGAACTCATCTGCTCTCGATATCCGGCTTTCTTTATTGCTCCTTTTATGAAACTCGGTTTCCGGGTCTCATGGGTGTTGACAAGCGGACTTGCTGCTAAGTCCCCAAGCCTCCATGACTCAGATTTCTGGATTTTTGAGCTTTAACAATCAAACAATTTTTCTCGTTTTCGAGATCCCGAGCCCCCAAGACCCGGATTCCGAGTCTAGGAAACGTGATCTTTCAAGGAGAACGCATTTGTTTGCTGCTAGGTCCAAAAAGCCCAGAGCCGTTTCGCATAGGTTTTGAAGTTATGCTTAATAATCGTTGAGTTTCCGGCTATCAGCCCTGTACTCTGCATAACTTGTGGTTTAGATGACCCTTTTGACTCTCTGATACTATAAGCCGGCTTTCGCATGGATATCATGTTGTTACATCTGTACGAAACAGGTTCAACCAAGTCCCATTGGGCTTCATGGCTGATTGTAATCGTAAGCGAGCAAATCATGCCATTTTAGTGCGAGTCACATCGAGCTTAAGTAAGAAAAGTCAAGAAAATTTGGCTCCTTTTTCCGGTTATAAGATTGTAGCCGTACTCGTTTGCGAGTAACCGGCCCTTATAACTCATAGGCATCAAGGCCGGGTCTTTGAGTTTTCAACTGTGCTATTCAAGCAATCAGCCCCCAAGACCTATATATGTACGCGACGTGCTGAGAGTGAAGAACATGATAATAACCACCTCTTTACTTGATATGAAAAAGTTAGGTCAGCAAGCCGCCTCATTAAAAACCCATCCAGTCCCCAAGGGTACCCTGGATAGGAAAAGAGTACGTCTGAAACCTGCTGCCTGTTACACCGTGCAATTCCACTTGCCACTATAATCTTTACTAAGTATAATACGGACGTAGCTGCGCCACGTTCCATGGTCTGTCTCTTTCTTGCATAGATGAAGTGGTATGAGCGGTGTCATTAACTGTAGCCGACTCTTCCCTTGCATCTACCAAGTAATATGATCCGTTATGCAGATTCCGGCTTATGATAAACGGTCCTTCCCATGGCGGTGATAATTTGTGTTTTCCTTCGTTTGACTGTACCAGGCGCAAAACCAGGTCTCCTTCCTGGAAGACCCGGGTTTTCACACGCCGGCTATGATACCTCCGTAAACCTTGCTGATAAATGGCTGATCTCTCCAGGGCTTGTTCCCTTTGTTCTTCTAACATATCTACGGCATCCTGCCGTGTCTTTTCGTTCTCCATTTCGACGTAAGCTGATACTCGTGGTGAATCATGAATTATATCACTTGGTAGTACTGCCTCCGCGCCATAGACCATGAAGAAGGGTGTCATTTGAGTGGACCTGTTAGGTGTAGTGTTGATGCCCCAAACCACAGAAGGAAGTTCCTCGACCCATGCGCCAGCGGCCCTGATACAAGGGACTCGCAATCGTGGTTTTAATCCGCGAAGCAATTCTTGGTTTGCCCTCTCCACTTGTCCATTGGCCTGCGGATGAGCCACTGATGCAACATCAAGCCGGATTCCATTGTTGCCACAGAACTTCTCCATCTCACCAAGGGACATGTTGGTTCCATTGTCGGTAATTATGCTGTGGGGATACCCGAACCGGTAGATAATCTTTTTCAAGAACTTGACTGCTGTAGCTGCTTCACAATTAGTAACTGGCATAACCTCAACCCACTTGGTGAACTTATCAATAGCCACCAAAAGATGTGTCTTCTTGCATGGTGACATATGAAAGGGGCCAACCATATCCATCCCCCAGACTGCGAACGGCCAAGTTAACGGGATGGTCCGTAATTCCATAGCCGGCACATGGGTTTGGCGAGCGTACCTTTGACATCCGTCACACCTTGCTACTAATCTTTCCGCATCCGCTAGAGCCGTCAGCCAGAAAAATCCGTGTCGGTAAGCCTTTGCCACAAGGGATCTTGTGGATGCATGATGCCCGCAATCGCCTTCATGGATTTCCTTGAGAATCTGTCGGCCTTCTTCTGGTGCTACGCAGCGCAAAAAGACTCCTGCTGCACTTCTCTTGTACAACTCCCCATTAATGATAGAATACCCCTTTGCTCTCCGCAAAACTTGCCTTGCTAACACCTCCTGTTGTGGTAACTCGCCTCGTGACATGTAGGCCAAAAACGGTTCTGTCCACTCGGGAATAGCGCGTATAGTGGCCACGAGCTCCGTATCCGGGTCTTTACTTGCCAGCTCCTCCTCAGACTCGATTTTAACCGATGGTCGCCATAACTCGTCCAGGAACACGTTAGGTGGAACCGGCTCTCTGCGCGAGCCGAGTCTAGCAAGGGCGTCTGCTGCTTCATTCTTTCTTCTGTCTATATGCTCCACCTCATACCCGGAAAAGCATCCTGCAACCCTATCAACCTCCCTGCGGTATGCTGCCATGGTTGCATCCTTTCTATCCCAAGTTCCTGACACCTGCTGTACCACAAGGTCCGAATCTCCAAACCATCGTATCCTCTTGATGTTCATCTCCTTGGCTACCTTCAAGCCATGTAATAGGGCCTCATACTCGGCCACGTTGTTGGAACAGTCAAAGTGAATTTGTGGTACGTAACTTAATTTATCTCCTTTGGGTGACGTTAGCACCACCCCAGCTCCTGATCCCTCGTATTGCTTAGATCCATCGAAGTGCATGATCCATGATTCGGAGCTTGGAACCGTCGTAGTCATGCCTGTATGTGTCCAGTCGTTAATGAAATCGACTAAAGCCTGAGATTTGATTGCTGACCTGGGCTCGTAACTGATGTGATAATCCCCCATTTCTATCGCCCATTTGGCTATTCTTCCAGTCGCATCCGAGTTCCTGATGATATCCGACATTGATATTGAGCTAACCACCGTTATGGGGTGTTCCTGGAAATATGGCTTCAACTTCCGGCTGGCCATAAAGACCCCGAAAACCAGCTTTTGCCAATGTGGATAGCGCTGCTTTGCTTCCGACAATACCTCACTGACATAATAAACCGGCCTCTGAACTGGATAACCTTTCCCATCTTCTTTACGCTCCACAACCACTACTGCACTGACGGCTCGGGGGCCTGCTGCCACATACAGCAACATAGGCTCTTTAGGACCCGGGGCCGCTAGTACTGGCGCTTCAGATAATTGCTTTTTTAGTGCCTCGAACGCCTCATCCGCCTCCTGATCCCATACGAATTTATCTGACTTTCTCAAGAGCCGGTACAAGGGTATTGCCTTTTCTCCGAGTCTTGATATGAACCGGCTCAAGGCTGCCACGCAGCCCGTGAGTTTTTGAACGTGCTTCAAATTTTCCGGCTTTTTCAAATTTTGGATAGCTTTAATTTTATCCGGGTTGGCTTCAATTCCTCTCTCGGAGACGATAAAGCCGAGTAACTTCCCGGCTGGAACTCCAAACACGCACTTTGTCGGGTTAAGCTTCATCTGGTACCTTCTCAAGTTCTTGAACGTTTCCTTTAGATCATCGATAAATGTCTCTGCCTTCCTAGTTTTGATAACCACATCATCCATATAAGCATGGACATTACGTCCGATTTGGTCCTCGAAGCACTTCTGAATACACCGTTGATAAGTTGCGCCAGCGTTCTTCAATCCAAACGTCATGGTTTTATAGCAAAAGGCTCCAAAAGGGGTTATAAACGATGTTTTCTCCCAATCCTCCCTCTTGAGCTTAATCTGATGATACCTAGAATATGCGTCCAGAAAGCATAATAGGTCACTTCCAGCTACTGCGTCTATGATCTGATCTATCCTTGGTAGTGCGAACGGATCCTTTGGGCAATGCTTGTTGAGACTCGTAAAATCAATGCACATCCTCCACTCATTGGTCTTTTTCATCACTAGAACTGGGTTTGCTAACCAATCCGGGTGAAATACTTCCATAATAAAGCCGGCTGCCAATAGCCGAGCGATTTCTTCGCCTATAGCCTTCCTTCTTTCCTCATTCATTTTCCTCAAGCCCTGCTTCACGGGCCTGGACTTGGGATCTACATGCAAACTGTGCTCGGCCAGCTCTGTAGGGATACCCGGCGAACACGTCTGCATTTGAACGAATAAACTCCACAAGTGCCTTCTCCTGCTCTTTTCCCAAATTAGACCCTATGGTAAATTGCTTAGTGGAATCACCTTCAACAAAATCTATCTTCTTGGTGTCTTGTGCTGCCTTGAATTTTGCTCTCTCATCCTCAGTATTTGGCTTTTTCAGGGCTGTTCTATCATCCGGATTTACTTGAGACCGGTAATACTCGAGTTCTTCCTTTCTGCACGCTTGCTCGGCCATTACTGAATCTCCTTCGTCACACTCAGCCGCTATATCCCGGTTCCCGTGCACGGTGATGGTCCGTTTAGGACCCGGGATCTTTAGCTGCAGATATACATAACACGGCCTAGCCATGAATTTAGCATAAGCCGGTCTTCCGAACAGCGCGTGGTAAGGACTGCGCAATTTGACCACCTCGAACGTGAGCCACTCAACTCGATAATTATCCGTCGATTCTCCGAAAGCAACCTCCAAGGTGATTTTTCCCTCGGGGCTCGCCGAGTGACCCGGCACGATCCCATGAAATACTGTCGAACTTTTCTGTAGCTGGGACTCTTTGAGACTCATGCGCGAGAAGGTTTCCCAATACAAGATGTTGATGCTACTTCCACCGTCCATCAGGACCCTTTTCAGTTCGTAACCATTGACCTGTGGCGCAACCACCAATGCCAAGACTCCTGGGCGCTCTATTCTTTCCGGGTGATCTCTTCTGCTCCACGTTACCTCTTGTTCCGCCCACCTCAGGTATCCCGGCACGGCTGATGAAACCGAGTTTACCGTTTGCTTTATCGTCTCTTTGTCCCTGCTAGAAGTTCCAGTAGTATGCACATGATATTGTCCCTTTAAATCGGGCGTACGTACCGTACCGATGAAGATGTTGATCTGGCCGATCGTCACAGTAGATCCGGACTCGAGATGATCCGACTCTGGCCCCCAGCCGAAACCGTCCACCATCTTTTCTCCTTTGTGGTCGATGTAGATCTCGTTGATGACAAGATTCTCCATGCTTTTCCGAGCTTCTCCCGTGATGTAAACACCTTTGGACGCAGGCCCCACGGTGGGCGCCAACTGTCGTGGGATAATCACGGCAGACGTTACCGGGGGTAACTGATCTTGGGGCAAGACGACACAGGCGTTTGGGAGAGGGTTTAGCTCAGAGGAAAACATGGTGGAAATCGATCTGGTAGCCGGCAACCAAAGTCGCCGAGTCTCCGATCTTAATATAATAACTCAACCCTAGGGTTACACTGGATGCTCGATATCAAGCGATACTACTAGGGTTCTTAGATCTCTATCAACTACTCCTAGGGGTCGGTTTATAAAGCACCCGTACCCCCTGGCTTACCCTCCAAGGCGCACCCTGGATCCTACCCGGACACGGCGCACAAACCCTAACTTTCCTTCATCGTAACCCGCAATCCGGGTTACTGGGCCTACAAGCTTGGGCCTTCCGAAAGTTTCTTTATCCTTAGCCGGATCCTGCGCAGCGTCCTTTGGGCCGGGTTATTCCTTGGAGTTGGCCTACCGGGTTATTATCCCTCCATCAAGTGTCTATTATTTTTGTTTTCAGTTTGTTTTTGTTTTTTGCTTTAAGTTTGTTTTTACTTTTTCAATAATCTTGGTTGGACCCCAACATTCTTTTATTGGAGAGTGACACGCGCCGCTTTTTCATGAGAATACTTTGTATTCTTGATCTATGTCTAGCTGCTGCATTTATTAGAGCTGTTAGTTTTAGTAATGTTATGTGAGTACTCTCATGTTTTCCTGCTGTATCATAAAGATTATTTTTTGTTAAAGCATGTTTGGTATGGTGCTTGTTGGGAGAAAGAAAACTGCTGCTTGAAGTAGAATCTTATAACAGTACTAGTAGAAGCTTGTATAGACTGTTCCTAGAACTTTTTCATGCCATGCTAAATTTTATTTTAGTTTTAAATCCTTGTGGTTATTGAGTAGAATTATTAGCCTAAAATAGCTGAGAGTGTTTAATATGTCTTGAAAGATTCGTGAGTTGTTCTTGTCATAGTAAAGCATCAATATATGGTATTCTCTTTTGAATGTTTTATTTAGTTGAGTTGGCGCATGCTCACACCATATTTATGAATACAAACCAGTCATGAATAGCCTCCATGACCACTTAGTTTTTGAACTTGTGATACTGCTTATGTTTTAATTTATGATGCTTATGTCGCTATGCATGATTATGGCTCTTATGCTCTCTCGATTTGTCGCTCGCAGTCTTTTGCTAGCCTCCACCTGTACTGAGTATGAGCTATACTCGTGCATCCAAACTCCCTTAAACCAAAAAAATTCCCATTGTGTCCACCATAACTACCTACATGTGGTATTTAACTGCCACTCCAAGTAAATTGTTAATGTGTTACCTTTAAAACCTTCAAAATTACTCCTGCTTTATGTTCCTATTTTTGCTCATGAGGACGTAAATAGAGAATATTTATCTCACTTGTTGATTGGATTTCACACCCTGGACTAGTGGCTTCATCCGCTTATCCAAATGATAGAAGAGCTGGCAGAGGGGTGCCCAGCCCCAAATTAATGCAAACAAATTCTCTTCACTATTTCCCCCCTGATTTATCAGTCAAAGCATAATTGTGTAAACAAAAGAGAAAGAGGGATGACCTTTTAAACCAGTTGCGTCCTTCACCATGGGAGCCGCTCTTGTTAATCCAGTTGGCTTGTGACGTACTGTATTCTCTGTTTACCATTCGTTGACATTAGCATACATTAGCATACTTTTGATACTTCTGTTTAATAAAATAAAAGAGCTAGCACATGAGTGATCCCTGCTTCCCTCCGCGAAGGGCCTTTCTTTTACTTTTATGTTTAGTCTCCATCTTCTAATTTTATGCACAGTTGAGAGAGCATTTTTTTTCATTCTGAGTTCTATGTGCATTTGTCCCATAAGCATCAATAATTACTTCATGATGTGATATTATTTGTTCTTAAATAATTTGTTCTAGTCTTTCTCATGAACTTTGAAGGTGTCCTGGCATTTATGTTTTGCCCCACTCTTAAGGACTATCCAAATATCACTTTCCCATGATTTCTCTATACCTGAAACAAACGTTTACCTTTCTTTGCATTATTATTCATGATCATTTATTTGAGTTACTCTTCGTGATGCAAAGTTATTGCTATGTTTTATTATTAAAGTTCTATTTATCATGTTTGTGTTTGAAGTTCTATGATCTCAGCGTGCATATGCTTTTACATTAGATTGGTCATGTTTATGTTAGTAGCATGTCACCTCAGAAATTATTGTTTTATCATTTACCTACTCGAGGACCAGTAGGAACTAAGCTTGGGGATGCTTGATACATCTCCAACGTATCTATAATTTCTGATGCTCCATGATCATATTATGTCGATTGCTACTTGTTTTCTCCCTTATTTATAGCATTTTTATAAGTTTTCCGGGACTAACCTATTAACAAGATGCTAAGTGACGGTTCCCTGTTTTCTGCAGTTTTTGGTTTTAGAAAAGTTGTTCTCGAAACATTCTCGGAATTGGACCCCACAAAGCCCGAAGTTCCTATTTCCCGCAGAATCATCCATAACACCGAAGAGGAGTCAAAGACAGGAAACGGGGAGGACACACCATAGGGTGGCACGGGTCCCCCTAGCCGCGCCACCTATGGGTGTGGGGCCCCTGGAATTCCACCGCCTTTGCCCTTTCGCCTATTTAATCCGCCCGGATGGAAAACCCTAAGCACCTTATAAAAAATACCCGAAAAGTTCCGCAGCCGCCGTCACCGTAAACCCTACATCAGGGGGTTCTGAAGCTGTTTCCGGCACCCTGCCGGAGAGGAGATCATCACCGGAGGCCTCTCCATCACCATGCCTGCCTCCGGAGTGATGCGTGAGTAGTTCATCCTTGGACTACGGGTTCGTAGCTGTAGCTAGATGGTTGTCTTCTCCTCATATGCCTCCATTTTAGATCTCGTGAGCTGCCTATCATGATCGAGATTGATCTTATGTAATTCTATATGTTGTGTTTGCTGGGATCCGATGAATATTGAACTTATGCCAAGTTGATTATAGTATTTATTTGCATATGCTATTTGTGATCTTGCATGATTTCCGTTGCTAGTGGTTGCTCTGGCCAAGTAGTTGCTAGTGACTCCAAGAGGGAGTATTTATGCTCGATAGTGGGTTCATGCCTACTCACCACCTTGCTCGAGTGACAGAAACGTGAACGGGGGATGTGATGTTGTCATTAGGGAGAAAACATCGGTGAGAGTGCCCGCGTGCATAATCATTGCTTACATTACACACTTTGTTTAATGCAGTTATATGTTGCTTGCAACTTAATACCTAATGTGACGCCCCGAGATCGGGCACTATGCAGATTTCAGCATTCCCGCCAAAACCGCATAATAACCGATTCCAGGTTGCCACTTGTGATAACATTACAACAGTTCACGAATAATCCACAACAACAACAGAATAGATATATACAAGAGGACTCAAACGAGTCAAGGATACAACTGATACAATACAAAGATTCAAATAACAGCGGAAGAAAACAACATAACGTCCGGCTATGGACAAGATACAAATTGGACTAAGAGTCCTGAAGATAACCGAGAGCGTCCAATCCCTACCCAGGCCAAGCCGGAGGGATTCCCAAGCTAACGTCGTCAGACTTCAAACCTGTTGACTGCAATGTTGAATATGCAGCCACGAAAAAGGATTCGTGGGTCAGTACGGTTAAGTACTGGCAAGTGGATAAACCCATACTCACAAGATACCGGCGTAGCCAGTCATCACAAGATACAAATACTTTGGGATCAACGGGAAGGAAGGGATTATGGCAAATAAGCGGCAACGGGCTGCACTAACCAACTATAGAAACACACTACAACTTCCGGCTAACAGAAAGAAGATAAGATAGCGTATCGTAACCATCTACAACTACTCACCAAACAATACCCATCCAATGTCACCCCCTACTAAGGAAGCAACCCAAGGATAACTCACACTGTTGGATTAATGATGTTCAACTTATTGTGTCAATAGGACTATTACTAGTCAAGTTATTATCATTAGGTGTAAGTTGTCTGAGTACTTGTTAGCCAGTACTTTCACCAAGTAATCCATAACCGCGGAAAACACGGCTTCTCGAGAAGATTTATCCCTGCAGGGTGTGCTCCAGTACCCGTACACACTCAAGCCACCAACTAAAACTCAGGTTGGCTTGACACGACCCAAACCATCTCTACAACCCATCCTCGGAGCCACGGAGCTATAAGGTCCCAGCCACGCAGCCGAATACTCAGCGCAGGTGTGCAAAACTCCCGCAGGACACAACACCCCGGCACTACAGGCCTCGCCCTATATGCATCATCATCATCATCATAACCAGTAACCATGGGGGGGCCTCCCATTATGCAAGGAGCAAATGGAACACCCGAACTAAGTGTGGCTCTTCGGACAAGCTGCAGATCAGGTCTAAGTCGAGGGGGGTCCCATACTACCACCCGCATGCGGTGAGCACGCTCATCATGGATCAGTAGACAAGACCCTTTTCCTAATTAGGGTCGACACTAGCAGGCTTCAAAACCCTAACCCGGGCCTCCTGCCGGTGCCTTATCATCAAATTATTATTACCCAAAACATTAACATGTTGTTGATTGAATTGTAACCCAGCTATCAACTAAACAGGTGATAAGACAGACAACACAACTTGAGCGCAAACAACACTAAGCATGCAACTACGACACGGGGGCCAAAAAGGTAAACAAACAACAGTTGATAGGAAGTGGAAGGAAGGCGATATCATGGCTGCAGGGTAAACATATAATAGGATCGAGACACAAGCATCGAATCAAGGCTAGAATAAGAACAACGGAAAGAATCGGTAACAAGTGATGAAAGGCAGCCATATGGCAGCAAGTGAGTATACTTGCCTGAGATCCCGCAAGGTAGCAGAACTTGTCGTTGCTCACATCATCTCAACGTCCTATCGCGAAGAAGCAACGAACTAAAAGAAAACACCGGATGCAACAATTAATTCTACGGCAAAAGATCCAGCATGATCCTATTTTATATGCATGACATGGCAAGATGCAACAGGGGAAACAACTTAAGCAATTTAATCGAAACCGGAGTCCGGAGAAATAGGAATTGGTTCAAGTTGTTTATCTAACCATCAAGTTAAATGTTGTTTAGCATGGAAAACAATAAAGTAGATGAGTTAGGCAATTTAAATGGAATGGGGCAACAGTTGGAATTAATTAGCCCACACATTCCATATGTTGTCATATAGATGAACATGCATAACAAACCTAACATGCACAAGATAGGATGCCAACAGAGATATGGATGGCATGAACATGTTAAAGATATGAAACTGATTGGAAAACATATTTTATTGGTTAAGAAACAATTTTAAATGAATTAGTTGAGCACATTACCAAAATTTAAATGCATTAAATAAGAGGTGAAACAATTATTCAAATTAGATGGTGCAAACCAGAAAACAAAGTTGATATTCAAGTGTGGCATTTGATTTTGGATGGAAAACATGTTTTGAGTATTTAATTTGGATCAACCATTTGAAAGTTATTAATTATGCCATTTAGTTTGTCATTTTTAGGGATTATTAAATAACATTAATTTTAATTGCCCAATTTGCAAAACAAAGTTGATAAACAGAAAGGTGGTTTCATTTTGAGTGGAAAACATATTTTGTTTGTTGAAATTGGAATTTAATTGAGCAAGTTATGAATTTTGCAATTTAAAAGATTTAATTAAAGCATTGAATTATTCCACCAATTTTAATTGGAAAAAATAGTGAACAAATTGCATTGAAAAGGTTGAAACATGTAGCAAATGTTTCACTGAACATTTTGAGCTATCAAACATAATTTTTGGGTTATTATTGAATTTATTATACCATTTTCCATAAATAGTTTTATTCTGCCCTTTTTAGTAAACAGAGGAAAACATGTTCAAATTTAATTCAATTGTGTCCAAATAAAATACCAATGTGTAGAGTTTGTTAAGACAAATTTTTAGAGACCAAGTTTGCTTAATTTGGATGAGTAGAACTAAAGTTATGAAATTCCAAAGTTTCCAATTTTTATTGAATTTTTAGTAATTAATTATTTAGTGCCAAAATTGTTACAGAAATATATTGCAAACTTGGCATTAATAGAAAGAGCACAGAATTATGAAGCCACAGGATTTTGAATCATCCAAATTGGAGCAGTATTCGATTTGATATTGATTTTAGAAGTAATAGCTCAGATCTAGGTTTCTGAAATTTCGGGCAGAAAAGAAAAAAAACAGGAAATAAAAGGGTGGGGCTTGGGGATCGAACTCGGGACCTGTGGATTGCTCGCAAGGGGTCTCTGCCAGTGTGCTACTGCTCTGGTTTGTGATGGTACTAGATAGGGTGGTCTTTTGAGGCGCTTTGGTTCGGCTAACTGAACCCAAACAGGTTCAGTCGAACCTGTTCACGATCGCACGACACAGACCAACGAGCGGCTGCCGGCGGTTCGCACACGGCTCGACGGCCGGTTCCAGAGCAGAGGGGAGGAGAGGGCCTAGGCAAGGGGGGGCCTCACCTCGGGGTGGTCGGAGGAGGAGGCGACAGGCTGGGCGTCGAGGACGAACAAGGACGTCCACTCCTGCGCTCCTCACGGACGGCGACGAACTCTGATGGCCGGAGAAGTGCGGCGGCAAACATCGACGGCGCGGCGATCCTAGTGGCTCCCAGGCCCCTCCGAGGCAGCGCGGGGGAAGAAGGAGGTTCCCCGAATCCATTCCCGCCGGGAGTACGGCTCGACGACGAGCTTGGCGGCGGTACCATGGCATCGAACTTCCGGCCACAGAGGCGTTTGACAGTAACATTCAGAAAAATCAGAGGAGAATTTTGGAGGGGATCTGGAAGAGGAGGGAGATGGCGGCGGGCAAGAGGATGGAGAGGGAGAAGGGGGCGGCCTAGGGTTTGGGGATCCGGCCTCGGGACCTTCTTGTAGGAGGGGGCAAGGGGCAGGTGGTCCATGGAGGGGGGGGGGTGACAGCGACACCCCTTCTGTCCGTACGAAGAAGATGACCGTGGGGGGGGGGGCTGCTGGGCCTAGGTGGTGGTGGGCTGAGAGGGAAAGGGCTGCCTCCTCTCTCCTTTGCCTTTTGATTTTTTTTTTCTCTTTTTCATCTTTCCCTTTTTTTTGCAAGAGATAAAGAGAGAGAGAGAGAAAGAAAGGATAGGGATTTGGGGCCTTCATTTTATGCAATAGTTTGTATTTATTTTCAAAACAGAAAATAAAAGCAAATGTGCACATTAAGCCCAAAAATTTGGAATATTACTTTGAGTGTTAAATTGCTATTTGCATGTCCATTAGTATGTTCATAAGGAGTTGATTTTAAACAAATTTTATTCAATGACCCAATATTTATGAAAACATTTGTTGAATTAATGGTTTGCAAAACTTTAATGGTCAAATCACAATTGGATCATGTCAGTTATGAATGGATTTGATTTGAGGTTGAAATTGGAGATTTGCCATTAGGGTATTGATTAAAGGGAAAATTTTAATTTGGTATGAATCTTTGATTTGTTTTGAAAACATGATGCAATGCATATGACGCATGTGATGCAATGCAACAAAAGAAAAACAACCAACTTTCTATCGAGGGTAACACCCCAGGTGTTACACCTAAGGGGGTCTGGATGATAACCTGAGGGTGGATTATTAGTCACAGATGCAGATGGATGTCGGTCTATGTATATTTTTGTAATGCCCGCACTAAATATCAAAGTAATCTTCATGTCATATATATGCACTACGGTGCAACCTCTATTTGTCAATTGCCCAGCTGTAATTTGTTCACCCAGCATGCTATCTTTTATGGAGAGACACCACTAGTGAACCTATGAACCCCGGTCCATTTTCCACACTGTTAAAACCACAACTATTTGCTGCTTTCTTTACTTACTGCAAGCATACATCATTTTTCCACACTGTACGTCTAATCTTTGTTTTTAGCAAGACCGGTGAGATTGACAACCTCACCGTACTGTTGGGACAAAGTATTTTGGTCGTGTTGTGTGCAGGTTCCATGTTATTGCTGACACCAGTGAAGCTCCAGCACCACCGTCAGTAGCATCAACCTTTCCAACAACTTCACCAACAAGCACTAACTACTAAGCATCCATTAAATAACATACACCATAGACGAATAAATTAAGCATGTCCACATGGATGAGTATATGTACAAAAATGAAAACAAATAGAGTTCATACCAGCCTCTCGCCAAACTTGAATTTTCGTAAATCGTCATTATTGCTCTTCACTTGTGTGGATTGAATGATATAAAATGATAACCAAGCTCCAATGGAGTCACAAAAGACTGTTGAACTCTGCAGCAACTTTACAAAACCAAAGAAGAACAACAGATATTTTTGGGTTTTCGAATTTAAAACAAGAACAGAAGGAAACAAGCAAACAAAGCAAAATCTTTTTGGATTTTTGAATATTAAACCAAAACTAGAAAGTAAAGAAAACTAATAAAAGGAACTAAAGAAAAAAAATAAAGAGAAACAACAGAATTATTTTTGGTCTTTTTTGCGTTTTGGAAAGCAGAAACTAAACAAAACAAACCAAAAGAAATGAAAGAAACGAAAACTTGGATGTACAAAGAACCGACAGAAACATGATATGTAAATGAGTGTGATGTCGGCATACCTCCCCCAAGCTTAGGCTTTTGTCCTAAGTGGAGATCAATCCCAAGAGGGCCAAGAAGTGGCACCTCTTGCGACAAGGATGCGCCATCCTCCTGATATGAACTCGAGGACGCCCCGGTGTACTGCATGGTGTAGTCCTAAGAGGGTGCATCATGCCCTTCCTGATACTCGGGGTCGTGCTGCACATGGAAACCAAGAAAACATAGCTGCTCATCTAGCTCCTCCTTTGGGTGTGACCACGGCCCCTTCCGAATACCAAACAAACCAGGTTGTGGAAAAGGGACTTCCCTTTCATGTCCATCAGTAAATAAAACTCTATATACTAGATTTCTAGCACTAGAGTTAGCAGTAACAAAATGATGAGTTTTCATGGCAGCAAGATCAAGTCTCTGCGGAACTAATAACACATCATTGGGAGCGACATAAAGGTTAGAGCAGTTAACATACGTGTAGCAATAATACCCCCATAAATGGGTCCTCTAGCAGCTAAGCGGCGAGCAATGAGAGAACCAAGGTTGTACTTATGATTATTATTAAGTGCAGCTGCCAGAAAAGCTAAATGGTAGTTTGCAATATTACTAGTGTTTTCCCTCCCAACAACACTAGTATCAAGATAGTAAGCAAAATATCTAATGGCGGGAATCATCATTTGTAACCCCTCTGTAGAGCTCTAGAAAATCGGTGGGTCGTGCCTGAATCTTCCTTGTTGTCCCAGTCGTGTTGATACATGTGATGCTGCAAAATCTTGCCAATGACATAGTGAAAGGCCTATCATAGATTTTGAATGCAATAGATGGGTTATAATGAGAGTTGTCCAAGGTAAAACTCTCAACAAAAGTTTTCGTTAATATAGCATATTGAGGGCTTTCATCATGCATGTAATCAGTTAGACCAACCCTACCAACCAGCAACAAGAAATCCACAAGTATTCCTCCATAATTTAGAAAGTTATAACAAGGGAAAGTAGATGGACGTGCATCTCCATCATCTCCCGCATCGTCAATACTCGGTGCAATGAGATTTTCATTGTAAGATGGTATCAGCAGAGAAGCTGATCGTGAAGGCCTTCACCTCCTAGGTCCATCACTCTCAAAGATTTCTCCAAAGGTGTGGTTATGCATCCTCTTTTTCTGAATTTTTTAGCAAGCATTACAAAAATTGATTTCAAGCCACTATATGATAGAAACTACTATAGATACTTGTAAGAGGGCTATACATGCATCAAACTAATTTGTTGTCACACAAATCAAGCATGCAAACTCACATAACCTTTCACCTATAGTACCAAAATACTCGAGAAATTCTCCACTAAACAAAATTCTACTTGGATAATCAAGCAAATGCTCCCAATTTCAGCAACAAAGATGGGCTGAGCAAGGAGATTGAAAATTTGTGAACAAGAACAACAAGTGCTAGGGTTCCAGGAATGTTTTCAAGTTTGGGTGAGAGAGAGGAGTGTTTGGCAGGGAGGGGAGCAAGTGGAGGGCCAGGGGGCCCCACACCATGGGCTGGCGCACCCAGGGGCCTACCCACGCCACCTGGTGGTGTGCAGGCATGGTGGGTCCTCCTGGGGTGCCCCAGGTGCCTCTCTGCCCCATTTTCAACGTAAAAAAGTTAATATAATTTTTTCTGGAATTTTTAGAGAAACTTTATTTTCGAGCAATTTTCAGAATTTGTTAAATGATTATAAACCAGGAAAATTTAAAGAATGATGGAAAACAAAACCAAAACCAAAGGTAGAGGTTCTAAGACACTCCAATAGGCAAATGACCATTGGAAACATGAGTAACATCAGTAAACAAGGTGAAAACATGATTGTGGAAGGTGAAAACATAAGTGAACTAAAGTAACATGGTGAAAACATGGTGGAAACAAAATTATGGAAGTGAAAACATTGTTTCCTTCATTCAAAATCACTTTGTTAACAAGGTTAATCAAGTCTTGTTACCAAAACAATTTTTACATGAAGCAAAACTTTGATAGACATAGTCCCAATCATAATAGTTTCATATTCGTTTTGTGGCATTTGAATAGCACAATAGAATTCTCCAATCTTGATGGTCTCAATATTTTCAATTGAATTTATACCATATTTCCTATCAATCTTCTTGGGAAAATAAACTGTTTAGTCTTTATCATTAACATTAAAAGTTAATTTTCCTTGATTGCAATCAATAATAGACCCTACAGTGTTAGGAAAAGGTATCCCAAGAATAATAGACATATTATCATATTCAGGAATTTCCAACACAACAAAGTCAGTTAATATAAAAAAAATAGTATCTACTTGAACAGGAACATTCTCACATATACCAACAGGAATATCAGTAGATTTATCAGCCATTTGCAAAGATATATCAGTTGGTATCAAATTTTCCAGAGAGAGTCTCTTGTAGCGAGAAAAAGGCATAACACTAACTTCTGCTCATATGTCACATAAAGCAGTTCTAACATAATTATTTTTAATAGAACAGGGAATAATATGAATACCAGGATCTCCAAGCTTCTTTGGAATCTTACAATTAAAAGAGTAATTAGAAAGCATAGTGGAAATTTCCTCCTTAGGAATTTTCGTTTTGTTAGAGACAATATCGTTCATATATTTAGAATAAGGAGGCAATTTAATAGCATCAGTCAAAGCCAATCACCAAAATTTTTATAATGTTCTTCTTCCTTTGATTTATGTTTTTTATTAGGAAAAGGCATTGATTTTTGTACCCAAGGTTCTCTCTAATAACCACGTTTATTTGCAATGAAATCCTTCTTAGTATACTTTGTAGTTTTAGTTTCCTTTTCAGGTTCAACTTCAATTTCTTCTTTATCAGAAGCATCACTTTTAGCATTACCACTTTCAGTTTCAGCATCAGAGACATATATACTATTACGATATTTAGCAGGTTCAGGAGATTCTACGAAAGCTTTATGTTTCTTCTTATTTTTCTTAGAAGAAGTAATATTGTTTTTAGGTTGTTGAGAATCCTGTTCAATTCTCTTAGGACGTCCTTCAGGATACAAGGGATCCTGAGTAGAAACACCACTTCTAGTTATGATTTCATAAACATGTTTTTCTCTAGAAGCATTAGCTAGCAAATCTTTTTGCACTTTAGTGAGTTGATCAATTTGAGTTTGAACCATATGAAAATGTTTAACAAGAATTTTAACATTGATGGTGCAGGTCTTGCACTCGTTGGGAGACCCCAATAGGAAGGTGTGATGAGAACAGCAACAAGTTTTCCCTCAGAAAAGAAACTAGGGTTGAATCGACCAGTAGGAGGACAAACAACTTCTGAAAGGTTGATGCAGTTGATGTGGTAGGGCGCACTACTGGTTCAACAGCAACATGGAACCGACACAACACAATCAGTTCAGTTTGCCCCAACAAAGTGGTGAGGTTGTCAATCTCACCGGTTTTGCTGATAACAAGGAGATTAAATGTATGGTGTGGAAAACAGTATCAGAACAATGTGAAAACAACAATAGCTGTGAGAAAACTGTGGAAGCGGTGTGAAAACAGTAATTGTAGCGGTTGTATTATCAGTATGAGAAAATGGACCGGGGTCCACAGTTCACTAGAGGTGGCTCTCCATAAAAGATAGCTAACAAGTTTGGCGAACAAATTACAGCTGGGCAATTGATAGATAATGAAACATGCATGACATTGATTACTATGTGATTCACCGTCATCCAACTGCATCTATGACTAATAGTCCACCCTCAGAATATCATCCGAACAAACCTTGGGTATTAAATTGCAAGCAACAGATAATCAGAGTAAGAAAAGTGTGTAATGTAAACAATGTAAACATCGTTGTTTTTTCCCCTAATGGCAACACCACATCCTCCATCCGTCACGTTTCTGTCACTCGAGCACAGATGCAAAGGAGGCATGAACCCATTATCGAGCATAAATAATCCCTCTTGGAGTTAGTAGTATCTACTTGGCTAGAGAATCTAGTAACAACGGAGAGCATGCAAGATCATAAATAACATACACATGAAGATAACCTGATAGATTGATAATCAAGAGACATAACATTCAATAATCATCGGATCCCAGTAAACACAACATGTAGCATTATAATAAGATGATCGCGATCATGTAAGGCAGCTCACGAGATCTAATAATGAGGCATAAAGAGGAGAGAACAACCATCTAGCTACTGCTATGGACCCGTAGTCCAAGGATGAACTACTCACGCATCACTCCGGAGGCGGGCATGGTGGTGTAGAGCCCTCCGGTGATGATTTCCCCTCCTGGCAGGGTGCTGGGGAGAACTCCAGAACCCTCCTGGTCATGGGTTGACGATGACGGTGGTCTTAGGTGTTTTTCGTGGAAAAGTGGTATATATTTAGGGTTCACGCATCGAGGGAGTAAATAGGCGAAAGGGCGATGGCGGTGGGCGCCCGAGGGTCCCACACCACCCCATAGCGCGGCCAGGGGTGCGTCGCCCTATGGTGTGGCCCCCCTTCGGGCCTCTTCGAGACTCCGTGGAACATTCGGGAATTCTAAGACTTCCGGGCTTCAAATTTTCCAATTCCGAGAATATTTCCAGAACAACTTTTCTGAAACTAAAAACAGCAGAAAATAGGCACTAGCTCTGTGGCATCTTGTCAATAGATTAGTCCTAGGAAATCGATAAAAATGTCATAACATGTAAGGAAAACATGTAGAAAATGGCATGAAAACAACATGGAACATCAGAAATTAAGGATACGTTTATGACATATCAAACAACATTAGAGGTTCTCTCAATAATATCATGCAAATTATCAATATCTCTAGAGTTTTCCAATAGACGATTCTGCATTCTAATAATAAAATTATCTTGCTTAACAACATAATTATCAAATTCATCTAAGCATTGATCAGGTGGTTTATAATAATGAATATGTCTATTAGGAAAATATTGGAGAGAGTGTACCTCAACTGCGGATGGATGAGGAATTGACTTACATAATTCTTCTATAGGTGGTAAATTCATCACATCTTCAGTTTAATACCCTTCTCTTTAGGATATTTCTTGGCTTCCCTCATCACTTCATCATTTAATTCAAGCATTCCCCCGTTCTTGGGTGTTGGTGTTGGCTCAGATATAGTCCAATCATCATGATTTTTGCTTATATTAGCCAATAATTCCTCAGCTTCTTCTGGAGTTTTTTTCCTGAAAACACAACCAGCAAAAGTATCCAGGTATGTCCTAGATTCAATAGTTAGTCCATTATAAAAATATATCTAGGAGCTCATTTTTACTGAATTGATGTTCAGGGCTAGCTTTTAGTAAAGAACAAAATCTTGACCAAGATTCAGGCATTTTCTCTCCTTAAATTTGCTTAAAGTTAAGGATACTTTGCAAAGAAGCATGTTGAGCACTAGCAGGAAACTATTTTTGAAAGAAAACATTAACCAAACAAATAGGACTATCAATAGATCCATGTGAAAAATTGTTAAACCAAGTTTTAGTTTCATCTTTCAATGAGAAAGGGAAGATCTTAGCAAAAAAGTAAGTGCGTTTCTTAATATCATCAGAAAATAAACTACTCAAAGATGAGAGCTGATTCATATGTTCCACAACACTTTCATTTTCAGTACCACAAAAATGTTCTTTCTCAATAATAGATATATAAGATAAATATATAGAGAAATCATAATGCTTATCTTTAATGTGCATGGGATATGTAGCAAACTTAGCATCAAGAGAAGGTTTATACTTAACAGAACGTCTTGCAAGAAGACTCTTAAGAGAACTTGCACTAGTAGTAGCTTGAACTTCTTCAATAAAGTCATCATTAAGTTTAATGTAAGTTTCCTCAAGATCATCACTAGGACTTCAGTGTTTTCAATTTGTTTAGGTCTAGCAATTGTAGCATCTAGGAAAGGACCTTGTGAACCAGTATGATCAAGCAAAGTAGAAGCATCATCAAAAGTATCAGAAGCATTTCCAGACTCATCAGAAGTAGAAGTGAGTAGCATGTGGTGGTTCAAGAAGATTACTCATTACAGACGGTGAATCAAGAGCAACAAAGGTGTTCAGAGTTGTACCTCTCCTTGTAGTGGATGGTAATATAGGAACTTTACCATCACGAGTTTAACCATGATAAAAATCTTGCAGCGAACAATATCACGTTCAACTGAGCAAATAAATAAAGTTATGCTTCCCGACAACGGCGCAAGAAAATAGTCTTGATGACTGATGCACTTAGTTGGGAACCCCAAGAAGAGGGTGTGATGAGTACATCGGTAGGATTTTTCCCGTTAGTTAAGAACCAGGGTTATCAATACAGTAGGAGAAAGAGAAACTTCGGAAGGTTGATGCCACCAACAGTGGTGCTGGCGCTTCACCGGTGTCAGCAACAACGTGGAACCTGCACACAACACAATCACAATACTTTGCCCCAACGGTACAGTGAGGTTGTCAATCTCACCGGTCTTGCTGAAAACAAAGATTAGACGTATAGTGTGGAAAAACAATGTATGCTTGCAGAAAGTAAAGAGAACCGGAAATTGTTGTGGGTTGTTTAACAGTGTGGAAAATTGGACCGGGGTTCGTAGTTTCACGAGTGGTGTCTCTCCATAAAAGATAGAATGCTGGGTGAAAAAATTACAGCTGGGCAAGTGACAAATAAAGATTGCACCGTAGTGCACAATATGACATGAAGGTTACTATGTTATTTAGTGCGGGCATTACAACAAGATACATAGACCGACATCCATCTGCATCTATGACTAATAATCCACCCTCAGGTTATCATCTGAACCCCCTCAGGTATAAATTTGCAAGCAACAGACAATTGCATTAAACAAAGTGTGTAATGTAATCAATGATTATACACGCGGGCACTCTCACTGTTGTTTTCTCCCTAATGGAAACAACACATCCGCCCCCTTCACGTTTCTGTCACTCGAGCAAGGCAACATGGAGGCATGAACTCACTATCGAGCATAAATACTCTCTCTTGGAGTCACTAACAATTACTTGGCCAGAATAACCACTAACAACAGAGAGCATGTAAGATCACAAATAACAGATGTGAATAAAGACTATAATCAACTTGGCATCAGGTAAATATTCATCGGATCCCAGCAAACACAGCACAGAGAATTACATAAGATCAATCTCGATCATGATAGGCAGCTCATGAGATCTAAACATGGAGGCATATGACAAGAAGACAACCATATAGCTACAGCTACGAACCTGTAGTCCAAGGATGAACTACTCACGCATCCCTCCGAAAGCAGGTATGGTGATGAAGAGGCCTCCGGAGATGATCTCCTCTCCGGCAGGGTGCAGGAAACAGCTTCATAACCCCCTTTATATGGGGTTGACAGTGACGGCGGCTGCGGAACTTTTTCAGGGATTTTGATCAGGTGCCTAGGGTTTTCCATCCAGGGGATTAAATAGGCGAAAGGGCAAGGGAGGTGGGGCTCCAGGGGGGCAACACCCATAGCTGGCGTGGCCAGGGGGCCGCGCCACCCTATGGTATGGCCCCCCTGCTGCCCCTCTCCGGCTCCTCTTCGGTCTTCTGGATGCTTCCAGGGAAAATAGGACTTCCGGGCTTCGAATTTTCTAATTATGAGAATATTTCCAAAACAACTTTTCTGAAACTAAAAAACAGCAGAAAACAGGGAATTGGCTCTATGACATCTTGCTAATAGGTTAGTCCCGAAAACGTATAAAAAGGGCATAAAGAAGGGAGAAAACATGTAGCAATTGGCATAATATGATCATGGAGCATCAGAAATTAAGGATACGTTTATGACGTATCAAGCATCCCCAAGCTTAGTTCCTACTCGTCCTTGAGTAGGTAAATGATAAAACAATAATTTCTGAGGTGACATGCTACTAACACAAACTTGATCAATCTAATGTAAAATCATATGCACGCTGATATCATAAAAATTTAAACACAAGCATGATAAATAAAACTTTAATAATAAAGCATAGCAATTACTTTGCATCACGAAGAGTAACTCAAATAAAGGATCATGAATAATAATGCAAAGAAAGGTAGACGTTTGTTTCAGTTATAGAGAAAGCATGACAAAGTGATATTTCGATATTCCTTAAGAGTGGGGCAAAACATAAATGCGAGGACACCTTCAAAGTTCATGAGGAAGACTAGAACAAATTATTTAAGAACAAATAATATCACATCATGAAGTAATTATTGATGCTTATAGGACAAATGCACATAGAACTCAGAATGGCAAAAATGCTCTCTCAACTTGCATAAAGTTAGAAGATGGAGACTCAACATAAAAGTAAAAGAAAGTCCCTTCGTAGGGGGAAGCAAGGATCACTCATGTGCTAGAGCTTTTATTTTATTAAACATAGGTATTAAAAGTTTGACATTTGTGGAGAAATGTCTATATTTTGGGAGATGTATGCTAATGTCAATGAATGGTAAGCAGAAAATACAGTACGTCACAAGTAAACTGGATTCACAAGAACGACTCCCATGGTGAAGGACACAACTGGTGTAGAAGGTCATCCCTCTTTGTCTTTTGTTTACACAATTATGCTTTGACTGATAAATCAGGGGAAATAGTGAAGAGTATTTTTATGCATTAATTTGGGGCTGGGCACCCTGCTACCAGCTCTTCTATCATTTGGATAAGCATATGAAGCCACTAGTCAAGGGTGTGAAATCCAATCAACAAGTGAGATAAAGATTCTCTATTTACGTCCTCATGAGCAAAAACAGGAACATAAAGCAGGAGTAATTTTGAAGGTTTTAAAGGTAACACATGAGCAATTTACTTTGGATGGCAGTTAAATACCACATGTAGGTAGGTATGGTGGACACAATGGGAAAAACTTTGGCTTAAGAGAGTTTGGATGCACGAGTAGAGCTCATACTTAGTACAGGTGGAGGCTAGCAAAATACTAGGAGCGACAAATCAAGAGAGCATAAGAGCCATAATCATGCATAGCGACATAAGCATCATTAATTAAAACATAAGCCGTATCACAAGTTCAAAAACTAAGTGTTCATGGAAGCTATTCGTGACTGGTTTATATTCATAAACCTGGTGTGAGCATGCGCCAAGTCAACCAAATAAAACATTTGAAAGAGAATACCATATATTGATGCTTTACTATGACAAGAACAACTCATGAATCCTTCAATACATATTAAACACTCTCAGCTATTTGAGGCTAATCATGCTACTCAATAACCACAAGGCTTTAAAACTAAAATAACATTTGGCATGGCATGAAAAAGTCCTAGCCACAGTCTATACAAGTTTCTACTAGTACTGTTATAAATTCTACTTCAAGCAGCAGTTTTTCTTTCATTTCTCCCAACAAGCACCATAAAAACATGCTTTAACAAAAATATTATTTATGATACAGCAAGAAAACATGAGAGTACTCAAATAATACTACTAAAACTAACAGCTCTAATAAGAGATGCATGCAAAACAAAAGCTGAATAAATGCAGCAGATAAACAGAGACTAAGAATACAACGTATTCTCAATAAAAAGCGGAGCGTGTCACTCTCCAATAAAATAATGCTGGGGTCCATCCAAGATTATTAAGAAAGTAAAAACAAATTAAAAGCAAAATCAAAAGAAAACTGAAAACAAAAATAAAATATGCTCCAAGTAAAGCACATAAGATGTGAATGAATAAAAATATAGTTTAACTAGAAGTGACCTGATTATTTGCTGATGAAGAAGGGGGTGCCTTGGGCATCCCCAAGCTTACACGCTTGAGTCTTCTTGGAATTTTCTTGGATGTACCACCAGGGCATCCCCAAGCTTAGTCTTTTCACTCTTCTTGATCACATCATATCATCCTCTTCTCTTGACCCTTGAAAACTTCCTTCACATCAAAATTCTCACAATCTTCATTAGCAACGTTAGTGCAATCGAAATAATAAATCCACATGGTTCAGTTTGAACACAAGTCTAACACTTAAAAACACATTAGCTACTGTCACAACTTATTTCAAAACTCTTTTTCTCAAAAGAACACCAAAAGAAAGAGATTAAGATGCAAATGCGATAAATGGCAGAAATCTGTCAAAACAGAACAGCAGGTAAAGATCGATTTTAAAAAAAATCTTCTGTTGCTAAAATAAAAAAGTGGTCTTCTAATAAAATTTGCGGAATTAGCTTAGAAATAAGAACACAAAAATGCAGACCATTCTGATCTTCCAGGAGTTTATACGATATTTTACTGTGGACAGCATAAATCTGTTTTCTGCGCAGAAATTCGAAAACCAACTCCAACTTCCCACTAGTGGCTTTACTTATCTCAACAAAAACACAAAAGAAAAGATATAGCGGGGTTGCTAAGGAAATATAAAACACCCAGGTGCACGCACACCAAATAAAACAAAGGAAAACTGAAAGAAAACAGAGAAATAAAACGGGTTGTCTCCCGGCAGCGCTTTTCTTTAACTTCCTTTCAGCTAGGCACAATGATTTTTAAAAGATGCTCACATAAGAATAAGAGTTGAAGCATGATAAGAGGGCATCAAGAAGAAATATAAAACACATTTAAGTCTAACCCACTTCCTATGAAAAAGAATCTTGTAGAAAAACAAGTCAACGAAGCACAAATACTTCATGTCCTAACTCAAGATAAAGATTATAAAGCTCTCTCATAGTTTTGTTGTTTTCCATTAAGACTATCTGGTAAAAATAAAAACAAGAAGCGAGTAAAAGTAAGCCTAACTAGTGAAAACAAGAAACAAAAAGATGTAATTGCAGAATCTAAAGAAAATAACTTCGAGCACTCACACCCGAGGATGCGAGAGCCTTTTACCTTACCTCACCGGCAACGGCGCCAGAAAAATCCTTGATGCACTTTTTTGGGAACCCAAGAGGAGGGTGTGATGAGTACAGTGGTAGGAGTTTTCCCCTTAGTTAAGAACCAGGGTTATCAATCATGTAGGAGAAAGAGAATCTTCGGAAGGTTGATGCCACTAATGGTGGTGCTGGCACTTCACCGGTGTCAGCAACAACGTGGAACCTGCACACACCACAATCACAATACTTTGCCCCAACGGTACAGTGAGGTTGTCAATCTCACCGGTCTTGCTGAAAACAAAGATTAGACGTATAGTGTGGAAAAACAGTGTATGCTTGCAGAAAGTAAAGAGAGCACGAAATTGTTGTGGGTTGTTTAACAGTGTGGAAAATTGGACCGGGGTTCGTAGTTTCACTAGTGGTGTCTCTCCATAAAAGATAGCATGCTGGGTGAAAAATTACAGCTGGGCAAGTGACAAATAAAGGTTGCACCGTAGTGCACAATATGACATGAAGATTACTATGTTATTTACTGCGGGCATTACAACAAGATACATAGACCGACATCCATCTGCATCTATGACTAATAATCCACCCTCGGGTTATCATCTCAACCCCCTCAGGTATTAAGTTGCAAGCAACAGATAATTGCATTAAACAAAGTGTGTAATGTAATAAATGATTATACACGCGGGAACTGTCACCGTTGTTTTCTCCCTAATGGAAACAACACATCCTCCCCCTTCATGTTTCTGTCACTCGAGCAAGGCAACAAGGAGGCATGAACCCACTATCGAGCATAAATACTCTCTCTTGGAGTCACTAACAATTACTTGGCCAGAATAACCACTAACAACAGAGAGCATGCAAGATCACAAATAACAGATGCAAATAAAGACTATAATCAACTTGGCATAAGGTCAATATTCATCGGATCCCAGCAAACACAGCACAGAGAATTACATAAGATCAATCTCGATCATGATAAGCAGCTCATGAGATCTAAACATGGAGGCATATGAGAAGAAGACAACCATCTAGCTACAGCTACGAACCCGTAGTCCAAGGATGAACTACTCACGCATCACTCCGAAGGCAGGCATGGTGATGAAGAGGCCTCCGGTGATGATCTTCTCTCCGGCAGGGGGAAGGAAACAGCTTCAGAACCCCCTTGATCTGGGGTTGACAATGACGGCGGCTGCGGAACTATTTCGGGGATTTTGATCAGGTGCCTAGGGTTTTCCATCCAGGGGATTAAATAGGCGAAAGGGCAAAGGAGGTGGAGCTCCAGGGGGCAACACCCCTAGCTGGCGTGGCCAGGGGGCCGCGCCACCCTACGGTATGGCCCCCTGTTGCCCCTCTCCGGCTCCTCTTCGGTCTTCTGGACGCTTCCAGGGAAAATTGGACTTCGGGCTTCGAATTTTCCAATTCCGAGAATATTTCCAGAACAACTTTTCTGAAACTAAAAAACAGCAGAAAACAGGGAACTGGCTCTGTGGCATCTTGTTAATAGGTTAGTCCCGAAAACGTATAAAAAGGAAATAATAGAAGGGAGAAAACATGTAGCAATTGGCATAATATGATCATGGAGCATCAGAAATTAGGGATACGTTTATGACGTATCAAGCATCCCCAAGCTTAGTTCCTACTCGTCGTTGAGTAGGTAAATGATAAAACAATAATTTCTGAGGTGAGATGCTACTAACACAAACTTGATCAATCTAATGTATAAGCATATGCACGCTGAGATCATAAAACTTTAAACACAGGCATGATAAATAAAACTTTAATAATAAAGCATAGCAATTACTTTGCATCGCGAAGAGTAACTCAAATAAAGGATCATGAATAATAATGCAAAGAAAGGTAGACGTTTGTTTCAGGTATAGAGAAAGCATGGCAAAGTGATATTTGGATAGTCCTTAAGAGTGGGGCAAAACATAAATGCCAAGACACCTTCAAAGTTCATGAGTAAGACTAGAACAAATTATTTAAGAACAAATAATATCACATCATGAAGTAATTATTGATGCTTATGGGACCAATGCACATAGAACTCAGAATGGAAAAAATGCTCTCTCAACTGTGCATAAAGTTAGAAGATGGAGACTCAACATAAAAGTAAAAGAAAGGCCCTTCGCAGGGGGAAGCAAGGATCACTCATGTGCTAGAGCTTTTATTTTATTAAACAAAGTTATTAAAAGTTTGACATTTGTGGAGGAATGTCTATATTTTGGGAGATGTATGCTAATGCCAATGAATGGTAAGAAGAAAATACAGTACGTCACAATTAAACTGGATTCACAAGAGCGGCTCCCATGGTGAAGGACGCAACTGGTGTAGAAGGCCGCCGGTGATTATCGCCTCTCCGGCAGGGTGCCGGAAACAGCTTCAGAACCCCCCTGATCTGGGGTTGACGGTGACGGCAGTTGCGGAACGTTTTCGGGGATTTTGATCAGGTGCCTAGGGTTTTCCATCCGGGGGGCTTAAATAGGCGAAAGGGCAAAGGCGGTGGAGCTCCAGGGGGCCACACCGCTAGCTGGTGTGGCCCCCCTCTACCCCTCTCCGGCTCCTCTTCGGTCTTCTGGATTCTTCCGGGGAAAATAGGACTTCCGGGCTTCGAATTTTCCAATTCCGAGAATATTTCAAGAACAACTTTTCTGAAACTAAAAAACAGCAGAAAACAGAGAACTGGCTCTGTGGCATCTTGTTAATAGGTTAGTCTGGAACACGTATAAAAATTACATAAAGAAGGGAGAAAACATGTAGCAATTGGCAAAATATGATCATGGAGCATCAGAAATTAGGGATACGTTTATGACGTATCAATGACCCACAAATATAGGGGATCGCAACAGTCTTCGAGGGAAGTAAAACCCAAATTTATTAATTCTACGCAAGGGAAGCCAAAGAATATTTATAATCCTTAACAGATGAGTTGTCAGTTCAGCTGCACCTGAAAGTAGACTTGCTCGCAATAGTTTATCAGTGGTAACAGCTTTATAGCAGTAGTAGTAGTAAAATAGTAGAAGGAGTAAAATAGTAACAGCGGTAGAAATTGTGGGAAACAACGCGATTAAAATACTGTAGGCATAGGGATGGATGAACGAGCATTGCATGGATAATATAGCTTATATAATAATCATAACATGGGCAATTGCATATAGATAATAATAAAGCATCCAAGTTCTAGGAAAAGTATAGGCATGTGTTCCAATTTAGTCGTACGTGCTCGCAATGAGAAACTTGCACAACATCTTCTGTCCTACCAGAAAACTACCGGTACTTAAGGTTCTCCTTTTAATAAATCACCGGAGCAAAGCATTAACACTCCGTGAACACATATGATCCTCACATAATAACCATCCCCGCCGGTTATCCCAATTATTGTCACTTTGGGGCCTCAGGTTCCATACAATGACATGTGTAAACAACTTGCAAACATGATCAAGAAACATAATTATACTCATGAAACAATAATATGTTTAGATATGAGATCATGGCACTCGGGCCCTAGTGACAAGCATTGAGCATAACAAATTGCAACGACGATATATAGCACTAACAACGGATACTAGGCACCATGCCCTAACAATATGGCATTATTACATGAACGATCTCATACAATCCCTTCCATCCCTCTCAGCCTACATGGATTACTCACTTGGATGGTTGAAGGAGAACTAGTGGCGATGACGATGATAATGATATCCTCTGAATCCCTGTCCCGACAGGGTGCCAGAACAGGAACTTTTGTTCCCCGAATTGGGCTTCAAGGTGGCGGTGGCGCTATGGTGCTTTTCCCTGGAATATGATGAACCATCCCCCCTCGGTTTTTAGGTTATGGGGGTTAAGTAATTGAAAGGGGAGCCCGAGGGGGTGGCTGAGGTAGCCACACCACCTGGTGGCGCAGCCAAGGGGGTGCGCGCCATTCTGGCTCCGGGGGTCTTCGGGTAAAATAAGGACTTGGGATATTTTTCGGGCAATTTCCTAAAAGTTGATTTTCTGCACAAAAACGAGACACCAAGGTAATTCTGCTGAAAACAGCGTTAGTCTGTGTTAGTTGCATCCAAAACTCACGAGTTTAGAAGAAAACAACAACAAAAGTGTTCAGAAAAGTAGATACGTTTTGGACGTATCACGCCGACGAAATTGAAGTCCCAGGGGACATGTCTCTGGAGCCCCTTTTGCATATATCTAGGATTGGGCAATGTAATCAACTCTCTGTATGCTTGATCAATGTATGATCAAATGTCTGAACAATGATGAACGAGTTTCCTTCTCTTAACTTCCGCGTGAAGAAAATTTCATGTTGTAGGAGTTTATCCGCTTCTTTATCTAATTCAATCATCTTTAGTTATGCATTCCCATTGTTTAAACGTCTCTGTCTCACAACGGAGACATCTCTCGCACACCGGTGATGCCGATTTTCGTCCCCGGAACCAAGGAAGAAGAAGACAATGGATGGCACGAGCGTCAGCTCCCATCTGTAACATGGAAAACCCTGAGGTGGATAAGTTGTGGGCCTAGCTCTGGGATGGATGAGTGTTGGGTCCAACGCTTGTGTGGATAAGTGGTGGGTCCAGTGCTTGGGTGGATAAGTGGTGGGTCACGCACAGAAAACGGGCGACCTCGGCTTACATAATCCAAAACTCTAACGACCAGTGTTGACTTGTGTATTTGGTTTAAGCGCTAAAGAGGGGCATGTCGTGTGTTAGCTATTTGTGCGCATATCAGCTTGCATGCCAATATCAGGTCGGTGACCAACCAATCAAGTTGCAGAGATATCGAGCACGCGGATTGGTGTTTGAAGCCACGATCTAGACCGTTTACGCAAAACGATCAAACGACGTAGAATGGGGCCAATGTCTCTTTGGAAGGTCCAGTATTTTTTGGAACTCCGGGCAGAAATCAATGTACTTTCACAATATAAAAAAACTTGGCAGAAATCTTTTTTTTCTTGACTTGGCATCATAATTTGGGTGTCTAAGCTTAAGTTAAATCGTACGAGTCAAGGAACAAAATAAATATGGTAACTCATTCACACATAGGGCTAAATAGGATGAAGTCTCTCGATTGCAAGGGAAAACCTTCCACTCCAGAGTAAAGCAAACAAAGTTTTTTTTTACAAAAATTAGTCATTTCTAACTAATGTTTTCAACATGCATTGTATTGTCATCAAGAATGAAGAATGTGAATTTAAAACATTTTCCTGCATTAACAACATTTTTCTATTTTTTATTAAGTGATAATTAATTACTATATGGGAAAATTTATTTTCTCTGAAAAATCTCATGCTTCGAATGCACCCTTTATTCGAAGAGTACATGTGAGGAAATGTTTTTTGGCACATTTAAAGAAGTTTGAAAAACAAAAAATTCTTAGAAATTTGGTTGTTTACCCTATCTTTCGAGCTCTTCTCTAGACCATATTTTTTACCCCGAGAGCAAAAATAGCTCGGACTGATAACGTAACGTGCATAATAGTGGAGAAGTCATTATAAAAGCCAGATACCAAAAGAATGGTATAAATTTTAATTTTGGCTCAAATTTGAATTTCAATTAATAAAGAAAGATTCGGATATGCGTACCAGTATGCATCGTAGTAAAGGGAATTATATCATATGAGTTTTCACAGTTCAAATTAAAAAATAACGTTTACATCACACAAGTCTTTTACTTCTTTTAGCGCTCCATTTTTTCCTTGTCGTCCCACCGTTGCTTGTTTTAGAATCTAGACCATAAATTTCATTCATGCTCTTTGTTCTCTTCGCGTAATTATCACTAGGCGGCCCCACATCACGTTATAGAGGTTCAGTTTGCACCTCAACAACTGTAATATGTTCGGGTGGCATCTCAACAACAGAAGTAACTTCAATTTGCACTTCAGCAGCTGGAATAGTTTCAGGTTGCACCTCGATAGCTGAAATAACTTCAGTTTGCACTTCAGCGGCTAGAATAGGTTCAGGTTGTACCTATACAGCAAAAATAGCTAAATTTTGCACCTTAATAGAAGAAATAGCTAAATTTTGCAGCTCAACATAAAAAGATGGAATAGTTTCAGCTTGCAACTCTAGAGCAAAAATACCTAAACTTTGCACCTCAGTAGCCGGAGTAGGTTTAGGCTGCACCACAACATCCAAAAGTGTCTCATTTTCACAACTAAACATGATCTGCACACTTCTATTTTTTCTACTGTGATTGATTCCTACCTTTTTTGTTGGCCAGCAATCCTCACCAACAAGGGGCTGGGAGTTCTTTTGTACTGCACTCTTTCTTCTAAAAAGTAAAGGCAACAAAAACTTGTCATTTCTGACGAAAGGTAAATAAGAAACCAAATAAAAAATAGCAAATATATGAATATACTTTGGCCTTTCAGGAGTGTAACGACATTTGGCCCTAACTCCTAGCACAATTTGCATCTATTTTGGTTACCTTTTTGGGACCTTTTAGGCTTTGCATCTTTCTTTCCTTTCTTATTAGTACCACCTTTCTCAAATCATACCTTGAATCTAGTCTGTTTTTGCCGGCTAGCCTTTCTCTTAGTTACCGGAGGACATGTGGCAAATTCAATTTCCACTTCAGGCCACTAAGACCGAGGGAGTGCTTCGTCCATATGTGGATTGCCAAAGGTGACACTGGCCTTATGCATATTTTCAACTGCATCATGTAGCATGTCCGTGAGGCCTCTGTCTATGACTGAAAATGCCAATAGCCATAGGGAACATCCAATTGTGTCCATATAGAGCATTGCATGCTGCCAATTGGCCACTCCCCTTGCCAGTCAAAAAAAGATGAGTTTATGCTCAGATATGGACGACACCCTGCTTTGAAGCCAACGGTGTAAGGCTTTAAATCCATAAATAACTTAGAGAAGTAGATGTTGCCATCCATTGTTACGCAGTATCTATCTCCACAATACTGTCATGTGACCTCTTCTCCGCCTCTTCTTTGAAGTTATAAAGCAGCCTAAAGTTATTTGTCCAATCACCATATAATTGTTTCATTGTCCTTTGTTTTGCCTTCCACACTATGTTATATTTTAGTTGAACGGGGTACAACTTTTCCAAGTCTACTTTGAGTTTCTTGGCGTCTAGCGGATATGTACCACTTGCAAGGCTTGGCACTCCCATCAAAACCTCTGCACCTTGCAAAAGACTTTTTTCTATCAATCGAATCAATCTTGGCATCAAACTCATGCTTTACTACATAATTCTTGAAACACATCGTAAACTCATACATGCTTAGCATGAACTTCACTACTTCAATAACAGGGTTTTCTTTCTCATACATATGTATCAGCTTATCAGCATGCGCATCATCTGCAGCATCGTCCATCACCTCTACATCCACATGAGACGAATCTCTAATACCATCAGCATGCAAACTAGATTCAACCCTCTCTTCCTTATCTCTATCATCTACTGGAATGCCAAATAGATTAGCCATCTCACTTTCAGGCATTAGTGCAGTGACCAAATCAGTATGCTCGTCTATTTGAACTGAATTCCAATCAGCACAAGAAGCACCATGACTCTTTTGAGCATCTGCAACAGCCAACTGATCAGTTATTACTGTCACTTCAGAACGTATGGGCATTAGGTGACTCTGTGAAGCCCAATCATCATCTACCATCTGTGAAGCCAAATTTAATGTCACATATCCAACCTTGGAGTCAATCTTCAGATCAACGAGCTCCACATAATAATCAGCCCGTTTGGTTTCTTACTCGTCTTGTCGTTCGATTTCATCAACCATTGGTACACCATTCTCAATTCTCATATACTCTCCCTTCCAATTATCGAACCTCAATACTGATACTTCTCGCTCTGGACCCCAACTAACACTCTCCCTAATTTTCTTCACAAATTTCTGAACTGCATTCTCTTCCATGTGCACTGGTTCTTGTGAATCAACATCTGCAATCTCGACCTCCCATTTCATAATTGTATCTCTCTCAGTTTTCTGTATGCTACTATCTACAAGCTTGCCCATTGATGGAAAGGAATTGACTGTAAATTCGAAGATCCGCGCAGCACCAACATCACCACCCCGCGGGCAGTGTGAGCTAGCGGAACTAGTCGAGGCCCTAATCAAACTCATTAGGTTGAAGAGATGTGCATTGCCGATTTGAAGTTTTCTTGACAGGCTCCATATCGTTCAGCCCACCAACGATGACCACACACAATCTATGGCCGCCGAGAACAGAGGCGACACGCTCAGGTCTAAATCGACTCGAAGGCGAACGGGAACATGTTTAGGGGTGCAAATGTACTCACAAAGAACTCCGCTCCCGTCAAGAACGTCAGATCCGCTGCCACAGAGAGTTGTAGCTCCGACGCCACCAGAGAAGAAGAAGAAGATGACACGGTCCGACAGGCGGTTCATCAATTCAGTTGCAAGATCAAGGGCCCACCTATCGGAAACAATAACAGCCAACATGTTTTTCTTTCGAGGAGGCCTTGACATAACCTCACACTCACTTAAAACGGCGACGACGGTTTTATCACCCAGGTCGGCTATTGGCTATTTTTGCGCAAAGAAATGTAGCACGATAGCTATTATGAGGAAAACCATCGCACATGAGTTATTACCGGAGAGAAACATCACACATGAGCTATTGGCCCTAGTATCTGGCAGCAATGCTTGCACTACTTGTACTGCTCACAGGAACGATGCTTGTACTACTTGTACTTCTCACATGAGTGATTCTTGTACTACATGTACTTGTGTTGTTCTCCTGATGGGGAATTGAGATTTGGATATTAATTCTTACTTCACTTTCGGGTTTGTAAGTTGGTCGTACGCACTTCAAACTAGCAATATGGGACAAAACATCCACCTCATGTAATTAATTGGTCGATTTTGTTTTTAACTGGGCAATTTTTAACGCATACAAGCATACGAAAACAATCATCAAATATATAAAAATTACAAAAGGCTACTCCATGCGTGTAGCCGGTCGATTATCTCTAATCGAAAGGCTTACACGTTGTGTAGCTGATAGTCACTTCACTTTTTGGTTTATAAGTTGGTCGAACTAACTGCAAACCAGCAAGTTGGGACTAAAAATTCCCTTCACCTCGTGTGACTATTTTCGCAGAGACAAAGAGATAAATCACCCCAAGTTCCATTTGTCACGCCACTTATGGGCCCGGCCCGTCAAAGAGAATCGACATCTCCGCCCCAATCCGTCCCACAATCCCCACACTCTCTCGCTGCCGACGACAAAATCGATGGAGTGCACGAAGGCGATGCACTCCGAGCAGCCCCACAATCGCGGTCGTCAGTCAACCACCGTGATTGGACGTTGTACCCATGACGGCGAGGCGGGTGTGTCTCGCGGGTCTGTCCATGCATGGTCGTCTCCATTATTGTCAGATCCAGAGGAGGAAGAAATCGGCAGCCAGTCATCCGACGATAAATTTTTTGGCGTTAAGAATCAGGATGATCTTCTCGCGATCGTAAGCGCAAAGTCCATCCGCTCCGAGGAGCGTCGGATGAATAAGTAGCACATTTATGATGCGTTTATAGAGGGGTTCAATGCTGATCAGTTGGAGCGTGGCCTCCGCGCGGAGAAGGCCTGGGAAGTCAAGAAGAGGGAGTGGAATCTGGAGGCCCACCTCATCTGTGAGCTTCACCATAAAGGCTAGCCTCAGTTGCTCATCCGCAAGTTCAACAAAGATTGATCATTGCAGCAGTGCCGGAATTGAAGGCCCGTGGCACATGTCTCCAGAGCCCCTTTTTTGTAGATCTAGGTTTGGGCAAGGTAATCAACTCTCTCTATGCTCGATCGATGTATAATCAAAGTTCTGAAGAATGATGAACGAGTTTGCTTCTCTGAACTTTCGCGTGAAGCAAAATTTCACGATTTAGAAGTATATTTGCTTGTTTATCTTCTTCAATCCTCTTTAGTTACGCATTCTCATCGTTTGAACGTATCTGTCCCACAACGGACATCTGTCGCACGCCGGCGATGCCGAGCTTCGTTGCCAGAACCGAGGAAGAAGAAGACAACGGCGGGCACGGGCGTCGGCTCCCATCTGTTACATGGAAAACGCTGAGGTGGATAAGTTGTTGGTCCCACTCCGAGGATATTTTGTAGGCCCCGCGCTAGGATGGATAAGTGGTGGGCCCAGCGTTGGGATGGAAGAGTGGTGGGTCAAGCGCTTGTGTGAATAAATGGTGGGTGTAGCGCTTAGGTGGATAGGTGGTGGGTCCCGCTTAGAAAACTGGCGACCTTGGCTTACACAATCCAAAACTATGACGACAACTGTTGATTTGTGGCTTGGGTTTAAGTGCTAAAGAGGGAAAGGTCGTGTTAGCTATTTCTGCGCGCAGAAATATCACATGAGAGCTATTCGGGTCAACTACGCCGCTTTTCTTCCAATACACATGAAAGGCGTCGTATAGGAGCTATTGGCCCAACCTGCCTGTTTATGCACAGGAGAACTAGCGGTGAGAGCTACGGTCACTTTGAGTCTGTTAGATAAAGCTGGGGACACAGCGGTACAACGGAGCCCGGTAGCGCACACCTTCGAGTATCCAGGTCGCTATTGAGGCTGTGATAATTTTTTTCCCAAGTCCATGCTGGGACCATCGATGATGGTCGCTTCACGATCAGGTGTGTTTTGGCTATCTTGACTCATCGCACGGAAGAGGTAAGCAACATCGTCGTGCCCCTGTCGAACCTGCAGAGCCAATTGACACACATGTAGAAGGATGAGGAGAGCGCGGATGTGACACTAAACATGGGCGACCAACTATTCCATGCTCACAACTTCATGCTGGCTACACGATCACTAGTATTTAGGGCGGATCTCTTTGGTCAAATGGAGGAGAATGCTACCCACCACATCAAGATTGATGACTTGGAGCCCTCTATCTTCCGGGCACTTCTGTGTTTTATCTACATGGACACCTTTCCTGATAGTTGTGGTGTTGATAAGTATGCCCCATTGCAACATTTGTTTGTCGCCCCGGATCGGTATGGGCTAGATAGCCTAAGTGCAATGCACGAAGGGAAGTTATGCCAAAGCATTGATGCGAACATCGTTGGAATCACACGGGCCTTGGCAGAGCAGCACCACTGCATGCAACTGGAGAATGCTTGCCTTGGTGAAGGATCTCCTACACGAGCGATCGTTGCCACGATCGATTTCCCACGCGCTCACTTGTTGGCCCACTGATGTCTACACACGCTTCTATTCTTGTAGACAGTGTTGGGTCTCCAAGTGCAGAGATTTGTAGGACAACATCAAGTTTCCCTTAAGTGGATTACCCAAGTTTTATCGAACTCGGGGAGGTAGAGGTCAAAGATATCCCTCTCAAACAACCCTGCAATTAAGATACAAGAAGTCTCTTGTGTCCCCAACACACCTAATATACTTTTCAGGTATATAGGTGCACTAGTTTGGCAAAGACAGGGAGTAAAATGCAAGTAATATTGATGATAATAAGTGATAATAGCAATCTGAAATAAAAATGGCAGCAAGCAAACACGTAGCAGAATAGGCAGAAAATGGTGTTTCAATGCTTGGAAACAAGGCCTAGGGATCCTACTTTCACTAGTGGACACTCTCAACAATGATCTCATAATTGAATGCATAAATATCATTTCTTCAATGTGCTACTCCGAACCACTCTCCGGTCGAATAATCAACACTAATCATTGCGTAGGGGCTTTAACAGCACTCCTCAAGTCTATATTCCCTCTCTAGGGTACCCCAATGTCACTACGAGCGCCAAAGATTCGTAAACAAACTCCAACAATTTCATAGGTTCACCTCCCAGCACAAGATATAAATATCATGCTAAACCACACAGTGCACACACTGTCACCTTTACCCTGTGATCAAAGTGTTTATGGAGATAACAAAACCACTTGAGTAGCATAACAGATGAAGATCAATCTACTTATCCAAGTAGATTACAAAGCTCATGATCACATAAAGATCACACCATGGAAGAGAGAGAGAGATGAACCACATAGCTACCGGTAGAGCCCTCAGCCCCGGGGGAGAACTACTCCCTCCTCATCATAGGAGACAGTAACGACGATGGAGATGGCGGTGGAGTCGATGGAGATGGCTTTCGGGGGCACTTCCCCGTCTCGGCATGGTGCCAGAACAGAGATCTATCCCCCGAAACTTGTCGGCGGCAGCGGAGCTACGGATGTATTTTGCGGAAAAGGTCGATTTCTTTAAGTTTTTATGCCTCGGGGAGTATATGTGAGCGAAAGGGTGATGCCGGGAGGTGGCCAGGGGGCCCACACCCCTAGGTGGCGCAGCCAGGAGGACCCGCGCCACCCCATGGTGTGGCCACCCTATGGCCCCCCTCTGGGGATCTTCGGGACATCTGGAAGCTTCCGGGACTTTTAGGACTTCTGGCTTTCGAATTTTCCAATTCCGAGAATATTTCCAGAACAACTTTTCTGAAACTATAAACAGCAGAAAACAGGGAACTGGCTCTGTGGCATCTTGTTAATAGGTTAGTCCTGGAAAACCTAAGAAAACGTAGGAAAACAAAAGGAAAACATGTAGCAATTGGCATAATATCAACATGGAACATCAGAAATTATAGATACGTTTGAGACGTATCAAGCATCCCCAAGCTTAGTTCCTACTCGTCCTCGAGTAGGTAAACAATAAAACAAAATAATTTCTGAGGTGACATGCTACCACACAATCTTGATCATAATATGTAAAGTAGAGCATGTAAACTTGAATCAAATGAACTAAAGTTGTGATCTATATTTGAAATCAACAAGTAATGCATAAACAAAGAAGAAAGAAGCAAAACTTTTAATGAATTAATACTAAAAGACTATCAACCATGCAAAGTTTATTAGAGATGATTTAAGCTTTCAAGAACAACAATATCATGCGCGTCAAACTATCTTCACAACCCCTGTTAGGATCAAGTCAAGCTTTCCACACGATGGAATGCCTGAATCTTCAACTATTTGCGCACTAAAAACAAGGAAGTGTTCTGCGTTGGTCCCTGGCACCGGGATGTTATGGCAAAGAGAACATTAAGGGGGTTTGGAAGGTTAATGGAAGAAAGGCTCGCAAAGTTGAAAGTGGTCATTAGACAAGACAAAGTCTTACAACCGAAGTTATGCAAGGAGTAGGGATTGCCACACAACGGATGCACACAGATCTATAAGTTTATGAAAGCTCTCCAATGGAACTAGTGGGGGTGCATCCAACTTTCATGCTCACGAAGACCTAGAGCTCATTTGAGGAGGCTCATCATTGGAATATACAAGCCAAGTTCTATAATGTAAAGTTCCCCCCATAGTTATGAATGATAATAATATGAAAACTCTCTCCAAACTGAAGTATTGGTGCTAAACATGAAGCACAAGTGTGGTATAAAGGATTGTGATGCGCACCCGCTCTCTTTATTCTCTCTTTGGCCCTTTTTTTTCTTTTTGGGCTTTTCATTTTTTTTTTCATTTTTTTATGTATCCTCACCGGTAGGGGCAACATCCTATATTACAATGAATCATCACACTTCTAGTACTCATAACTCATAAAGAAATATCTCTGATGTCTCTAACTGCATGCTCCTGCCAGTATAGCAGTATGCATAAATAACCATGAAGCTCGTCATCAAGTAACATAATGGAGGTGGATGTTGTGCAGCAATATATCTCGGAGTGGCTATGGAAATGCCATGATAGGTAGGTATGGTGGCTGTTTTGGGGAATAATATATGGGATTATGTGTAGGAGAACAAAGTCCTCCCACGGGATTTGGATGCGCTGGCGAAGTTTGCACCAACTCTCAATGTGAGAAAGGGCAATGAAAAGTACCGAAAAGTCTAGCAAATATGGATGGTGGAAGTGCCAGGAAACCGCAACATAGAACTCACAAGTTAAAAGATTGCAGCAAGCAAATCATCTCACAAGACAAAGTGCAAATCACTCCAAGAGGGTCTGTGGCAGTGACAAGTCACTATTAGCTACCCCGACCGTAGCGCGTAACAAAGACCGATCAGAAATGTATCACTCGTAGCAATCATATACCAATGTTTCTATCAGCTGGTAATTTAAGTGTGGCACAGTTTAAAGTTTCTTAGACCAACCATTAAAAGTTTATACTTACTAGTCCTTCCCGTTTATCCATTAAGCAAATTAATATCTTAAAACAACAACAGCGATTCAAGTGAAGCAATTTAGTGATCTACAAGACCATGCAAATTTTTTCACTATACCAACTACCACAATAGCATTCCTATTTCCAAGAAAACACACATATGAGAACCACTTAACTACAAGAGCTAACAGCTCTGAATAAGAGATGCATGAAAACAAAGGCTAAACGCAGTACTAGCAAAAAGTGAACACTCACAGAACAATAAGAATGAAAATTAGAGTGTTCTAAGCAATAAAAACGGAGCATGTCTCTCTCCCACGCAAGTATGATAAGATCCAACCATTTATTACAGCAAAGAAAACAAAACAAAATGAAAACAAAAATAAAAGACGCTCCAAGTAAAGCACATAAGATGCGACCGAATAAAAATATAGTTTCACTAGAAGTGACCTGATAATTTGTTGATGAAGAAGGGGATGCCTTGGGCATCCCCAAGCTTAGACGCTTGAGTCTTCTTGAAATTTTCTTGGATGTACCACCGGGGCATCCCCAATATTAGGCTTTTCACTCTTCTTGATCACATCATATCATCCTGTTCTCTTGACACTTGAAAACTTCCTTCACACCAAAATTCTCACAATCTTCATTAGCAACGTTAGTGCAATTGAAATAATAAATTCACATGGTTCAGTTTAAACACAAGTATAACACTCAAAAACACATTAGCTACTGTCAGAACTTATTTCAAAACTCTTTTTCTCAAAATAACACCAAAAGAAAGATATTTAAGATGCAAATGCGATGAATGGCAGAAATTTGTCAAAATAGCACAGCAGGTAAAGATCGATTTTTTCAAAAATCTTATGTTTCTAAAATAAAAAAGTGGTATTCTAAGATAATTTGCGTATATAACTCAGGATTAAGCACAAAAAAGCTCAGGTCATTTTGAATGTTCTGTGTTTTTTAACGGAATTAACACTGGACAGCATAAATCTGTTTCCTGCGCAGAAATCCGAAATATAGGCTCAACTTTCCACTAGAGGCTTTACATGGATCAACAAAAAACAGAAAAGAAAAGATACAGCGTGGTTTCTAAGGAAATAGAAAACACCCAGGTGCAAAGTACACCAAAGAAAACGAAAGAAAATGGGTTGAAAACAGCGAAATAAAACGGGTTGTCTCCCGGTAGCGCTTTTCTTTAAAGCCTTTTAGCCAGGCATAGTGATTTTTTTTAAAGATGCTCACATAAAAATAAGATTTGAAGCACAATAAGAGAGCATCACGAAGCAAATATAAACACATTTAAGTCTAACCCACTTCCTATGGAAAAGAATCTGTAGAAAAACATGTCAACGAAGCACAAAGTGACTAGCATAAGAAGACAAAATAAGTGCAACTTCAAAAATTTCAACATAAAGAGGGGAAACTTAATATTGTTGAGATGCATAAAACCATGTTTCCCTCTCTCATAATAACTTTCAGTAGCATCATGAATAAAATTAACAATATAGCTATCACATCAAACATTTTTATCATGAGCCACATGCATAAAATAATTAATACTCTCCACATAAACATAGTCATTCTTATTAATAGCAGTGGGAGAAAATTCAACAAAATAGCTATCATTATCATCCTCATCACCATAATCATCAAATGTAGGAGGAATATTGCAATCGTAATTAATTTTCTCCTCAATAGTAGGTGGACTGAAAATATCATAATCATTATAATCATCATAAAGAACTCGAACATGATAGACAAGTTGTATATTAGGGAGATGGTTTTGGGTAATCCCTCCATAACTATGACAAGTTTCATAAGGATAATTGTAATCATAGCCTATGTTATAGCATCTTTTATAATAGTTAGCAAAGACTTGAGGCATAGTATCATCATAGGCAATAGAATAGTTATCTTTCAAAGTGCATTCATTTGCAAGCATATCATCATTTTTACTAGTAAGAGATGTATCAAGCATATAACCATTAGTAGCAAAACGATTTTCAAACACATCATCCACAAGCTCAGAGCTTTCTTTATATCATTGGAAGGAACATGGATGGTACTAATAGTACAGCAATTATCATCATTTTTCAGAATTGGTACCAAAGAGATTTTCAATATCAAAAGTAGTGTGTTTCTCCCAATCATGATCACTTTCATAAATAACAGGCATAGGAAGATCATCGAGTTCAGACTCATCAAAAACTAAAATAGGACCTACATTCTTAGGAGGAGATACCATTACCTCTCTTTTTACTCCTCCTCTTCTTCTTCTTCCTCTTCTTCCCCTCTATAGGAGGGAGAGGCTTAAAAGGGATCTTCTCCACATACCCTGGTTTATTATCAGGAACAATAGAAAGAACTTTGGAGGATTTATCCTCTTCATTAATAAGAACAAAACACATATTAGTCATTTCATATTTTGGTAAAGTCTCCTCTTTTATAATATTTTGTATGTAAGTATTTGCATGGCAATTATCAACACAATAAAGATGGCAACCATGCAAGAAACTATTCATATCAAAACCACTCATATCTATCAAAGAATTTTTTCTTAATAACTCTTCACACCCCCAAAATAATGTAAGTTCATCATGCTCATTAGGGGTGATCATGTCATCACAATACAAACTTGCAGTGCTCGTAGGATTTGAAAGGCTACTATCATGGCCTGAGCATTGCAAATTAAAATGACCCACTTCATAACAAAGTTCACAAACAAAATGATAGAGGCACACACTTTTTCACCAAGATCATTTAGAGCCCTATCCCACTTTCTAGTTTTTTCATTCCTATGATGGATAAAATATTATTATTTGATTTGATTATTTTCACAAGGTCTAAGTGCTCCACATAAATTAACATGCTTATAAGAAACAATACTTTCAGAAGTTTGAGCATGTTTATTGCAATCATCAATAACAATTTCATTTTTCATGCAAGTGTCTTTAACAGGTTCATGATATATGTCCCCATTTTTAGGAAGATTAATATAAGAAGCAAAGGATCTATACCAACCGACAACCATTTGAGGATCAAGACCATATTTAGCATTAAGCTCATGAAAATCAGCAGTTTCAGCAAAAGTCTTAATGCAATCATACTCATAGTTTATACATGATTCTTTACCTTTGTTGTTATTCCAATCTTCATTATTGGTTTCAATTGTTTCGAGAAGATCCCATTTAGCTTCAACCTTCTTACTTGAGAAAGAACCCTCTGAACATGCATCTAGATAATCCATGTAATGTCCTGAAAGCCTCGCATAAAAATTAGTAACAATTATTTCCTTAGGAAGATCATGGTTAGGACATTTAAGTATTAATGTTTTCAGTCTTCCCCAAGCTTGAGCAATGCTTTCTCCATCATGAGGCCAAAAATTATAACTGTAATTCCTATCTAAATACAGTTGATGAGAGGAATAAAATTTAGAGTAAAATAGAGATTCAAGCTCCTTCCACTCGAAATGATGAGGATCATCTAGCAGCTCATACCACTCCCTTGATTTGTCCTTAAGAGATAAAGAGAATAACCTCCTATTAACTTGGTCCATTGAAATACCTGCACACTTGAACAACCTGCATAATTCATGTATACAGAGTAAATGATCACGAGGATGGACAGTTCCATCTCCAAAATAACGGTTATCCATGACAAGTTCAATAATTTTCTTGGGTACTTTAAAAGGAATGCTTTCAGTAGGAGGATTTAAAATATCACAAGCATCATTAGGTTTATCACATATGGGAGATAAAGTATCATCAGAGCAAATTTTCTCCTCTAAAGCTGGGGAAATTAAAAGTTTATAGAAACTACCTTCCCCAAGCTTAGACTTTTCCATAGTACAAGAAATAATGGTATCCAAATAACTAATGCTAATAGCATTGCTATCACTATTATGCAAACAAACTTCCATAGGTTTTTTAATTTTCTCTTCAAAAGCATCATGTCCTAATTCAAGATAAGTATTATAAAGTTCTATCATATTTTTTTGTTTCCATTAATACTACTAGTAAAAAATAAAAGCAAGAAGCGAGTAAATATAAGACTAACTAGTGAAAACAAGAAACAAAAAGATATAATTGCAGAATCTAAAGGAAATAACTTCGAGCAGTCACACCCGAGGATGTGAGAACCTTTTAACTTACCTCCCTGGCAACGGCGCCAGAAAAGAGCTTGATTTCTACGCACGCTTCTATTCTTGTAGACAGTCTTTGGCCTCCAAGTGCAGAGGTTTGTAGAACAGCAGCAAGTTTCCCTTAAGTGGATTACCCAAGGTTTATCGAACTCAGGGAGGTAGAGGTCAAAGATATCCCTCTCAAGCAACCATGCAATTAAGATACAAGAAGTCTCTTGTGTCCCCAACACACCTAATATACTTGTCAGGTATATAGGTGCACTAGTTCGGCGAAGAGAGAGTAAAATTCAAGTAATATGGATGATAATAAGTGATAATAGCAATCTGAAATAAAAATGGCAGCAAGCAAACATGTAGCAGAACAGGCGGAAAACGGTGTTTCAATGCTTGGAAACAAGGCCTAGGGATCCTACTTTCACTAGTGGACATTCTCAACAATGATCTCATAATTGAATGCATAAATATCATTTCTTCAATGTGCTACCCCGATCCACTCTCCGGTCGAATAATCAACACTAATCATTGCGTAGGGGCTTTAACAGCACTCCTCAAGTCTATATTCCCTCTCTAGGGCACCCCAATGTCACTACGAGCGCCAACGATTAGTAAACAAACACCAACAATTTCATAGGTTCACCTTCCAACACAACATATAAATATCATGCTAAACCACACGGTGCACACACTGTCACCTTTACCCCGTGATCAAAGTGTTTACAGAGAAAACAAAACCACTTTAGTAGCATAACAGATGAAGATCAATCTACTTATTCAACTAGATTACAAAGCTCGTGATCACATAAAGATCACGCCATGGGAGAGAGAGATGAACCACATAGCTACCGGTAGAGCCCTTAGCCCCGAGGGAGAACTACTCCCTCCTCGTCATAGGAGACAGTAACGGCGATGGAGATGGCGGTGGAGTCAATGGAGATGGCTTCCGGGGGCACTTCCCCGTCCCGCAGGGTGCCAGAACAGAGATCTGTCCCCCGAAACTTGTCGGCGGCGGCGGAGTTATGGATGTATTTTGCGGAAAAGGTCGATTCTTTTAGGGTTTATGCCTCGGGGAGTATATATGGGAGAAAGGGCGATACCGGGAGGTGGCTAGGGGGACCACACCCCTAGGTGGCGCGGCCAGGGGGAACCGCGCCAACCCATGGTGTGGCCACCCTGTGCCCTCCTCCGGGGCTCTTCGGGACTTCTGGAAGCTTCCGGGACTTTTAGGACTTCTGTCTTTCGAATTTTCCAATTCCGAGAATATTTCCAGAACAACTTTTCTGAAACTAAAAACAGCAGAAAACAAGGAAATGGCTCTATGGCATATTGTTAATAGGTTAGTCCCGGAAAACATAAGAAAACGTAGGAAAACATACGGAAAACATGTAGCAATTGACATAATATCAACATGGAACATTAGAAATTATAGATACGATTGAGACGTATCACCCACCCACAATCGCTTTCCTCCTTATCTTCTCAATTAAAACAAGGAAACCACTTATATTAGGGGGACCTAACGCACGCTAGCGTAGGTCCCTTGCTTCGCTCGCTCCTTTTCGTGCGTGGAGAGCCCATTTGGGCTAGCCTGACTGATTATGTAGGCCCAGTTAGCAGCAATTTGGCTGGTTAGACCAATTTTCGTATCAATTTTTTTCCAGCAGCCCACTACGTGCAAAAATGTAAATGCTAAGTGTTTTCTTCATATGTTGCTTACATGTTTAAAAATTGTAACAATTTCGCACGTATTTTGTTGAGAAACCACAAGCGAGATGTTGTAATGTTTTTCTGGATGATTTTGTAGAAAATGGTTATATGTCTAATAGAATTCATTTGGAATGATATGTTTATGCAATTATTCACATGTTGCAAATATATGATTTTATTGTTACTATTGATTTACTTTTTGTTGAAATATGAGATAATTTTTCTTGCAACTGGAACGGTGACAAATTATTTGTTGCTTACCAACATTTTAATTGATGCAAAAAAAAATGGTTGCAATAGGTTGTGATTTTTGTTGAATTGCTTGAACTTTTTTGTTGCAACGCAATAAACACATTATTTAACTATTCTTTGTAACATTACTTATTTTTTGATTTGTTTTGGAAAAATTTGTTGCAATATTTTTTTTGTACACGGGGTGATAATTTTTTTTGCGATACCAACGAATTTGTTGCAATGGCAGTTTTGCTGTAATTATCGAGATGACCAGGAGCAACACAATATACCCTTTTGTTTTAAGTGGGGCTGCTGTGTAGTGCGGGTTCTATATCCGAAAAACAGGGATGGCTAAAATGTAGAAATCTGATGTGCTGATTCTTACCATTGGATGAAGATCCGAGTGCTCACGAGGGGACGTACGTTTAGCAATTTTAGGGGGACCTGCGCCTAGCGTTGGCCTTAAACAACGGCGTAGAACTCTCTATGTCTTCTTCTTTTCTGCATCGTCTATCTCCATAACCACGGAGAAACATAGAGTAGATGAGATCTCGCCGGAGTCGGGGCCGACGTGGCTGGCCGTGGCGGCACCGGCGACGTCGAGCCTGGACCGAGCCTGAGGCAGGGCCGAAATGGCTGGCCGCGGCGGGCCGGACTCCGGCGAGGAAGCAACTTAACATTAGGGTGGGGGGTGCGGGGCTGCCGGAATTGAAGAAGAAGGGTGGATTTAGAGGGATGGTCGGCCGGGCGGCGGCAGACCGGCGGAGTAGGCGGTTGGGGCAGGGTGGAGCGGCGAGCCGGCGCGGCAGCGCCTCCGGCCGCGGGGAGCGGAAGCAGGCGGTTCGGCCGGTGGACCGTGGGGCGGTTTGCCGGCTGCAGCGCTGCTTCTCTCCTACCTTTTATCTTCGACGTAGGTGGAGCCGCTTCTCTCTTCTCTGGCGCTTCGGACAGCAACACGATAGCAATGATACGGTCGGAAAATCGCCCGTGGGCATGGGTGTCCGTAAGCTAGCCTCCCCCTTGCCTTGGATACATGTTCTCCCTTGGAGTGCTCGCCCAAATCCCGGATACCGACGATTTCAAGAACCTCATATTGAGCTGACCTACTATTCTAGAGGAAGTTGTAGACAGGGCAGCCGTGGCTACGCGTACGGCTGCAAAAAAAAGGCTCGACCTTCCTAAGCCACTCAGATCAACTATTGATTGTGCCCAAGATCGACTTGAAAAGAAATAAGCTTATAAACCCGTGTTGAAGCTGAAGGAAAAACGAGCAGATACCGAGCAAAGGTTTGGTGGCTCGACTTGGACTCAACACGGCTCAGAGTGCATTTACAATATTTGCTTTCTAACACTTCTTTTTGCGGGTTTTCTAACACAATCTATTATTTATCGTCTTCGAAATGTACCTGATTCGTGAAACCATGATTTATTTTGTTTCGATCGAGTGCAATTTAGGATAAATAAGTGACCTGGCTGCTTTGGACACTCAATTTCATTTTTTAAATGGTAAAGATATGATCAAATCGAGATCGTTACAACTCGGTGTCTAGACATACTAGAAAATTTTATACAAGCCATTGGCCTAGCTGCATGGGTACGTGTTGCTTTACTTAATGCCCACACCGCTCCAAACGCATCATTTGCTGAGTGGTCGGGCGGCTTATTAGGCTCTCAGAAAAGAAGTCTTTTTTTTGCAGGTAGCAAAAAGAAGCCCTTGGTTGAGTGTCCACATGAATAAGAACGGTAAAAGATCCGCACTTGACAAAATTATGCAAAAACAAATGGGAAATACTTAAACTCGGCAACGACGGTGCTTTCGTAGGCCACCCTAAACAATGAAGCTATTGACACGATTAGGTGGAAATTCACCAATGATGGCAAGTACTCCGCAAAAAACGCCAGACGCGATGCAATTTGAGGGCACCGTTGCTTCTAACCTCAATTCCATGGTTTGGAGATTTTGGGCTCCCCCAAAGTGTAAGTTGTTTGCGTGTTTGGTTCTACAAGATATATAGGATTTGGACGGCGGACCGTCTTCAACGGAGGGGTTGGCAAAATTACGGTAATTGTCCTCTTTGCAATCAAGTGTAAGAGACGGTGGGGCATCTACTCTACAAATTTCGTTTCACCACTAAGATTTGGAAGGAGATCCTTTCTTGGTGTGGTTGTCATGACATCCTCCCGGACCTTTCGGCCATTGACACGTCCGTGGATTCATAGTGGTCCAATGTCTCCATGACAATGGCAATTTTAGGAAGGCTATTGATGGAGGGATAATAACCCGGTAGGCCAACTCCAAGGTGTAACCCGACCCAAAGGACGCTGCGCAAGATCCGGCTAAGGATAAAGAAACTTCTGGAAGGCCCAAGAATGTAGGCCTCGTAACCCGGATTGTGGGTTACGATGAAGGAAAGTTAGGGTTTGTATGTAGAGTCCGGGTAGGATTCAGGGTGCGCCTTGGAGGGTAAGCCAGGGGGTACGGGTGCTTTATAAACCGACCCCAAGGTTTAGTTGAGAGAGATCTAAGAACCCTAGCAATATTGCTTGGTATCGAGTATCCAGTGTAACACAAGAGTTGAGTTAATATCTTGAGATCGGAGACTCGACGACTTGATTGCCGGCTACCAGATTGAGTTCCATCATGTTTTCCTCTGAGCTAAACCCTCTCCCAAACGCCTGTGTCGTCTTGCCCCTAGATTCGTTACCCCCGGTAACGTCTGCCGTGATTATCCCACGACAGTTGGCGCCCACCGTGGGGCCTGCGTCCAAAGGTGTTTACATCACGGGAGAAGCTCGGAAGAACATGGAGAATCTTGTCGTCGGCGAGATCTACATCGACCACGAAGGGGAGAAGATGGTGGACGATTCCGGCTGGGGGCCAGAGTCGGATCACCTTGAATCCGGATCCGTCGTGACAATCGGCCGGATCAGCGTCTTCATCGGTATGGTATGTACTTCCGGTTCGATCCCTGACAATTTTGGATCTGATTCTGTGTCAGGGAAGGCCACTTATATCCAATCAGATGAAGAAGAATCAGTTGGAACGACATATCCGACAGAAGAACCCATCGCGAAGTGGGAACAGCCGGAGGAACCGGCATGGACCCCGCGTGACCGGGTCGAAAGGGGGGATGATACCGAGTCTATCCTGGATCTGCTGGAGAACCGGTATGAGGAGAATAACAGCGAAGAGGAACATCATGAATTCGCGCCAAGCATCATACGCCGAGTTGCGGTTTACACGGCTCCCGCGACCAATCTCAACCAAGAGACCGTAACCGCGGCCGCGGCCGGGTCAGCACAAGCATTAACCCGGCAGCAAGGGCCGGCTAACGGAAACATGGTTTTGGCCCAGGTTGACGGAGAGTCAGCATCGGTTACCAGTCAAGCGCCAGAAAACGAGTTACACGCGAACACGTTCGGATTCCTAGCAAACCGGACGCCAGGAGCGAGTCCTTCCAATCCACAACATCCGGCCTTGTGCGACAATAATCTGATCCTAGATCCGACAGTTCTTGCCACAGTTATCACTCCAGAGAACGCGGCGGAACGTGTTAGGGATTTGGACGTAGCCCGTCGCGCATTGGCGCAGCAGAGGAGGCAAGTAGAAGCAGAAAGACAAGGGATGGCCACACGACAACGCGAGCTGGATGCACTGGAAACCCGGCTCCGAGAGGAAACGACTAGAATACATCAAAGGCACCAAACCAGATTGCCAGCATTGGGAGGAGTCATAAACCCGGCCGCACTATTTATCACGCCTCAGGATCAGCCGATTCCAGCGACAAATCAAGGAACCGCCCCTCAGCCGACAACCGGAGGAGTACAGCCGGTAGACACGCAGGCCGGGTTACCCGCACCACAGACTGGAGTTACTACCGGCAATATTGTACCACCGCCACCACCACCACCACCATCGCGTTTTCGCACACCAGCGGGTCATTACAACAATCCCATGGACAACGTGTACGCGGCAACGCTTGCACTAAATCAAATCCCCGTGAGAGAGTCACCCCACGCAGAGGAGACCCGGCGGGCGATAGATATGCTGCGCACCGCGGTGGCGCAACAGGTTAATTATCCGGATCACAGAAGTGGAATGCATGGGACACCGTATGTCAGCCAACAGCAAGGTAAAGCTGGAAACATCCAAACAAGTTCGGCACAGCGGAGGGAAGAGCAGCAGCAAATGCCGCCTCCTCCACACATTCAGGCAGCACCAGCAGCATCAACAGCACAGGCCATCGTGGACAGTTCCAGAGCCAGGAGAGCCGTGGCCGGGTCTGCGGCACATGGGATACCAGCAGTACCGCATCCAGCTGTACCCCCTGCAGGATCACACGTTTCCCGAGTAAGACCAGCTTCGACCATTCTTGCAGGACCTAAGTGTCTTTCGGATAGCATTAGGGCTGAGCCTTACCCGGAAAAGTTCAAAGAACCGGGTAAAGTAGTAAATTACGAACCAACCATGGACCCGGAAACGTGGTTGAGCAGTTATGAGATGGCCATGTCGATTCGCAATGCGTCCGAGAATCTTCAAGCCAAATTCATGTATCTAATGATGTCAAAGGGAGCAGCAAAGTTATGGTTCACCAATCTACCGGAAGGATCTATTAAGTCATGGGAAGAATTGAAAACTGCGTTTATCAAGCACTTTCACGGGACGTGCAGAATGTTATTCACTATTGATGACCTAGAACGATGTGTTCAGAAGAAGGGAGAATCGGCGCGCAGCTGGGTGCGCCGGGTTATGGAAATACTTCATTCATCTACGAATATTCAGCCCAAGGATGCGCTGCAAGCTATGGCAAAGACCTGCAAGTACACACCTTCAGTACAAAAGTTAACTCGCATGAAATCTAGTCGGAATGCTTTGGAGGTTACAATGGGAGAACTGATGGATGCATGCAACAAACATGCCGCAACGGATACTACGGAAGAGGAAACTGACGATAAAAAAACAAAAGCAAACACAAGCAATAACGGAAGAACCGGCAACGGATCAGCGCCGGGTAACAACAGCCAGAACAAGCGCCCGTTTGAAGGAGGCTCCGAGTTTGTCGCCAATACTGAAGCCGGATCTTCCAGACCCAGGGCAGAAGGAAATTTCAATACTGGAAATCACAATGGAGGAAACTACCAAGGGCCACCAAGGCCGAGTAATAATTGGGATATATTCAGAATGGCATGCCTGAAGCACAGCAGGAACGGTAGGCCAGCTAACCACTCCTTGGAGCAGTGCGCCGACCTACAGAGATGGAAGAATGAGGAAGTGAACAGAGCCATGCGAGGTGCAGGACGGGGAGGAGGACCGGGTCCAGGTGGAAACCCGGGCAACGGCCCACCCCCAGCCGGTAACCCGGCAGCAGGAAATCAAGGTAATAACCAAGGGGGAGCAGGAGGTTTCCAGGGCAACCCCAAACAGTTGGGTCAATATCACGTGCATACCACAGGAGGTTCTAACAAGGACAAAAAGATACTGAAGCAAGCGGTCAACTCAGTTTCTTCGGCTGTCCCAAGATACCTGAGATGGTCAGAACAGGACGTAACGTGGAGCAGAAGGGATCACCCGGAAAGAATAGAACACCCGGGAGTCTTAGCATTAGTAGTCGCACCGCAGGTCAATGGGTATGAGCTGAAAAAGGTTTTGATGGACGGTGGAAGTAGCATCAATATACTGTATTGGGAAACCTTCTTACGCATGGGCCTCAAGGAGCCTCAGCTACAAAAAAGTTCAACAATTTTTCATGGGATAGTGCCGGGTCATTCAGCGTGCCCCGAGGGAAAAATCGCATTGGAGGTAGCTTTTGGGGAATCAAAGGATAACTATCGAGTTGAGTGGCTCACTTTTGAGGTGGTCAAATTGCGCAGTCCTTATCATGCGCTATTCGGAAGGCCGGCTTATGCTAAATTCATGGCTAGGCCGTGTTACGTGTATTTACAGCTAAAAATCCCGGGTCCTAAGCAGACCATTACCATACATGGAAATCGAGATATAGCAGCTGAATGCGATGAAGGAGACGCAGCAATGGCCGAGCAAGCCTGTAGAAAAGAGGAACTCAAGCATTACCGGTCTCAAGCTGACCCGGAGGATAGAACCACATCAAAAAGGTCGAGCACTGAAGGCGAAAGAGCAAAGTTCAAAGCAGCACAAGATTCTAAGATGGTGGCTTTTGTCAAGGATGGTTCCTCCAAACAATCTGGTATAGGAGAAGAAACTGCACGGCCGCTCACAGCCAGCCGCGTTATGGAAACACCTCACCCGGGTTGGCTGGTAAACCCGGTACTTATCATGAAAAAGTCCAACAAATGGAGAATGTGTATCGGTCACGTCAGCCCGGGACCGGTTCCCAAGAAGAACTAAACAATGTAACGGGCAGCAGGTTTCAGACGCGCTCTTTTCCTACCCAGGGTACCTAAGGGGACTGGAAGGTTTTTAATGACGCAGCCTGCTGATCCAAACTTTCTCGTATCAATAAAGAGATGGTTATCAAGTCCTATTTTGTTACGATCTTTACTTCGGTTACAGGTGAGTAGTATCCATTGCTATGAATACATCAGTATCATTAAGTATGTTGAATATATATATAGGTCTCGGGGGCTGATTGCTTGAATAGCACAGCCACAAACCCAAAGACCCGGCCTTGATGCCTATGAGTTATAAGGGCCGATTACTCGCAAACGAGTACGGCTGCAATCTTATAACCGGACAAAGGAGCCAAATTTTCTTGACTTTTCTTACTTGAGCTCGATGTGACTCGCACTAAAGTGGCATGATTTGCTCGCTTACGATTACAATCAGCCATGAAGCCCAATGGGACTTGTCTGACCCTGTTTTCGTATAGATGTAACAACATGGTATCCACGCGAAAGCCGGCTTACAGTACAAGATAGTCAAAAGGGTCATCTAAACCACAAGTTATGCAGAGTACAAGGCTAATAGCTGGAAACTCAACGTTTATCAAGCATAACTTCATTATCTATATGAAACAGTTCCGGGTTTCGGCTTAGCAACAACAAGTTTGTTCTCTTCGAAAAGACCACACACCACAGACTCGGAAATTCGGGCCTTGGGGACTGTGGGTTTCGAAACAGAGTCAAGTTGTTTCGTCGCTAAGCTCGAAAGACCCCAATGTCCGAGTCATGGGGACTTGGGGACTTAAAGAAAAGTCAACCTGTCAAAACTCACGATACTCGGAAATAAAGAGGGGAATAAAAAGAAATGAAAAGAAAGTCGGATATCAAGAATAAGTTCAAAAATAGACAAGTATCAAGTTCATCAAAAGGCCTAGAAAGGCACGAAGTGTATCACAGAGATAAAGTGCGTTACAAATTGCAACAACAGTATCAAGGGTGCACAGGCGCACCGTCAAAAGAATACTTGTTTGGACTAAAAGCATCAGATGATCGAAGTATTTTGATGGCATTTGCCTATTCAGCTTCCTGAGTAGGGTCCACATCTTTGCCCTTGCCCTCCGGGCCTTGCTCCTGGACCTGTTCTTTAGCTATCCCGGCATCATCACCCGGATTCTTCGCGACAGGACGGACAGGCGGAAGAACAGCTGGTGTAGAGGTGGTTGGCTCCGATCCTAACTCGGCCTCTCTGTTCGCAGTTTCTTCCCTCTTCCTGGCCGAGTCAGCAGCCCATTTCTCCAAAACATCAAAGGGCGGGGGTGCGTCCTCCGTGATGATCTTGCCTTCAGCATCGTACGCACTCATAATTGTGTTCAGATCCATACTATCGGCCAAAGTGGTGGCCGAATGACGCACTGCGGACTGTATGGCCTTGAAGTCCTTGGGTGAAAACTTGGAGCCATCCGCTTTGAATTCTGGAAACCCGGATATTACCTTTGCCGGATCAAGCTTCGGAAAATAAGCCTTAGCCAGGGTAAAAGCCCGGGTCATACCAATCCGGCATGCCGAGCGTTTCCAGATTTCAATCCAGGCAGGCACGGTGGAGCAGGCTTGGATAAGATTTTCTTCACCCGGATATACTTCAGTAGGCCACTTCACGGCGTCCAGTATAAACTTCGTGCCGGCAAAGAAAGTCCGGAGCACAGTCTTTAAAGTTTTAGCCTTTGTAATGGTATTCTCCTCTGGGGCCGCAAGGTTGGCACCTGCAGTTGAAATAAAGGAAGAACGTATCAGTAATCCCGAGTATCATGTAATAAAGTAAAGGCATGAAGTCAGTCGGCAGCAAAAACTTACTAAGCAAGATGCGGTAGGTATCGGTAACCTGGTCCGACAATTTCTTCAGTGCGGTTTGAGCAGTATTGTACTTCTTCTTGTATTTAGAAACATCCTTCTTCAAGGTTTCCATGTCATCCTCAAGGGCTTCTCTACGCTTTACCTCGGCAAGAAGAAGTTGTTCGGTCTTGAGCAAAACTTCATCAGACCGGGTCATCTGTGCCTGTAAAGAACAAGGAGCACAAGTATCAGTCGGGTATCATGGCAAGCCGACTATTGCATAAAGTACCAAGCATAACTTCAACAAAGTTATGCTCGGAACTTGGGGACTAAATGTATACTGCGAGATATCAAGTGTTATTACCTGGTGCTCTGCGGCCATGCGCTCTAGAATGTTGCTCTCTGAGGTCTTCATAGTGAGGAGAGTGCTCATCAGCTGGTCAAAAGTATCATTACCCGTGTTAGAAGATTCAGGTCCTCGGAAACTCGGAGAAGGAGTTTTCTTCTTAGTGGGAGATGGCATCCGGGTCGTCCGAATGTTGGAACCTGGTGCTCCTCCCCCCGCACCCAGAGTTGCAGTTTTTTCCTTCTCGCTTGCATGCGAGGCTATCGGATACCCGGCTCCTTGACTGACCGGGTTCATTGGTGACACTTGCCCTTCGTCGCCAGCTGCGGCTGTTGTATTATCAGTCGGGGTCCCCGTGCCCGGGTCATCGGTCTCCATATCCTCTTGGTCGCTAATAATGACCGTGGCCCTATAGATAGTATGAGTGAGCAGTTAGTATACAACCAGGAAAGGGTGATGAAAATGTGATAGAACGTCAGGAAAGGAACTTTACCCGGGATTCACTGCAAAGTCCGAAGGGAATTCGCTGCTGGACCCGGGCGAGACTGAAAAGTATCAGGTGAAATTTCGTAAGGGAATGGTTCAGGAAGATTGTTTCGACCAAGAAGGGATAAGGTAAATACCAGCGCGCCGAGTCGGAGATAATGAAATACCCGGGTTAAGATCATCAACACCCGGGTAATTTCGGGTCGCTCTGCGTTTGGTCACGGGCGACTCCTTCAAATATGGCCAGTGGAATAACGTCAAGTTAGCTCATGTATATCACCAAAGGAATACGAATTGAATATAAGGAGGCCGTATGAAACCTTAAAGACGGTTCCTCAGGGTTTTCTTTTAGATCCGACTTTGATTGTCGGCTCCACTTCCTCGTCATCACTGGCGGATTCTACCTTGCCGTCAGTTTCTTCTTCTTCGTCCTTGTCCTCTTGCTCTGGAAGTTATCAAGGTCACGGTTGGAAAATGAAGAACAGGACACGACGAACTCAAAGGAACTAAGTGAAGTTCGAAACGTACCTTCATCCGAGTTAGTGCCATCCTCTTGGTCCTCTGGATTTTCGGAGTTAGGAGGAGTTTCAATCTTCCAAAAGGGATCATCAGCCTGAGAAGAAGGTATAAGAATAAGGGTTATTAGTCATATCGAGTGGAAGGTGTGAAAGCAAGAGTATGAAAACCGAGTTTTTACCTTGGGGGCTGGGTTCTCACGAGTGAAGGGTTCTAACCCGGCTATGTTCCGGATTACCTCCAGCTTCTCTGTCAAGAAGCTCTTGATAGTCGTGTTGGTATCTCCGGCTGCAAAGCTGTGGGTGGAGTACCGGAGCGAGTCCGTAGTGTGCCCTGAATACTTGCACATTAACTTAGTGCGGATGGAGTTGGGTTGGATCCGGAAATCGACCCAAGTTTTCACCAGGTTAAGCCCAATGAGACCTTGGGCCGACAAAACAGAGATTTTGGCTAGTAAAGGCCGGATGGCCTCCTTGTCCGAGTCAGGGGGAAAGGCGTTGAAAGACTCGGAGATATCGAGAAGGCCCTCCGAGTAACCCGGCAGTTTCTTTTGGCCAGGTGGGGAGGTGTCTCGGCAATAGAAGTACGAGAGTTGCCAGTGTTTGACGTGGGAGTTGAGAGTGAGGGGTGGCATCAGAGAATTCTTGCGGCGCTGGATAGAAACCCCGCCGCAAGCGAGAAGTGCCCCGTCACCGCTTTCGCGGCACGGTTTGCACTGGAAAAGCTCAACGAAAAGAGCCAAACTTGGCGGAGTGCACAAGTATGACTCGGAGAGAACGATGAAGTGGGAGATATTTAACACAGAGTTAGGCCCTATGTCAAAAATGCGAAGGCCATAATGGCTCAGAATGTCACGGAAGAAAGGGTGACCCGGAGGACGGAAGCCCCGGGTCACGTGTTCCACAAAGCATATTACCTCATCCTTCGCCGGTGTAGGCCGGGTCTCGTTGCCCGGCACCCTCCAGTGGATTTCCTTTTGAGGGGGTAAAACCCCTAACTCGGCCAGTTCTTCTAATTTGGCCTTCGTAACCGTGGATCGCGCCCAATTGGCGGATATGGAGTTGGTGGTCTTGGCCTTGGCCGGTGTTTTCCCCTGCTTCTTGGGAGCCATGTGATTGACCTGCAAAGCACGAAGTAGAGGGATACAAGGAATAAGACTCGGAAGCCATGAGTTGTTTGAGTATTGGCGAGTGATATCGAGACAACATGGAAGTTGCATATTATCCGGGTATCAATCTGCAGAGTAAGGCTCAAACTATCCGGGTATCAAGCATCATAATAAAAATTATGGAGGCCTATGCATTGAAAGAGCCTTTGAGGGCGGCGAATGGTTGCACAGGTACCTATTGCAAATAAAAGGAACCGGAAAAGGGAAGGTTTTCCGAGTGATGGAAACAAGGGCGGAAAATTTGGGCGGCCGGAGCCCAGATTGGAGACTCCATTTCTAGATTTGTGGCAAAATTAGCAGTTATGGGCGGTAGGGAAGGAAAATAAAGTCAGCATCCAATCCATTGGATGAGCTAGAGTGAATACAAGTAACTTAATTCGGCATGACCGGGAAAATGACCGACGGGTTGACCTAGATCTAATCTGAAGAAAATCAAGAAATTGCGGAGGCCAGTTAATGGGTATGAGAGGCTTACTGGAGGAGATCGAAGTGAGGCTCGACGGAGGCAAATAACACAAGCTTGGTGCCCCTTTGCGATTCCCGACAGGCAGGTCGGGGGTTTGGTGGCGGATCTTGGCGGCGGTGCAGATTGCACCGTGGCGGAGCGCAGCCGGCGACAGATGGGCTCCGGTGATGCCTGCGGGGTTTCCGTAATGGTGTTCTGTGGGCTTGAGCACGGGGGGAGAAATGAAGAGGAATGGGAGGAAGTGAGCCGTTGGGGTTAGGGTTAACCCTAAGGGCATATTTATAATGGCTCGGATGGATAAGTTTAGTTCAACGAGCGGGAGCCGGAAATTACGGAGTAACGGCTATCTGTTTGAGTTTTGTGAGATACGCTTTAAATATTGGGCGAGGCATCCGGACAGAAATAGGAAGGAGATATTCTTCGCAATATCAAGATCAATTATCGAGTAAAGTACAGGACCTTGACATTTTTGTCAGGGCTTAGACCCGAAAAATTAAGTGTTTGGAGAGAAGCCGGGTTATTATATGGCCACCATGGAGTTGGGCCTAGCTATTTCTCAAAGCGCTTTAACCCGGCCTTCATGCATTCGTGCATCTGATGTTTTTGCAGGGAATAGCAAGCGCTTCAAGGAAGGATCTGTGAAGCCCAAGCTATTCTGGGGACTACTGATGGAGGGATAATAACCCGGTAGGCCAACTCCAAGGTGTAACCCGGCCCAAAGGACGCTGCGCAAGATCCGGCTAAGGATAAAAAAACTTCTGGAAGGCCCAAGTATGTAGGCCTCGTAACCCGGATTGTGGGTTACGGTGAAGGAAAGTTAGGGTTTGTATGTAGAGTCCGGGTAGGATTCAGGGTGCGCCTTGGAGGGTAAGCCAGGGGGTACGGGTGCTTTATAAACCGACCCCAAGGTTTAGTTGAGAGAGATCTAAGAACCCTAGCAATATTGCTTGGTATCGAGTATCCAGTGTAACACAAGAGTTGAGTTAATATCTTGAGATCGGAGACTCGGCGACTTGATTGCCGGCTACCAGATCGAGTTCCATCATGTTTTCCTCTGAGCTAAACCCTCTCCCAAACGCCTGTGTCGTCTTGCCCCTAGATTCGTTACCCCCGGTAACGTCTGCCGTGATTATCCCACGACAGCTATGTCATCTTTGATTATACTCATGTCTTGCACGGTGTAGAAGGAACGCAATCGAGAGTGTTTTGCCATGTCGCTTCGCCTACGACAGTGGTCATTTCTAAAATAAAAGACGAGGCAAGAGCATGGTGTTTGGCCAGGGCCAAGTTTTTGGGCAATGTAATAAAGGGAGAGTAATCCTTTCGTCAAAGTCCTGGGACTTGTCCTAGGCAACCATGTCTAAACTTCTTCTTAATTAATGAAAATGGTAAATATTTTGCCTTGTTTAAAAAAAAAGACGGTCAACACATGTCCCATCATCCACGGTCAACATAGAGGGTGGCATGTCTTCAAAACTTTGGTGTTTTCCCTCCAGCTTTTCCCACCAATTTTTTTTTATCGAGTGTGTTCAGCAATACACTCTGCTTTGACACTTCTTTCCGGCAATTTTCTCGCCATCTATGATTCCGGCTATTTTTTTCACATCACATTCTTCCGCGGATGGTTTTCATGCCATCTAGAGCCATCGCACTAGTAGAAAATAGGCCTCTAGTCCTGGGGCGTAAGGGGTTTTAGTACCGGATTTCCATCTGGGACTATAGAATCGGTACTAGAGGCCCACCATTTTGTCCCGGTGGCCCACGAACCGGAACTAAAGGTCCTCCACGTGGCCGCGCACAGTTTTTTGGCTCGGAGGGCCTTTAGTCCCGGTTGTAATATGATTCGGGACAAACGATTTTGTGATTTTTTTGGATTTTGGTTGTCATTTAGTCTCTATTATTTCTAATTCTAATCATTCTTCTTTGTCTCAGTTATTTTTAACTATATTCATTCTCTAGTGAAACTTTCCGGTCGGTCACCCATCCTCAGACTACTCCACTCTCAGCACCTTAACTTCGTAATTGCTTCCCTCTCAGCTTCAAAAAAAAAATTACTGACAATAGTATGATGTCAATCATGTTAACCCTTGAACTATGATGTCGCACGTCTTTATTTTGTGAATCCAAACAATTATTGAGTTAAACAAAAATAAATAAGTAATAATAATCTTGAATTCAAATAATCTTGAATTTAAATAATAATTTTGTTGTGCCTTTTTCATTTAATATTGAATAATTCATATCTTCAAATCCGTAAATTGAAAATTGATAAATAATATGTCTAATTTGATTAAAAAGAAAATTAGAGAAGTTTAAATATGATTTTTGTATCATATTTTCCATCATGTATATATACGACTATTACTTAATTCATATCTAGTGATTCTAAATTCAATTTCACATGTTTATGCACAAATAACATGTAAACAAGTTGGGCTCATGTCTATCCATACTATATATATCTTAAATTACTCAAATTGGTATTATAATTGCTATGGTCATGGGCTTCTCAACAAGTTAGGATATTGTTTGTACAACCTTTTAAATTGCAGTTACAAATTCGAATGACATGATACTAAAAATTCAGCACATACATCACAATTTCTTCATAAAGCTTTCTGACATCATAGTTAAACATAGACATAATTAATAGAAATAATAGTTCGGATATCCACACTAATCACGTCAGGAGAGACCCCCAAGCAGTACATAGTAATAGAGACAGAGACACCCATCTACTCGTCCTTCGAAGAATCCTCCCAAGCAGCAGGAGACCGGGGCACTAGTTGACGCTGCCCATAGTTGAGAATGCTAATCCTGCGGTACAACTCGAATGAAACATATGCATCTTTTGTTGCATACGCAGTGTCGATCTTGTCAAGTGGGGTTTTCTCCCAGAAGTTGTGCTAAATCTTGGGGAATTTTGTATTCATAGCAGCGTACTCCTCGTCGATCAAGGAGGCTGCCATATTAGCCATTGATATTTTGGGATGCTCTGGCTTGAACAAGTCTTGGAGATAAATGTGGCAGTCAGCTGGTATCTCAATACCCTAAGTGCGCATCATTCATTCGTTATATCAACGCTAGCAAAACGTATGCCGTTGTTGACAAGGAAATCCATGAGTGTTGGACACTGCTTGTCACTACTACAACAATAAAAATGGAACAAATGTTAAATATCACTTCAACAAGTAAATTCTTTCAATGCAACAACAAATAGAACAAATGGACCAAATTAAATACCGCTGCAACAAGTATATTCTTTCAATTCAACAACAAATAGAACAAATGGAATAAATAGAACAAAATGAGTACGTAATTTTTCTATCCTATATTCAAATGGACATGTTCTCCTATGAATCAAATGGACATATGCGTTGCTATCTTATGCAATTTTCCTATCCTATATATATATATATATATATATCAAAAATTGCCAGCTACAAAGGAGGGTAGCTACCTCCCCCTCCAGAGCCGTTGGATAGTTGCATCAAGATCTGCGCTCGGTCAAAGCATCATACTGATTAATGTAATGAAAGATTTAATATGAAACGTGCTCGTTTTGTGAAGTTGGACGGCCATTACTTCGTTTCTTTGTTTCTTGCTGATTATAGCTTTACTCGTAGACTGAATAAAGGCATCTTTGCACTGACATTGGCAGGGTGAACAAAGTGAGTAATACATTGTTTATATGATCAGACGTTACTTTTTGTGCATGACCGAGGACTTTGCTTCTTAGGGTCTATATATATTCGTGAGACCAAATAAATCTGCTATGCATGTATCTATTTGGAGTCCAGTTTGTTAAGTTGCACTCATTATTTTTGTGGGTCTGTCTTGACCAGGCTTAAGCATGGCTGAAATATATGTGAAAATGCATATTGAAAGGAGGAGAGCAGTTTATACATGAACTTTACAACCAGATTTGTACATACTAAAAAAGACAACACTAACACGATACATTCATCTTGTTAACACATATTTCAGCCATGGTTCAAGGTTCTCCGACTGCGCCAGCATCGTTGCTCCCATCGGAAGAAGCAGGTGTGATCGCGAAGATAGCAGCTGCAACTTTTTTTTTGCAACTGATAGCAGCTGCAACTGGTGGTAGTAACACTTGCGCCCATGATGTTTGTACGTAGTAGAGGGGCAGACACATCATCACTGTCTCCATGAAAATCAAGAGGAAGATTGCGGCGAGAAGCAAGGTATGGCAGCGTGTTTGCGTGGGCGAGGACGGTGACTGGGGACGAGGAGGACAGTTCTGGACAGCTAGATTATACTAGGTTTAGCTAACAAGTTGTTATTCTTTCCCATATAGGATTCAAATGGACATGTTGCTATTCTATGCAATTTTCCTATCCTATATGAATCAAAAGAAGCCTTTCCAATAGGATTCAAATAGAGACATGTTGCTATCCTATGCAATTTTACTATCCTATATGAATCAAAAGAAGACTTTCCAATAGGATCCAAATGGACATGTACCTTGCCCATTGGAAGATCATGACATGCTTCTTGTGAGAAATTTGGATGACGACAACATCTCGACGATTGGCCGTGTACTCGAGATCAAGGTCAAGGATCTTGTGTTCATCCTCTTCAAGCCATCGCTTCAACTCAGCAAGAAGAACCGGGACCCTGGCGCTGTTGTTGGTGCAGACGACATCGAGAAGAGTCTTGTCATGTGCAGGCACATCCAAATACCGAGTACCAAATTGATTCATGGTGGAGGATGGGGAAAAAGAGAGAAGAGAGCAAGAGGAAGAAGAAGCAGCTCGCATGGTTACCGTAGCAGCAAATGTCTCTGTTTTTTATCCCTCCCGATCGGAACAATTTCCAAAGCGTGGGGAGGAAAATGGTTTAGGTCTTTAGTCCCGGACTATATTACGACCCGGGACTAAAAGGTCTCACGCCAAGCGAACAGTTGCCACCACCGTTTTAGTCCCGATCTGTATTACGAGCCGAGACTAAAAGGGTTCGCGGCCACGCGAACGGTTGACGCTGCCCCCTCTAGTCCCAGGCCAATAGCTAATATGGACTAAAGCTCAGGACCAGAGGCCATTTTTCTACTAGTGTCATTTATCCTGCTAGCACACTGAGCCTGTGCTTCGCTGTGATCAAAACACCGTTTGACATGAACCAACCCATAAGGTTACTAAGTGAATCAAACATCAAACATACGGTTAAGACACTCCATATTTTTCCAAGGACATTAACTTGTTGAGTGAATTCATTTGGTTTGTTGAAACATTGTTGGCCGTATGAGATGTAAATGGTAAGGGCATATTTGCAAATGTGTAACAGAAATGTGGGTGTATTTTTGTAAAATTGTCATAGATTGTTTCTTTCCGTTAGATATAAATCGAACAATCATGAATGAAAATTGGCAGGCACACCATCGTCACCAACTATGGTTTTTATAGGAGTAGAGATATACTCAGATTTGGTATTTTGTCAGGTAGTATTAAAGGTCTGTCGGAAGGTTATTTTCTCTATTTTTTTGGCCCACGCTGAGCGTCCCCCGGGGGATAAAACAACTCGATCCCCCGGGTCGGTGGCCGTCCGATCGGGCGAACGAGCGCCGCACGATCAACTGGCGCGTACCCCTTCCCCGCTTTTGCTACGAGGAGCAAAAAGGAGCAAGGAGAGGAGAAAAAACGGACAGCGACGCGGATCGGGCAATTCCCCGTGTTCTCCGGGGGCGGCGCGGGAGGGGATCGACGGGGGCCGCGGGCGGCGGTCGACTCGGCGGCGCGCCGCGAATCAGTAGCCATGGCTAACCACGTCCGCAACCGCATCCTGTACCCTCCTCCTGGTCATCCTCACCACGTCCCCCCGCCCTCCATAGTTGCTTCGAGCTCGGGGGGAAATCCGGCGAGCCGGCGGCGAAGACGGAGTACCGGCTTGTACGACAGCGGCCTGGGAGCATGGTTTGCTCCGCGCCCGAGTGAGGGTGTCAGGAATCCTCCTACCTTTTTGCTCAACTTGTTGTTCCTCGAAAATTTGCTCCCAAAATCTGTGATAGTTGCTCAAATTATGTCTTGATTTGCTCCTGCAAAAATTGCTATTGCAACTTGTTTGATCATTGGGAGCAAAAAATTCTGTGATCTGTTGCTGTAAATTGAGCCCAATAAGGTGTGATTGCTGTTGCTATGAATTGCTCCCAAATTCTGTGATAGTTGCTCAAATTTTGTCTTGCTTTGCTCCTGCAAAAATTGCTTTATGAGTATTTTTGCTCAAGTTGTTATGAGTATCAGCCTGCACAAAAATTCTATGATTTTTGCTGGAAATTGAGCCCAAATCATATTTGATTGCTATTGTTATGAATTGCTCCACTTGATGAGGTTTTTGTGATGGTTTGCTTGTAGAAGAAAATTGGTCAATATGCTCTGTTTTTTTATGTTTGTTCAAAAAGTTTGCTCCCATTGTTTGTGTCCACTTGATGGTATATGTGTCCAATGGGTGTGCTGGTTCCTGGTAGCATTTTTGTAGCAAATTAGCAAGCTTGGATTGATGCAATTTGCTACTGCCAGTAATAGAAGCATCGGAATTGCTTGTGTAGAAGAAAGGTATGTTAGCAAGCTTAGATTGATCCACATATTTTGCTGAACTTGCTACTTATTGACATGGTGTTTGCTCCAACACTCAAAGAAAAATTGCTACCATCTCTCAAGGAAACATGTTCTGTTCATTGCAAGTGAAATTCTCTTTTTGTAGTTTGTGAGCAAAGTAGATTGATCAGATTTTGTTGTTTTTTGTTTCAGGGATTTGTTGGTGACTCAATATTGGAAGGATTTGACCATAACACCGCACCTGGAGGAGAGGATCAGAACAACTTCGATTGTCGGGACACTACTCCGAATGATTTCGTTGATGGGCCTCATAGCGCGAATACTGGTTCTATTTCAAATGCTGTTGAGGAAGCTGGCGAAGAAATAACATCACAACCGGTGGAGCCGTTTTTTGGGATGATTTTTGATGATATTGAGGAAGCACAAAAAGTTTACAATGACTACGCGATGAAAATGGGCTTCGGCACACGCTTTGGAAACACGAAGTACAGCCAAGCGAGAAATGCTCCTTCGGATACTATACTGAGCAGGGTGTTTGAGTGCGTGCACACAGGTGGACCTCCATCTGAGAAGAAGAAGCCTGGTAGCAATAGTGGTAGCAAATTGCCATTTGAAGAAGATAATGACATGAGCATTCATAGCGCGCAAAAGTCTCAAAGCAAACAGGCATCTGAGCAGGTTGAAATGTCGGACACAAGGCAATGAATGAAGGTCATTCGCCATGATTGTAAAGCTCACATGGTCGTTGGCGTGCGCAATGGATCTTGGACTGTGACGGTTTTCCGAGCAGATCACACACACACCATGGTGAAGCAAGTGGGGAGGCGCAGGTTCTACCGTTCACACAGGAAGGTGCCGGAAGAGGACTATCAGTTCATACAAACATTGCATAACCAGAACATAACCACAGCACAACTGATGGGAGCTCTTGGAAGTGTGCACGGTGGAGACCCGAGATGCTTGGGGTATGTTAAAAGGGATGTTTCAAACATCCGAACAATGCTACGGAATGAGGTTACATTACGAGACATGGAAATGACATTGGAGTATTTCAAGCAAAGGCAAGCTGAAAACAGCAACTTCTTTTATGCTACGCAGGTTTTGCTTCTTTACTTATTTCTGATTGCTACTTTACTTAGTTATGGTTTCTACTTTACTTAATTCTGCTTGCTACTTTACTTAATTCTGCTTGCTACGCAGGTTGATAAAGATTGTGCTGTGAGGGCCTTATTCTGGATGGATGGTCGAACAAGGTCATTGTATCATAAGTACAAGGATTGTGTGTTTTTTGACACAACTTTCTGTACAAATAGATACAACATGCCTTTTGCTCCCATAGTCGGAATAAATAACCACTCACACACGATTGTGCTAGGTTGTGCTTTGTTAGCAGATGAGAAGATAGAAACGTTCAAGTGGGTGTTCGAACAGTGGATGCTTGCAATGGATGGTGTCCACCCGGATAACATAATGACAGACCAAGATCAAGCAATGGCAGAAGCAATACGTCAGGTTTTCCCAAACTCGGTACACAGGTGCTGTCTCTACCATGTCCTGCATCTTGCGAGGAAGAAGTTGGGACCAAACTTGGCGGAAGGTAATCCTTTTAGTGATGCTTTCTATGGGTGCATCTATGGAACCAACACGGTGAAGCAATTTGAGGATTGCTGGGAGCATATGATCACCGAGTTTGGCATGTCTGAAAACAATCATCTGCAAAACATGTGGAAGTCTAGAACAACATGGGCCCCTGTTTATTTTAGAAAAAGGTTCTTCCCTTTCACGAGCACTACTGGAAGGTCTGAAGGGCTGAATTCGTACTTCAAAACACTGATACGGCCAGGGGACTCGGTGTACAATTTTGTGCAACAGTATGAGCTTTGCCAGACATTGATGCTTGACCGGGAGGATAACGCAGGGTTTGCAATGGAGACAACAAGAAGATCGCTTTGGGGGAAGGTAAGCAAACAAGCAGCATTTCTGAAATACAGCACCCATTGTAGCACACCAAAACATACTGTAGTGGGTAGCAACTAGTGCAAAAAAAACCTCTGCCTGTTGTGTATGTGTAGCATTCCATATCAGTTAAAGTAGCAACCAAAACATACTATTGTAGCATTTATTTTCATCTAATGGTGCAAAAACTTGTTTTGCAGTTATGCAATTGAGAAGCAAGGACAAGAATTCTACACAGCAGAAATCTTTGAAAGGTACCAGAAGCATGTTGCTGCATCAGCAAAGTTCTATCCAGTACGGGGAGATGTAGAGGGCATTTGTTTTGATCTAGTTCCAAACCCTGGCCTAGAAGTGAGAACATACCGGGTTCAAGCTGAGTTTGAGGAGGGGCTGTACTCGTGCGGCTGCAATGGGTTTGAAATGTGTGGACTGATATGTCCACACATCATCAGGGTCATGGTCCACCTAAATGTCCAGAAAATTCCAGAAAGGTACTTGCTCTACAGATGGTCCTCGGTAGCAACAACACCAGCACCTGATCCTGGGGACAACGGGCTCAGATTTGGTGTCCCACCAACCAATACACTGAAATACAACTCACTATGCAGAAAAATGAATCAGCTTGCCTCTGATGCTTGTTTTGTGGATGAAGCTTATGAAGTTGTCTCAGGAATGGTGGGTGAGGCTAGCAAAAAGGTTGCTGCAATCTTGAGAGCAAAAAGAAATGTTGTTGAAGGAGGTGAAGAATGGGATGCAGGATTGGATGAAGACCAACAAAATGGACCACGGAAAAATGAACCAACAACAATGGTTGGTGACAGCGGGAAATTTGCTACTGGCGGGCAAACACTGGAAAATCCTAAACGGGTAAAACCTAAAGGACGTCCCACGATGAAAGAACAGAGGAGGAAGACTTTGGTTGAGCTACGCGATGAAGAAACTTTGAAGAGGCGCAAGCAAGCTGACGATGCCAAAGCAACAAACAAGACACCGGTGAAGAAGCCCAAGCAGCCTAGAAAGAAGAGAGTAATGAAGTGTCCATGGTGTCATGAGGAGGGACATGCGGTGAAAGATTGTGTTGCTAAATAGGTGGAGGATGAAAGAATAGCTGCTGGGGCTGAGCTAAGGCTGTAGCTGTTATGTGATGATGTTTTTGAAAACAATTGCTACGAATAAGTTGTTAGGGTGGAAGTTTTAATTGTACATGGCGTTGGTACTATTGGTATAGAATGATTTAAAACATAGTTACCTTGCATTGGAGCAAAAAATTATTCTGTGGATAACTTGTATTCTTGCGTTGGAGAAAATGTAAAAATGTGGTCAGCTATGTGAAACATAAATTATCTACTTTTGTTTGTGGAAAAATGTTGGTAGCAACATTTTATTGTATTTGAAGCATTGCAAATCTGTTATCGAAGCAAATGATTTACTCTGTGAGAGCAAAAAACTGTTCTTGTCCAGGGGTTTCAAAAAATCTTTCTGTAGGATACAAAATAAAAGGTGTTCTGTAGCAACCAGATTTCACTATTGTAGCATTGGTAAATACCTATTGAAGCAAACATATACACCTAATGAAGCAAAAACATGGTCACCTCCAGGAAAAACAGAAACCCACAAAAAAGGTACCAGGAAAATACACAGAATTAATTTGATGTAAACTAGTAGCAAAAAAACAAGCAGGTGAAAAACTACATTCATTCCCATGGTTAAAAAACATAGTCAACTCTCTGTCATTGATAGCCACAATCATTTGTTCGACAAAATGACACAATCCGTGGATCAGTAGATACCAGCGGGGATAACATATGAAAAAACATATAGAAAGGCTGTTTCATCCATCCAAGCTACACAAAACTAGATGAGGCTAAAGCGAATGTACATGTGGTGATTGTCACTCCAGGCTACATGAAACTACTAATGTCTACACCCCCGGCCGAGGCTCCAAGGAAGCCTCCATGATGTCGACGATGTTGCCTTTGTTCTCTCTATCCTCGATGAGCTTCGCTGCGACAGCCATGCGATATGTAGGAATGTCATCCTTGGAGAAAGGCAACATGGTTTTAGCATTGAAGTGCTGAATGAAGAGCATTGTGTAGAAGCCACAGTCATAGCTGTAAAAAGGAGAAAAGAAAACAAATGAACATAGTTAGCAGCAAACTCGAAAGCAATGTATAATGACTGGTTACATGAAGGTAGCAATTAGTTGAACCTATTGTAGCAAACATAAACTTCTAAAAGAGCATATAAACCTAAGTATGGGAGCAATCCTGCCCCAAAAACAGAAACTTGTACAATTGCATCAAAAAGAATAAAAAAATATTATAGAGTCTTCTGCTGTGGGTGTGCGGGTGTGGAAAGTGTGTAGCGGTCGATGTCTATGTGGTTTGAAACTCCAGAAGCTTTGCAAAGTGCCGCAAAGTTAATAAACTGGAAATAGCAAAAAATTAGAAATTAGTGTGATACACAGGACAAAAAAATGTAATCCTTGTAGACAGTTCTAACAACAAACCAGGTTCTTTGCTGCTTCCTCGAGAAAGCTCTTGTCCTTGTGGTTCATTGAATCAAACACGTGGAACTGGTCGTGTATCAAGTTGACAGTGCATACCATCCAGTGGTTGTCCTTGACTACAGGGAAGTGTAACTAGAAATGAAGCGGAACAAAATGAATACCAAATTAGAAAATGTATAATCACTGGATATATGAAGGTAGCAATTATTTGAAACTAATGTAGCAAACAAAAACTTCTAAAAGAGCATATAAACCTAAGTATGGGAGCAATTCTGTCCAAAAAAACAGAAACTTATACAATTGTCCAAAAAACCTGATTCGTAAAGAAATACCAATGTAATTACAATTGTCGCACCCTGATTTCTAGGGGATACTCATCGGGCCGAACTGGATAGCAGGTGCTTGGATTATGGGGCATAACTGCTCCCACGTCCCAGCTTCCTGGTAGGCCTGCGCTTATGCGCGACAACACAAGCCCTGCTATTCCATCGTCGATGTAAACTATCCACTAGAGATCAAAGGCACTTCCGTCGACGTACTTCAAACCATACACACATGGTACGTCAACGGCGTTGAACAACTGATATCACAACAGATCTCTACGACACAAAAGATTGAAATAAGTTGCAAATAACTCTCATTAGAGCAGAGATAGCAAATACAATCATTCAGAGGACACATGTCCCAACAATTCATCATTACATCACAGCGGAAGCATTCAACATGTCTGAGTACAGACAAGAACCAAATAGGCCTAAGAGGCCGGAAACGAACAGACGGAGCCCATCCACGAAGTATCGGATCCTGTCCGGGTCCGCTATCTACTCGTCAGCAGTCTCGTCATACTCCACGTAGTAGCCCCCATGTAGATCCTCGGAAACGTAGGTCTGCGGAAACCACAGCCCCAAAGGGGTCAGTACATAAACGTACTGGCAAGCAAGACTCACAGTTCACCAAAATGTAACCCGTCAACACCAAGCACAGATGCCTTGGGTTCAACGGAGGAAAGGGGATATAAAAGATGCTGCAACTGGCTGCGCTAACCAACTACAGAGATTCTACCACTTCCGGCTAACAGAAAGGAGATAAGATCGAGGATTGTAACCAACTGAAAGATAACTTCAAACAAACCCATCCTGGACCTCGCCCCTTATCCAAAGAAGCAATCCGAGGATAACTCACACAGTTGTAATAAAGGTGAATCAAGTTATTGTGTCATCAACCTATTACTAGTCAAGTTATTAATCATTGGGTGTAACATGTTTGATCATTATGTTTAAGTTGTCCTGAGTACTTGTTAGCCAGTACTTTCACCAAGTAATCCATAACCGCGGAAAACACGGCTTCTCGAGAAGATTATCCCTGCAGGGTTGCACCAATTTAGCCGTACACGCATGAATAACCCGCCAGATGGGAAATCACCCCACCAAGCGAGGTACTCAACACAACCAACCCTTCTTCGCATCAAGCCCCAAGCACCGCGTGCTGTGCGTGCGCGGCTAATCGAGCCCCCCGAAGAAAAGGAGGACCCTCATAGCACTGGAAGACCACGCCACCCTAAATGCCGACTACGAAAGTTCCACCCGGGCGCCAAGGGCTCGCAAGATCATGCATGCAGCAAATGGAAAGCCCGAACTAGTACGGCGATTTGGACGAGATGCGAATCGGGTCAAGTTGAGGGGGGCGCCCATACTCGCTTCCCACATGCGGGTAGTGCGCTGATCATGGATCAGTAGACAAGACCCTTTTCCTAATTAGGGGGTCGACACTAGCAGGCCTCAAAACCACCCTAGGCCTCCTGCCGGTGCCTTATCATCAAATTTATTATTGGTAATAACATTAGCATGATTGATGGATTAAACATCGAGCCCCCCAGAACATAATAGAAATAGTAACAGAAAGTAACGGGTAACAGACTCGAGCAAAACAACCTAAGCATGCTAGGAAGACTCGGGCAACAAGCAATGGTTATAGGTATGGAGGTGAGGCAATATCAGGGTTCAGGGTATCATGTGATGGGTTCGTAACAGAAACAACTATTACTAAGGCTAGCAGAAAAGAACAACGGAAAGTATCGGTAACCAATGTTGAAAGGAACATAGTGGTTCATGTGAGTGATAACTTGCCTGCAAACCCAGTAGCCTGGTACTGAGCTAACTCCTTAGAAGGGGTGTCGTAAGTATCGGCGGTCTCAACGTCGTCGTTTATCCGGGAAGAAGCAAACAAACATTGCAGAAAGGTAAACAATCAATATCATGGCATAGTGCACAAACATGGGATGATGCATGACCAGTTAATTGAATGCAACAGAATAAACTAGTTGACAAGATAACAACATGATTAAATGGACCCACATGCAATTGCATTGCATATGAAAAGCCCATGAATTATGGTTGAATTAATTGTTTTACAACTAAGCAACATGTGAAAGTGGATTAGCATGATGCATGGATGAGGAAAACAACAAAATAACAACAATAGAATCAAATTGAAATAAGGTTTAACAAGTTTGGAAATTCATTTAGTAAGTTAGGAAATTTTGGTTACTTAAAGGTGTTACACAAGCATTTGTTGTTTTCACCACTTTTAATTGTTCAAAATGGATAACAAAGTTTATATTTGGAAAGAACACAAGATTTTAGTTGGAATACATGTTTCACTTGTTGAAAAAGGATTTCAAATAAATTATTTATGAATTAAACAAGTTTAAGCAAGAATTAAATGAATTTAATTCAAACATGAACTTATTTGAATTTTTATTTGTTCAAAGCATTAAACCAAATTTATATTTGAAAAGTTATACTTTTAGGGTAGGAAAACATATTTTATATGTCCCAAAAGAATTTGTTTTGATCAAGTTATGAAATTACCAATTTTAAATGAATTAAACAAGGTTTAAATTATTTAACCAATTTTAATTATTCAAAACAGAAGACAAAGTTTATATTTGGAAAGAGGGTTTAATTTTGCATGGAAAACATATTTCATTTGTTGAAATTGGATTTAAAATGAGCAAGTTATTATTTTGGCAATTTTAAATGCATTAAACAAGAAACAGTTGTTTTCAGCAATTTAAATTATTCAAAACAGCAAACAAAATTTATATTTGGAAAGTACATGAAAAATGGATTGGAAAACATATTAAGTTTGTTGGGTTTGGAATTTTTATGAACAAGTTATGAATTTTGCAAGTTTAAGTGAATTTGACAAGTTTTCAAATTTTGCACCAATTTAAAATATTCAAAACAGTAAACAAATTTTATATTTGGATAGATCATTTAATTTGGTATTGAAAACATATCAAAAATGTTGGATTTGGAGTTAAAATGATTTTATCATGCAATTTACAAAATTGAGGTGCAATCTGCCATTTTTAGGGAACCAGGGACTAGAAAAATATTTTTGCAGGGCTAGAAATAATGTGTAAGGGCCTAGGTGTGATTCTCTGAAAGTTTTAGGTATCAAAACAATGCAAAAAAAAATGTTTTTGGTTTACTGTGGGAGGGGGGAATCGAACCCCTCCCCTCCTGCTGCGCCAAGGGGGGTGGAACCAGTGGGACTGAACTGAACTTGTGATGGAAAGGGAACTCGGGGGGGTATGAGGTACAGCAGATCGGGCTTAACTGAATTTTTGCCTGCACTGTATCTGAACCCGAGCGAAAGGGACAGGGAGGGATCGCTGGCAGCGATCTGCTCGCCGTGGCCGGACTGCGGCGCTGTGGTGGGGGGCGCTGTGAGGGTGCGGTTCAAGGGGGAGAGAGTGAGGGAGGCAGGGGACCGGAGGGGCCTCACCTTGAGGAGATACGGAGGCGAGGCGGAGCAGACTCGGGTCGGTGCAGGCAGTGGCGACCGGCGGCGAAAACGGCGGACGGCGCCGGAGCTCCGGGGGCTCCCGGCGGAAACCGAGGGTACCAGGAGGACGAGGGGAGCCTAGCGGTTCCATTCCCACGCCCTGCAGCCCGTGGCGGCTACCCCTTCCCCGACGCCATGGTGAAACTCCCTCCTCCGGCCATGGACGCGTACAGACAGGTGGACAGCAGAGAAGGGAGATAGAGGGAAGATGGCGGCGGCAGAGATAGGAGAGGGGCTAGGGCGAGCTAGGGCAGAGGGGAAGGCGCATCCTTTTTATGGAGAGAGGGGGGCTGGTACGACTGCAATCGAGGAGGGGAGGAGAGGATCAACGGTTCTGTGGCTGTTCGTACCAGAGGAAGAAGACGACAAGAGGTGTAACGTATGGGCCAGAAAAAAGGAAGATGGGCTTGGGGAAAAAAGAAAAGGATGGGGTGGGCTGCCTCCCTCCATTTTTTTTTGCTTGTGATTTTTCTCTTTCCAATTGTTTGCTTGTAAGAAAAGAATAGGAAAGGGAGATAGAATGGCTTGAGGTTTTAGGTTAATAAATTTTTTTGGAAAAAAACAAAAATTATGGTTAGTGTAGGTTTTCAAATAGCAACTCAATGATAACCTTTAATTCCAAAAAGTTTCAAGTTTATTTGCTGTTTGTTAATTAAACCAAAATTGGAATGATTTGTTATGTTAATTGAACATTAATGAAAACAACTCATTTTAATAGGGTGAACCCTATGTTAAAATTGATTAAAGATTATAATTGTTTGGTGAACTTCATAGATTCAATTGGGTGCTGATTTGGGAAAATTGATTTGAGTTTGAAATTTGATTTGGAATGTAATGGTTTGATTAAATCCAACATCTTAATAGATTGATCCAAATGTTTTAATTGGAAACAAGAGTATAAAATGTTTTTGGTCATTATTTTTATAACTCCAAGTTGGGTTCTGTTTGAAAGATTTGCTTTGCCTTTGAAATCACATTGGAAATAATTAATGGAAATAAGGCACCATTTTATTAGTTGATTCCTTATGGAATAACATGATAACAATTTGTTGTTTTTATTTGAGATAACATTTTGGAAATTGTAACATCACAAGGATGAAACAACAAGTTTGAATTTTGGTTTGAAATTCAAATAGAAAACAAAGGAAAACAAATGAAAACAGTTGGAAAACAACTGAAAACAGAGGAAAACAAATGGAAAACAAACAAAACAATTGCAATCAACATGATGCCATGATGCAAAACATAAAATAACAGAGAGCAAAACATTCTAAAGGCTATTTTTCAGACTTGGGATGTTACAACAACGTAGCGAAAACAATGTAGTAAGAGGAAAAGCATAGCTCACAAGGTCTTTCTTCATGATCTTGAACTTCACATTTTGCATTTTGAACTCTCTCGCAAGTGCAGCTGGGTTGAACTTCTCTGGGTCGACTATGAGCTTTTGCTACTCATGACGAAACAGAAAAAGAGCAAAAGTTGTATTAGCTCTTAGGACAAAACTGAGGCATGCAGCTAAAAAGTCTTAGGACAAAACTAACCGTTGAGTAGCAATTGAAAACATATCTTTTGAAAGCAGATGTGATGTTTTCCTCTTCTCTTTTTGCATCCTTATTGAAACTCTCAGACCAAACACACATGACCTGAGTGTCAAGACACTTCCTGGGGCCTAGGGAATTGTGAAAACTCTTGTAGTCACAGTGAGACCCCCCAATCAGAAGGAAAGGAGGCCTGAAAAAGAAAAACAAGAAAACATAATCAGAGGTGTCCCGGTTGCTACAATGACCAAAAGTAAAAAGCAAAAAAGGATTAGCTAGAAGGAAAACAAAGAATGTCACGTAATTACAGGACTGTGGTAAAAAAAAGGCCAGAAAAAAAAGACTCACGGGTCATCTTTCCCTTTGTTTTGACGGTCGGTCTTGAGATTGCGCGAATGGCGCACAAACTGTTCGTACAATGCAACCATATCTGCAGAGGGCTTCTTCAACTTTTTCGCCACTGGAGCCTTAACATCAGCTTTCATAGCCCTTTTATGCCTAGTCCTCCTTTGAAAAGTTACCACACCAGTGCTGCCATCCTTCTTCTCTTCAACATCTCAGCTGCCACCAATGTCTAGGAAAAACAAAAAATAATAAGCTAGTGGTTAAGGTTCCAAAAGGAAAAAGAGCTCTATAGCAACAAAGAAAAATGTGATAACGAAGCAACCAGAATTAAGTAAATTAGCAAACCAGAATTATCTAACGAAAGCAAACAGAATTATGTAAAAAGAAGCAACAAGAAAAATATGTAAAAGGTAGCAACCATAAGTATCTAAAGTAGCAAGCAGAAATGAGATAAAGTAGCAAGCAGAATTAAGTAAAGTAGCAACCAAAAATATGTAAAGTAGCAACCAGAATTATCTAAAGAAGCAAAACCATAACACTAAGATAGCATTTTTTTTAAAAGCCAGCAGAAGAACAACAAGGCGCACAGGGGAGAAAAAAAATCAAACCTGTATTGTCACCAAGATCCGGTGTTGCAGCTTCCGGAATCTCCTCCGAATTTTCCGGTATGGGAGTGTCAAGGAAAGGTTTGGGAGCTACACAACAAAGGTCAATCAGAAAAGAATACTTTGAAAAATCTTGTTTTGGCGGGCAGTGCACACAAAACCAAGATGAAAAATGCAAAATGTAACAAATAGAGAAAAGGGGGAAGGAGAACATACACGTGGGAGCAACCTTGTCTCCGACTATCGGAGCAGCAACATCATCCACCTTTTCCGCACACACAACGTCGTTCTTGTCAGGGGCTTGGGAAGATTCATTGTCTTGGCTCCACACATTAAATTTCGGTATGTCATCCCAGTAACCCGTTGGTATGTTGCGCCGATGTGAGGGAGAAGCCGGCCTAGGAATGAAAGTACTATCCGCAGCAGCTCTAGGTGGGCTAAGGGCAGTGGGCATGGGTGGAATCACCGCAGCAGGACTGGCTGGACTACCAACAGCAGCAAATTTATCTGGACTACCAACAGCAGCAACTTCATCTCGACTACCAACATCAGCTCTAACCGGGTGTAACATCCCAAGTATGAAAAACTCCCTAGAATGTTTGTTTCTTGTTTATTAATGTTTTGCATCATGTCATCTTGCTCATTACTTTTGTTTGCATTTGTTTTGCATCTGTTTTCAGTTGTTTTCTATTTCAAATTCAAACCAATTTCCAAATCAAATGGTTCATACTTGTTATGTTACAATTTTCCAAATAAAAAGTTCAAATAACACATTCATTGTTTCCATTAAACCATAAGGTTCAAACTATTTAAAATTATGGCTTTTAATAATTCACTTAATTCAAATGTTATTCAAATTAAATTACAAACAGCACCCAATTTGAAATTATGAAACTTACAAAACAATTCTTTCACTTGTTTCCAATTAAACTTGAATTTAAAAACTTATTTGCTTAAGTTAAATGATCTCAATTAATATTAATCTTATTCAAATTTCAAACAAATTCCGAACAGCAGTAGATTTGAACTTTTTGGGAAAACTAAACTTTTCAATTTGTTGCTGTTGTAATAAATAGCCTATAAAAAATTATCCCTAAATTGTCTACCCCAAAAACCCTAGCTTATTCTTCCTTTTTCAAATCAGCAAAAAAAAACAAACAGAACAAAATCAAAAAAAAAGAAAGGCGCAGAGAGAGAGAGAGAGAGGCAGTGGGATGTGCACACACGCAGGCCCAGCCCACCATTTCTTTCCCCCACGGCCCGTACCCCTTCGCCCTTCTTCTCCCTGTACGGAGCGCCATCGGGCGCCTCCACGTCGACAGAGCGACGAGCAGACGGCCACCGTCGCCCCTACTCCTCTATTTAAGCTAAACCTAGCTAGCCCTAGCCCTAGCTCGCCACTCCTCTCTCCCTCTCACGGCCGCGGCACCATTCTTTTCCTCTCCACCATCTCTCTGCATCTCCTCCTCCCTCTGAATCTCTGAAACCCGACCGCCACCTCTGAAGATCCGATGATCGCCGTCGGCCTGCTCCTTCTCCCCTCGGGCTAACCCCGGGAATCAGCTCCCCGCACCTCCCACAAGCTCATCGACACCTTCACGGTGGTTGGAAGCATCCGCAACGCCGCCGCCGTCCGTGCTGCTGTCGGCGTCGTCCACCTCGCCGTCGAGCACCACCTTCTGCTCCCCCACGGTGAGCACCACCCCGCGTCCACCTCCCTGTCCCCTCTCCGCGTCTCAACACCAACACGCGCACACCCTAGCACACGCACTCGTGCACGCACACGATGCAGCAGCTCGCCGCAGGGCGTGCCCGTGCTGTCGCCGTCAGGAAGTGCAGCAACTGAATCGCAAAGTTCAGTTAACGCGAACCTGAACGTTAACCTCACCGCGCGCCCTCTACTGACAAAACTGAATCGCCACCTTAGTGGCAACGCAACAGCGCACGCGCACGGGAGACCAGGGTTCGATCCCTGCTCCCGCAAATAAAACCCCACCTTTTTTTCGCGAGGAAGGCACTGACAGGAGGCCCCCCCTGTCAGCTGCTGTGTGCGCACACACGCCACGTTGGCCCCAGGGCCCACTGGCAGTGCCCTAGTGTAGTTCACTGCGCGGTGTAAAAAGGTTTCTGCTTTTTCTTTTTAGTTTAAGTCCTTTTCTTTTACAGATTAGTCCCTAGATTTAAAATGCTAATAACTTTTATTTTCTAAATCCAAATAATGCAAACAAAATATGTTTGCTGAACCAAATTAAATTCTCTACATGATTACATCATTTGTTTTCTGTTTTGCATATTTCAAATTGTTTCAAATTTCAAATTCAAACAAACCATCTTAATTTTGGTTAATTCCATAACTAATTCAAATAACACAAATAAAATATGTTTTCCATGCCATTTTAAACCACCTTTTCAAATATAAAATTTGTTTCATGTTTTGAATAATTAAAATTGGTTAAATAATTTAAACCTTGTTTAAGTCATTTAAAATTGCTAAATTCATAACTTGCTCAAATTAAATTATTTTTGAACTTATAAAATATGTTTTCAAACCAGAAAAACATAATTTTTTCAAATATGAATTTGAATTAATGTTTTGAACAAATAAAAATTCAAATAAGTTCATACTTGATTTAAATTCATTTAAATCTTGTTTAAACTTGTTTAATTCATAAATAATTCATTCTAATTCCTTTTTCAATAATTGAAACATGTATTCCACCTAAAAATTTGTGTTCTTTTCAAATATGAACTTTGTTATCTGATTTGAACAATTAAACTTGATGAAAACAACAAATGCTTGTGTAACACCTTTAAGGAACCAAAATTCCATAACTTAATAAATAAAATTCCACACTTGGTAAACCTTATTTCAAATTGTTTCTATTGTTGTTATCTTTCTGTTTTCCCCATCCATGCATCATGCTAATCCACTTTCACCTGTTGATTAGTTGTAAAAGAATAATTCCAACCTTAATTCATGGGCTTTTCATATGCAACTCAAATTGCATGTGGATCCATTTAATTATGTTATGATACCATGTCAACTAGTTTATTTTTGATGCATCAATTAAATTGACATGCATCATCCCATTGTTGTGCATTATGCCATGTTATTGATTGTTTGTCTCCCTGCGTTGTTTGTTTGCTTCTTCTCGAATAGACGACGACGTTGAGACAGACGAGGTTTACGACACCCCTTCTGAGGATGTAGCTCAGTACCAGGCTGCTGAGTTTGCAGGCAAGTATTCACTCACATGAACCATTGTGTTCCTTTCACCATTGGATACCGATACTTTCTGTTGTCTTATCTGCTAGCCCTATGAATAGTTGCTTCTGTTACGAACCTATCCCATGTTATCCTTTAACCCTGATATAGCCTCACCTCCACACCTATAACCCCCTTGCTTGTTGCCCGTGTCTTACTAGCATGCTTAGGGTTGTTTTGCTCGAGTCTGTTACCCGTTACTTTCTGTTACTATATTTTTAATATGTTCTGGGCTCGATGTTAAAACAACAACCTTTTAATGAATGATGTAATGCTAATTTGATGATAAGGCACCGACAGGAGGCCCGGCGTGGTTTTGAGGCCTGCTAGTGTCGACCCTAATTAGGAAAAGGGTCTTGTCTACTGATCCATGATGAGCGCACTAACCGCATGTGGGAAGCGTGTATGGGCGCCCCCCTCAATTTGATTCGATTCGCATCTCGTCCAAATCGCCTCATTTAGTTCGGGTTTTCCATTTGCCGCATGCATATGCAGGTGCGAACCCTTGGTACCAGGGTGGAACTTTTGTAGTCGGCATTTAGGGAGACACGTTCTTAGAGTGCTATGAGGGTCCCCTTTTCTTCGTGGGGCTTGATTAGCCGTGCGCTCAATTGCACGGGGCTCTTTGGGCTTGATGCGAAGAAGTGTTGAGTTGTGTTGAGTGCCCCGCTTGGTGGGAGGCATTCCATCTGGCGGGTTATTCTTACGTGTACGGCCAAATTGGTGCACCCCTGCAGGGATAAATCTTCTCGAGAAGCCGTGTTTTCCGCGGTTATGGATGACTTGGTGAAAGTACTGGCTAACAAGTACTCAGAACAACTTACACCTAACTAATGATAACTTGACTAGTAATAGCCTTATTGACACAAAACTTGACCCATCATTAATCCAACGGTGTGAGTTATCCTCGGATTGCTTCTTTGGATAAGGGGCGAGATCCAGGTTGGGTTTGTTTGGAGTTAGTTGTTAGTTGGTTACGATACGCTATCTTACCTCCTTTCTGTTAGCCGGAAGTGGTAGTATGATTCTGTAGTTGGTTAGTGCAGCCAGCTGCCGCATCTTTTGTATCACCCTTTCTTCCGTTGAACCCAAAGCATCTGTGCTTGATGTTGTGGGGTACACTTTGGTGAACTGTGAGTCTTGCTTGCCAGTACGTTTATGTACTGACCCCTTTGGGGCTGTGGTTTCCGCAGACTACGCTTACGAGGATCCCCGTGATGGCTACTACGTGGAGTTTGACGAGGCTGCTGACGAGTAGATAGCGGACCTGGGCAGGATCCGAGACATCATGGATGGGCTCCGTCTTTTCGTTTCCGGCCTCTTAGGCCTATTTGGATCTTGTCTGTACTCAGACACTTTGGATGCTTCCGCTGTGTTGTAATGATGATATGTTGGGACATGTGTCCTCTGGATGATTGTATTTGCTATCTCTGCTCTAGTGAGAGCCATTTGCAACTTATTTCTATTTATTTGTGTCTTAGAGATATGTTGTGCTATCATTTTGTTAAACGCCGTTGACGTACCATGTGTGTATGGTATGAAGTACGTCAATGGTAGTATCCTGATTTCTATGGGATGGTTTACGTAGACGATGAACAGTAGGGGTTGGTTGTCACACATACGTGTGTTGGCCTACTCGTAAGAGATGCGGGTGCCGGTAAGCCCCGTAATCCAATCAACTACTGTTCAACGGAACTGCGAGTATCCTCTAGAAGTCCGGGTGCGACACCGGGCTACCATCAGCAACTTTTTCTGGGCTACCAACAGCACCTCTAATCGGAGTACTCACAGCGCCCTGTTCCTCACCATCAGCGTCCGTGTGAGAGGACCCTACAACAACTGCTGGTTGCGGGAGATCATTGAGCTCCGTAGCATTGGTTTGTTCATTCTCTGCTGCACCAGCATTGCCTTTTTCGCAAACATGAGAATCACAGTCCATAGGATCCACATCAACAATATCCTCATCAATATCAAGATCATCAGACTCAGAAGCAGACTTGTTAGCATCCATGTTGCCCTGCCCGTCCAGTCCTACCCCAGAAGCTGGAAACACAATACTCGGGCCATCGTCTTCCTTCAGGGCAGCTTCAACATCATTCAACAGCAAGGCCATTTGCTTGGACTGCATTGATTTTAAGCCTACAGCGAGACTCTTGAGAGTAGCATCCACGTTTGAAGCGAAACTAACCATGTGCTTGTCGTATATGTTCTTGAATCGAGATGGTACCTGTAATGAACAAAAAATATGGCTTGCTGTGTGAGTGAAGCAACAATTCTAAAAATAAAAAAACAACATATGTTCATTAAAAAGAAGCAAAAAAAACCAGCAAACTGATACAAAAACATTGGCAGAACAAAACAAAATAACTGATGGTGCAAAAAAATTTCATTATAGTAGCAGACATAAAAAACAACTAAAACAGAAAAATACGCACGATACAAAAAAAATGTAGCAAAAGAAAATAACTAAAACAGCAGTACTTAAACCCCAATGGAGCAAAATTAAATATGTAAAGGAGCAAAATTGTGGAAAAAGCACCTTGCTACATGCAGAAAAAAATGCTATATGAACAAACAAAATGACCTCCAAAACGTCACATTAGAAACTATACAAACCTCCATTTGCTCGATGGCGGGGAAAACAAGCCATTCATTGAGCGATGCAGACGGATTTACATCAACGTCTTCGGGCATTGAACTGTCCACGTGACACGGCGCATACACTGTTTTGGATAACGGAAGGAACTGCACAACCAAAAAACCAATCAAGGTTGAGTTCAAAACAAAATGAAACGTGGCAGTGGAACGCAAACAACGAAAAAGGCAAAAGAAAACAACAAAGAGAGTCTACTTACAGGATGCCTCCTAAATACAGTCTTGTTACACAGCATTTTATGTCACGGTCGACCTTGACAATGAAACTGAAATCCTCACTGGTCACAAAGCAAACTCTAGGAATCCCATTGTTTATAAAGTGCTCATTCTTTGGGATGAGCAAGTGGTCCATGTACACCAACTATATATGCAAAAAAAAAACACAAAAATCAATCCTGCAGCTGATTGGACAAAAATATCATAAAAAGCTATTACAATATCAGAAATTGAAAAACAACTAAAACAAAAACAAAAACACAGAAAAATAAACAAAATGGAGCAACAGAAACTAACTAAAGCAACAATAATATGAAACTATTATAGCAAAAAAAACTATGTAAAGTAGCAAGATCTGGAAAAAGGGAAAGAACCTACAGCTAGAACATAAACAGAAACAATACACACAGAAATAAACAATGGAGCAACACAAAATAACTAAAGTAACAATAATTTAAGTCTATTAGAGCAAACAAAACTATGTAAAGTAGCAAGATGTGAAAAGGTAAAAACTTAAAGCTAGAACATAAAAACAGAAACAATACACAAAAATAAAGCAATGTAGCAACAGAAACTACCTAAAGCAACAATAAATTAAATCTAATGGAGCAAACAAAACTATGTAAAGTAGCAAGCTGTGAGAAAAAAGGTAAAAACTTACAGCAAGAACAGGCAGTGGGCCGGACATCCAGAATTCGAACATGTTCTTAACCTTCTTCTTCTTCGATGGACCGGGTACTTCCTCAGACTCACCCAGATGCTTACCCTTCTCAAGATTAACACCATCAAGCACAAGCGGTTGCTCCTTCTTCTTCTGAATTTTTTGAATGTAATGCACCAGCAACTCCAGGATGTGCTCCTCCCAGTCATACTCATGGGTCCTCTTTGGGTCACTCATGCACCCTATGTACTCTAAGCACATCATGTTGTTGGTGGAAGGATTCAGAACAGTCGCCCAGCACAAAAGGTCCCATGTCCTGATTATGGCATCCTCTTCACCGTCATCGAGCTCCTTCAACATCTTTGCTGCATTCTCTATGGGTAGCCTCGACAACGTGCCTTTGTATGCCTCTCTGATTTCTGAATGTACACTCTTGGTCAGCAACTTGCCTGGCTTCGATCCTGAACGTAGACCAAACACCTTCTTGATAATGTCTCTTGTGAAAACTATCCGTTTTGATCCATAGTGAAACTCACGAATCTCAACCACAGTGTTGACGGCGACAAAATCAATGAGCTCGTTAGGGACACTGAAAGGAGAAATGTTGAGTAGTGAGAAAAAGCGTTGTGTTGCTCGATAATTTCTCGCTTCCGCGGTGATAGATCATTAGCGCACTTGAGCAAACGCTTCGCAGCGAATCGATCCTTGCTGCACCAATACTGCCCCTGCTCAACAAAAAACAGAACACTATGAACAAAAAAAAGGAAACAAAAGAAGCACACAAAATGTACAACAGAAACAAACACAATGCAGTAATAGAACAAACCTCCATTGTGCTGCTGATTATAGATTGCTAGCAGATATACTAGGAGGCCCAGTCAGTACACAAATTGCCTGCAAAAACCATAGTTGAAATTCAGAATTATATCTACTTGCACATACGGTTCCAACTAAAAATGAAAATTGCTACAAAAACGGGTATGTGTATAGGGGGTGTGGACTGCAGTGGATCAACTAAAATCTGCTCAAAAAGTCTAAAATGAGTTACACTAATTTGCAATTTTCTCAAAAAACAACTAACAATCTGCACAACATGGGATATGCACATGGAGGTGGACTGCAGTGGAGCAATTTGCTCCAACAATTGCTACAAAAACACAGGGCAGGAGCACCTAAAATTTGATAAAAAATGCTAAAGCTACGCACACCGGGGTATATGCACGAGGGGTGGCTGCAGTGGAGCAATTTGAACCAATAAAATGCTACGAAAACAGAGCAGGAACATCTAATGGAGCAAAATTAAGGGGGAAAACTGCTCCCCTTATGGAGCAAAAATGGTGGTCGCGGGCAGGGGGTCGCCTGAGATGACGATTGGGCGCGGGCAGAGGGGCGCCGGAGTGCGCACAGACCCGCGACAGCGCCGCCGCTCGCCGCCGCTGGCGGAACCCTAACCACCGACGATGAAGCAAATAACGGCGAAGGTGGTCGCCGGCAGGGGGCGCCTGAGAAGACGATTGGGCTCGGGCAGGGGGCCGCCGGAGTGCGCACAGACCCGCGACCGTTCTGCCGCTCGCCGCCGCTCGCGATTGGAACCCTAACTACGTGCGGTCGTCGGAGATGAAGAGGGGGACCTCGCCGGAGAAGAGGAGGGGGGCGAGCGGAACCTCACCAAGAGAACGCGCGGAACAACACCGGAGGGCGACCTCGTCGACTGCGTCGCCTCTCATCGCCGCCCGCGTCGCTCACCTAGCCTTCGTCGCCACCTCCGCGCCGCGCGACTGGAACGTAACGGAACGAGACGAAATGGGGAACCACGCACGAACCAAATCCGTGCCTGTCCTAATCCAGGCGAAAACGGCGGGGGACGTGGGAGCTAATCCAACCGCCCGATTCGCGCGGATCCAACGGACAGCGACCCGGGGGACGGAACGCAACGTTCCCCCGGGTGATAACCAGCGTTTTTCATTTATTTTCTTTCCACCACGCCGACCTAAACATTCTTTTAGGAGGTGCGATGTGCATTCCTAGTTAACAATCGCTTTTTAGCTCCATGTACACATCCTAAAACGATTGTGCACGGTGACCTCGCCGGAAAAATTCAAGAGCACATCAGAAAAAAAAAATACAGTATTAATTAATGGGCAGCCCAAGTGAGTGAGGACGGCGCCAGGCGATGTCCTTTTTCCTTGCGAAACATCTCGATCGCAGAACAAGTAAATATCCAGCCAAACTAACCCAATTGACGTGCTGTACCTATCGAAAGATTTTACTGACGGCCGGATACACGTACCCTGGACCTGTACTTTCTTTTTCATGTCACGGCCGGAGATCAGGATGCCTATGAATATGAACCGTCCCTATTACGGATCATTCCAAGTTTCAAAGGTGTTCAGAACGGCGGTACAAACTGTCTCACTGTTTCTACGATTCTTGCTCGGTATCCCTGCCCCTGTAGGTCCCGGATTCATGTAATTAGTCAGGGTACGAACAGCAATTCCTCTGTGTATATGTAATATATGTTATAAGACGGCTATAGCTGGCGTGAAAACAATGTTCAACGCCCGTCCGTGACACCATCGATTCTCCTACCTTCACCATGGCTAGCAGCTCGGCCTCTTCGGGTAACCACGGCGAATATCTGTCGTCGGAGACATTGTCGAGATTCCTAATGGACACCGTGACCGTGACACACGACTTCGAGGTCACCAGTTACTCTCTGCTCCAAGGCTACGGCGTCGGCCAACACATTACCTCGGCCACTTTCAGCGCAGGCGGCTACGACTGGAATATCTGGTTCTACCCTGAGGGACACACAGATACAGAGAAGGAAGCTGGCTACGCCTCGGCATACTTGAATCTATGTAGAGGAGAACCAGCTGTGAGAGTTAAGAAAACCTTGAGTCTACTTGATATCGATGGCAATACATTAATACAAAGGAACGCAACATCAGTTACCTTCGACTTCGAGCCGGCAGATGATTCAGATAGTTGTTGGGGCTGTCCTAGGTTTTTTGAGAAGCCCGAGACGAACGGTATGCCCTCTTTCGTCGGTGACTGCTTCACAATCAGGTGTGTTCTCACACTCATGACGCAGCAGACAAACGATGTAATAAGCACCGTTCTAGTCCCCCGGTCAAACCTGCAAAGTGACATGGTACACATGTTGGAAGATGGACAAGGCACGGATGTGGAATTTATAGTGGGCGAAGAATCGTTCCATGCTCATAGAGGCATGCTGGCTGCGCGATCGCCCATATTTAAGGCCGAGCTCTTTGGCCAAATGAAAGAAAAAGATGCTCATCGGATCAAGATCCATGACATGGAGCCTGCTATCTTCGGAGCGCTTCTTCACTTTGTCTACACTGATACCATCCTAGATAAGTTTGGTGTAGATAAGGATGCGTCGTTCCAACACTTGTTTGTTGCCGCCGATCGGTATGGATTGGACAGGCTAAGGGCCTTGTGCGAACTGAAGCTATGCCAAGGTATTGACGTGCACACAGTTGCAACAACACTTGCATTGGCGGAGCAGCACCACTGCGTGCGACTCAAGAATACTTGCCTAGGATTCATATGCTCACATGGTGTGCTCAAGGATATCCAGGAAACCGACGGATTCAATCTCCTCACAACAAGTTGCCCTTTGATTCTAGGGGAAATTGTAGACATGATCGCTAAGATCGCCAAGACCAATGCTCGTGACACCCTCGATTCTCCTACTCTTGACGTGGAGAGGAACTCGGCCTCTTCCGAGACATCGTCGAGATTCCTCACGGACACCGTCACGGTGACACATAATTTCGAGGTCACCGGCTACTCTCTGCTCGACGGCATGGGCGTCGGCCAGCGCATTAGCTCGAGCACGTTCAGAGCAGGCGGCTACGACTGGAATGTCTGGTTCTACCCTGAGGGAGGATACTCAGGGGAGATAGATGACTACGCCTCAGCCTTCTTGCATCTAGCTGGAGGGGAACCAGCGGTGAGAGTTAAGTACACGTTGAGTCTACTGGATATGGATGGCAATCCATTAATAAGAAAAAACGCAATAACACATACCTTTGAGTCGGCAGGTAATTTTTGGGGATATCCTAGGTTTTTTCAGCGGCCCGAGATGGATGGCCTGCCACCTTTCGTCGGTGACTGCTTCACAATTAGGTGTGTTTTGACAGTCATCACGCATCACACGCAAGATCTAAGCGCCGTTGTAGTCCCCCAGTCGGACCTGCCAAATAACTTGGCAGACATGTTGAAGGATGGGCAAGGCACCGATGTGGCATTCAGCGTGGGTGACCAATCATTCCATGCTCATAGATGGATGCTGGCTGCCCGATCGTCGGTATTTAAGGCAGAGCTCTTTAGTGAAATGAAGGAAAAAGATGATCACGGCATCAAGATCGATGACATGGAGCCTGGTATCTTCGGAACGCTTCTTCACTTTGTCTACACTGATACCATCCTAGATGACTTCGGTGCAGATAAGTATGCGTCGTTCCAACACTTGTTTGTTGCTGCTGATAGGTATGGACTGAACAGGCTTAGGGCGATGAGCGAACTGAAGCTATGCCAAAAAATTGACGTGCACACAGTTGCAACCACACTTGCCTTAGCGGAGCAGCACCACTGCGTTGAACTCAAGAATGAATGCCTAGGATTCATGTCCTCACATGGTGTGCTCAGCGCCATCCAGGAAACCGATGGATTCAATCACCTCATATCAAGCTGCCCTTCCATTCTAGGGGAAATTATTGACAAGATCGCTAAGGTTACGAGTTTTAAATGAGATTTGTCATATGACCTGCGTATATAGGAACTTGCGTTGGTGCCATAATTCTGAGAAATATGCTATGTAATTGAATCTTTCTTTGAATATTTACCTACTTCTGATTCATCTGAACAGTGTGTTTTTTAGAACCAAAGGACAGCACTCTGCAGCTTTGGGCCTTTGCATTCAGCCTAACCACCACATATATGATACTTATAATGAAATAGGGTTTGAGGGTTTCAGCACAACCCAATGGGTGGCCTCGTATATAATATATATAGCATGTACAAGAGTACAGATACAGATTATCTAACCAATACGGTTAGTATACAGAAGCCTACAATACAATGTCTAATACCCTCCCTCAATCTTAACTCTGTCATGAAGTGTCAAGCAGGTTAAGATTGCGCCGGCAATGCTCAAACGCTGGAAATGGCAACGGCTTGGTGAAGATATCTGCAAGTTGATCTTTCGATGAGATGAACTTGATTTGTAGTAGCTTCTGTGCGACGCGCTCCCTCACAAAATGATAGTCGACCTCAATGTGTTTTGTCCGAGCATTAAACACTGGGATGGATGACAGGTATAATGCACCCATGTTATCACACCAAAGAACCGGAGGTCGATCCTGAGAAATCCCCAACTCCTGAAGCAAAGACGTTCTGTGGTATAGCATTGGCAATAGCCTTGTATTCAGCTTCAGTACTACTGCGAGAAATGGTGGCCTGCTTGCGAGCACTCCAGGCGATCAAGTTTGTACCGAAGAAGACAACATATCCTCCCGTGGATCGCCTATCATCCGGACTACCAGCCCAATCAGCATCAGAGAAGGCAGAAAGAACTCCTGACGAATTTGGCCGAAAGTGTAGACCAAAAGAGACCGTAAAGCTGACATAGCGTAGAATGCGCTTGACAACAGACCAATGAGAATCTCTCGGTGCATGAAGATATTGGCACACTCGGTTAACAACAAACGAGATGTCCGGGCGAGTGATAGTGAGATACTGAAGACCTCCAACCACACTACGATACTCCATGGCGTCATCCGAAGAAAGCAGTGCACCATCAACATCGGTCAATCGATCAGTAGGGGACATTGGTGTTGTACTTCCTTTGCACTTCAACATACCAGCTCGACGCAGCAGATCCAAAGAATATTTCTTCTGGGTGAGTGATAAACCATGATCACTGTGAGTAACCTCCAAGCCAAGAAAGAAGTGAAGTTTACCCAAGTACTTGACAGCAAAATCAGCACTCAAGGCAGTAATGAGAGCATCAGCTGCACGTGAGGAAGAACTGACAAGGATAATATCGTCAACATATACCAGAAGATACATAGTAACATGTGGCTGTTGAAGGAGGAAAAAAGACGTATCAGCTGTTGATGGAATAAATCCATGCACGCGAAGAGCAGAAGCAAAGCGTGCGTGCCAGCCACGAGGCGCCTGTTTGAGACCATATATCGCCTTGACCAGACGACACAAATGCTGTGGATGATCCAGGTCAATAAAACCTGGAGGTTGTCACATATAAACCTCTTCCTCCAATACTCCATGGAGAAATGTGTTCTGAACATCCAACTGACGAAGTGACCAACCTTTAGTAACTGCCAATGAGAGAAGAAGTCGGGTAGTTGTCGGTTTGACAACAGGACCGAAGGTGTCTTCATAATCAAGACCATAGCGTTGTTTAAAACCTTTGGCAACTAACCGTGCCTTGTAGCGCTCAATAGATCCATCGGCATGTTTCTTCACTTTAAAAACCCACTTCGAATCAATAACATTGACGCCAGCGGGAGGAGGAACAAGCTTCCACGTCTCATTGGTAAGAAGGGCGTGAAATTCTTGTTCCATGGCAGCTCGCCAGTGCGGAACACTCATTGCAGCTTGAAAATTTCGTGGCTCGGCAGTAGGGTTGCTCACAGAATAGGCCATGCATGCAGCTAGCCAGGCCACTGTACCGTCTTTATGAACCAGGGGACGGAAGATGCCACTGTGACTCCGAGTGTGAGGTCGTGAGGGAGCAGGAGCTGGCACCGACGGTCCAGCTGAAGGTGGTCCAGACGGACCTGAACCCGTAGGCGAGGCAGTGGGAGGTGCTCGAACTGGCGAGGCGTTGGATGGTGCAACCGAGGGTGACTCAGCTGGCGAGGGCGGCCCAGTTGGCGAAGCGACGGAGGGAGCGGGTGAGGCTGGCCCAGCCCAGTCGAGGGGACTGGACATACCATGCGATCCACATGGCGATGACGGTCCAAGTGGAGATGGGCTCGACGACCCCAAGTGGGGAGAGGCCAGCTCAATCTCAGCAAAGGAGGGCGGCCTTGCATCTGCTGAAGGGGACGGCCGAGGCGAGGAAGGCACATCATGTGACGCGAGGTGACCACGTGCGTCCGACACAACGGCAGTATCTACATCATCCAGAAGCTCAAGACGGGCTCCACGGCCAATACCTGCAACATGGTTAGGAAGCAAGACAGGAGGGTATGCAACATCTACAAATTGATCAGGCGAAAAAATAGAGGATTGTATCGGTGGTGTGTTAGTGACCGTGGGAAGATTGGCGAACGGAAACACATATTCATCAAAGACGACATCGCGAGAAATGTAAACACGATTCGTGGGCACATGAAGACACTTGTAACCTTTATGTTGAGAGCTATATCGTAGAAACACACATTTGTTAGATCGAAACTCAAGCTTATGCTTGTTGTAAGGACGAAGGTGTGGCCAGCACGCACACCCAAAGACTTTAAGAAAAGTGTAATCATGAGTTTCATTAAACAAAAGTTCAAGCCGAGACTTCATATTAAGTGCACGAGTGGGGAGCCTATTAATAAGAAAGCAAGACGTGGAAAAAGCGTCACTCCAGAACCGGAAGGGAACAGATGCATGTGCTAGAATTGTGAGACCAGTTTCAACTATATGACGGTGCTTGCACTCCGCAGCACCATTTTGCTGATGTGTGTGTGGGCATGACACTCTATGTGATATCCCAAACTTTTGAAAGAAGGTATTGAGATTGCGATACTCGCCCCCCCCCTCCCCCCACCCACCTCCCCAATCAGATTGAACGTGAATAATTTTATGTTTGAGTAGACGTCCAACATGCAATCGAAACTGAACAAAGACATTAAACAATCAGATTTTTGTTTAAGAAGATACAGCCATGTGAAACGACTATATGCATCAATGAAACTGACATAATAATTATGTCCACTAACAAAAGTTTGAGCCGGACCCCATACATCTGAAAACACAAGTTCAAGAGGACTCATAACAACACGATTAGATGAATAAAAAGGAAGTTGATGACTCTTGCCTTGTTGACAGGCATCACACACTTTTATTTTTTTATTTCTAGACTCAATGGTAAGTTCATGGCGATGAAGAACATGACGAACGATAGGGGATGCTGGGTGACCAAGCCGTGAGTGCCACTGGGACGACGACACACGAACACCACTGAAGACATGGGGGACGATCGGTTCACTAGTAGGAAATATGCTACCAGTGACGAACAGGATCCAGCTACCGCTGGCGAACATGTGTTCGCCAGCAGTACACCACCAGTGGTAGGAGGGTACCGCTGGCGAACACCACTTCGCCAGCGGTAGGGCATATTACCGCTGGCGAACAAAGCCTTGTTCGCCAGCGCTATGTTCGCCAGCGGTAGCTGCCCAGTTCGCCAGCGGTACTGGTTCGCCAGCGCTAGGCCCCTAGTTCGCCAGTGGTCGTGTTGGCCAGCGGTAGGATATTTGTTCGCCAGTGGTAAGTTTCCCAGGTTTGTATTTTTATTATTTTTTTTGTATAACAGTTTGTATATTCAAATATTATACTATACAGGTCCAAATACATTCAAATTCTGTAATTTATAAACTTCACACATATAAATCACTGTTAGATACATATGCATCCATCCATAACGAATTTAACACATCGATAACGAAATTAACACATCGATACATATGCATCCATATCCAATTCTCATAAATACGAATACAACACATTGATATCAATAACACGTTTATGTCGGAAGATTTCGAACCCAAAATATAGCCATCTAATTAGTTCAACGATTACAAAGGTATGACGACATCTATACAACGTACACACGATCGATATAGAGATCAATCGCAAAGAAGACTAGCTAGATATACGGTCCGCCTCCGCTTTAGCTTCCGCCTCCGCTTGCGATCTTTCGCTAGGGCCAGCGCGCCGTCCACTTCTTCATCTCTCTGTAGACCAAGATAAAAGCATTAGACCGGCAAAGGAAATCACAAGTTCTTATTAGGAGAAATTCGTAACGAATCGAATACATACCGTCGATCATTTCTTCCTTGATGTTGTGATCTTCTGTTTCTTCTCCGGCGGGAACGGAAGAACACCTTCTAACGAGTTGAATGGTCTCTCGTCAGTCTGCTCTAGCACACATTGTCGCAACTCATTGTTAGATGGTGGGGAGTTCCAGTGGAAGACGGATCCATTAGTTACTACATCCTTATAGATGATTGTGCAGAGCTTGCGCTGGATGCGACCAAAGTTTTGTCTGAATTCAGCATCAGACCATTCGACGATGCTGCGAGACCATTTGTCCACAGCAGACATGTATTGTAGACTATGTTGGTCCTTCACGATCTCCGTCATGTGTTGGATGAGGTACCATGCCTCCATATGGCCGCCTGGCGCCTGCTTGGGGCAGGGAAACTTTGTTCTGTGTCTGAACACATATTTGCCTTGAATTTGTTTCTTCCTGTCGCATAATCCTTCCCCCCTGATGTAGCCGTCCAAAGCATCATTCAGAACAGACTTGATGAGGGAGTAGTTCTTCTCCTTCATCGCACTCCCGGAGTCGAGATATACTGCGTGCGCGTCTCTCGGGTAGAGCATGATGAGGGTGCCGTATTTGTTTCTGCGCAAAACAGGAGAGTCCATATATATAATCCTCAAAAATTGTATCTGCGTAAACTTATGTAAAGATGGGAAATATAACTTACTCGGAAAAGTAAGGCACGAGGGTGATCCTCTTGTTCATATGGTTATTAAGCAACACTTGTTGGAGGTACTTTGTCGCTTTTGCCCTAACCTTGGGGTTGCTCAAGTACATGTCGTGCATGTAGTAGGGGTCTGCTAGCGCGATGTTTTTGACATCCTCTATGGATAGCTGATGCGCCAAACTGAGCGTAAACAGACGCACGATTGACGAGTGGAGGGATTTCATGTGGAACATCCGGAAAATGTCGTCAAATCTAATGATGATCTTGTTTGCGTTGCCTTCAGTGACAAATCCCGCCGTAGATGGCACCTTTGCGACCAAAATCGGCAGCGTTGGATTTTTCTCTTTCAGAAGCATCTCCTCCATATATAGAACACCGTCATGGACGCTACGCATATCACCTGACAGCAAGGAGACCAACCTCGGCGGAAGCATCGGTTTGCCCAACTCATGGATCTGATGCCAGTCGGTTATGGGTATCCTGTCCAATACACGTCCTGTCTGCGGCTTGGACTTGGTCCCCTCCACCGGTTGGCTCATCGATGCAACGGCATAATTCTTCTTTGTTCTTTTCCGTACCGTCTTCTAAGGCTGAGTCTGATGAAATACATCCGCTACCGCCTCTTTGAGGGCATCCTGGCTGATGACTTCTTGCTCGGGGACTGCCGGTTCTTGAGAAGAGAAAAGACGCTTTGTGCATCGATAGTTATCCGCTTCCTCCGCTGGCAAGAGAAGTTGATCAAGTTCATCCAGGCCGGGCGCCCCCTCGTAAGGATCGTCGACGAGGTAGTCACTGGGGTTCTCATCTTCAGCATCGTCGTCGTCGTGTTGCACGGACTTTGCAGGTGAGAAATCCTTTTGTTGGCTCGGGTGCCCCGACCCCTGGACCGGTGTTGGAGTGTTGACAGGAGTACTTTCCAAACGAATGAGTGATTTCGGCCAGGTCAATGGCCAAACCAAGCATTGCTCCAGGTTCAACTCGCTGTCGGCTGCGGGTGGTTGGTTCGGAGGATCGA
>CM054059.1:99124651-99176293 GCA_028641055.1 Alopecurus myosuroides
CGATTCGTTCTACGTTTCGACAAAAAAAAAAAAAAACACAAGGGCACGGGCAGTAAAGTCGGACTCCTGCAGTTTCCCTTAAAAAAAAATCAGAGACGCGTTAATTCTAACTAACCCGCTATACTCGGCCGGGCCAGCCGGCTGCGCGTTTATTTCTTCTCCAAAGGGTAAAAGAGCACATTGTCGTTGTTTGCTAGGGCCTAGCTAATCTCCAGATTCCTCCTCTATCGGCAAAAACAAAAAAAAGACGCAGAGAGGAGATGCCGCAAATAATGGTTTACTTACTCACTTCTTCTGAAAACTTTTGCCGCCGCTTCCGCTTGAGCCTCGAGCAATCCACGACGGGGACGGAGCTAGCCGCCCGCCATGCATGCTCGCGAAGTTCATCGCTCCTCGCCGAGTCACTCGAGATGAATAAGCCGTCTGCCGCTTGCTCGCTCCAGAATTCCCGCCCCTGCCCCGCCGCTTGAAGCTAACTGTTTGGGAAAGCGAAGCAGGCAGGCAGGCGTCGTGGGGGTGCGTTTCATTGATGCGGCCCTACTCCTGCCTGCCTGGGCTCGCAGCTAGCTGCTGCACGGCGGATCCATGGATGGATGCTTTTAGTTGCGCCGGTCCCCGCCGGCCGGCCAGCTTAGGCTGGGTGGGCGCTGGATCGGAATTGTGCATGGAGCAATTCTTCGCCTCTCCAGTCTCCAGCCCTAGCAGCTGCACTTGGCGAGTGCGTGCAAACCACGTGCCGCGTCGGAAGGGGTGCCCGCTTCCGCCGCAACATCCGGTCTCACCTGCGCGGGGACGGCGCCGTTGTTCCTTGAAAGTGCACGGCGTGCTAGCTCGTGCCGGCCACCTCTGCAGGACTCTGCCCGCGCGTGCGCTGCTGCACTAGCGGCATGCCACTACCGCGTCGGTGTTAAACTCTGTCCAAACCTCCGTCGGTGGCCGTGGACTGCCTTGCCCCTGTTAGCCGACAAAAGCCCGCGTTGGCTATACTACATGGGCCGGACCTAAGAGCATCTCCACTCGCGCCCCCTCAATAGGTGTCCGGATCGGCGTCCAGGACCCTTTGGAGCTCGTCAGGACGGCGCAGCGCCGGCGGGGGGCCCAACCAAAACCCCCCAAAACAATATTTTGCCTATTTTCGTTGTTTTAGAGTCTAAAAAATACTTTGTTCTAGGTTTAAATTATTACATATATAGTTAACGAATGACTACAATAAAAATGAAATGTTCATACAATTAAAAATAAATTGGAAGTGCACTATGCCGCCGCTAATCCTTTGTGAGCCCACAAATGCTCCACTAGATCATTTTGGAACTGATCATGAGTGGCCCCATCTCGGATCTCCATATGCCTAGCAATGTACTCGGTCCAATCCGCTCGCACATTGTGATCCATATTGGCAAGAGAACTCTAGAACTCATATGGAAGATGATCATGCATTGGATTTTCACGCTCATCCTCAATGATCATGTTGTGCATGATCACACATGCATTCATGATCTCTCCCATCTGCTCGGCCGACCAAGTGAGAGCACGATACCGCACAACGGCAAACATCTGCTGGAGCACTCCAAATGCACGCTCGACATCCTTTCTTGTGCTCTCTTGTACCGAGGCAAAGCAGGATTTCTTGTTGCCTAGAGGATTCACAAATGTTGACCATCTTGGATAGATACCATCCGCTAGGTAGGACCCCTTGTTGTACCCGTGGTCATTGACAACATAGTTCACTGGCGGAGTATGGCCTTCAACAAGTTTCGCGGACACAGGGAACGCTGCAACACATTGATGTCATTGTGAGATCCTGCCATGCCGAAGAACGCATGCCAAATCCAAGTCTCGTGATCTACCACTGCCTCAAGGACCACGCTACAAACTCCTTGATGACCCCCTTTGTACAATCCTTGCCATCCAAATGGACATTTCTTCCAGCTCCAGTGCATGCAATCAATGCTTCCAAGCATACCAGGAAAACATCTTCTTCATTTGTTGCCAGGATCCGAGCAGTTTCCTCCTCATTTGGTCCTCTCAAGTAGTTTGGACCAAACACTTCCACTATCACAGTGCAGAAACTGTACATGGTTTTGATAGCCGACGACTCAGACATGCGGAGATAGTCGTCATGGCCATCTGCAGTGGCGCCATATGCAAGCGTTCTCATAGCAGCAGTGCACTTCTGAATTGAGGAGAAACCTACCATCCCCATGGCGTCTTTCTTCATCTTGAATCAGGGGTCGTGCTCCCTCACATGCTGCATCAATGTGTTGAACAACCTTCGGCTCATCCGAAATCTCCGTCGAAAATCCTTTGCATCGAATCTTATCTCATCGGCAAAATAGTCGGCAAAAAGTATGCAATGGCCCTCCATTCTCATCCTCGGTTTCGTCTTTCTCCTTCCAAACTTGGATCCTCCTCGCTTTGGTTCGCTATTGGCTTCATCATCAGCGAGGAGTTGTGCCAAACAGGCAAGAACAATCAAGTTCTCATCTTCCTCCTCGTCGATATCGGTTTCTTCCTCTAAGAGAAAGTTCACCATCATCTCGTCGTCGCTACCCATCTGTAGAAATGAAAATGGCTTCAAAATATGACAAAAACAACGGCCGGCGCCCAACCGGGAAAATCGCCGAACACCTTGGGGGCGAGGTGGTTACCTCTGGTCGCCGGAGGTGGCGCCTGAGGCGGCGGCGGTGGGGCGGAGGCGCGGCGCGAGAAGGGCCGGGGAGCGGCGCCGAAATGGGGCGATTTGGAGCGGCGCCGGTGGGCGAGAGAGCGGCGGCGCCGCGAGGCAGAGGGAGACGGCAGAGGGCGAGGCGACGCGTGCGGAACGACTCGTCCGGCGCCCCCACGGGAGCCCCTGGGAGACGGGGTTGGGCTGGGTTTGCCGGACGGGAACAAGGAGGCGTCCGGACCGGAATGCCCAATGGGGCGCGTGAGTGGGCGCGCTTGGGGCCCGTTCGGACGGGAAGGCGCTTGGGTGAGGCCTTTGGGGGACGCGACTGGAGATGCTCTAAGCGATTTCTTCTTCTTTCTTCGTTCCTTTTTGTTTAGTTTGTTTTTGGATTTTTCCTGCCGTAGTTCCTTTTAGAATTTTTGTTCCTTTTTATCCATTGCCCTTTTAGTCAAATTTTGTAGGTTTTAACTACCCACTCCGTTCATTTTTGTAATACACACTACTTATCATTGTAATTTTGACCACATACATAGTAAAATGAGTTAATCTATGTACTCCCCCCGGTTCTTTTTACTCCGCGTATTATTGTCTTAAGTCAAACATTGTAAAGTTTGACCAAATTTGTAGAACAAAATATCAATATCTATAATACCAAATCGATATAATATGAAAACATATTACATGGAGAATCAAATGATACTAATTTAGTATTATGATTGTTGATATTTTCTCCTACAAAATTGGTCAAACTTTAGCAAGTTTTACTTTGGACAAACCTAATGCGCGGACTAAAAAGAAACGGAGGGAGTATAAAATAAGTCTAAATTCACTGATTTTAGAATGCACGTGGCTTAAATTTGTTCCTTATAAAAGTGAACGGAGTGAGTATTAGGGATCTTGAATGTGCTTATAGATCTTTAGTCTAGCTACATATACACTATACAGCTTATGTAGTTGTTAAATGTCAATCAAAGATTTTATATTTAATAATATAGTTTAAACCTAGCATGGTGTTTTCAGATAGAAAATATTTAATAAAAAACTCTAATACGAATATTAATAACTTTGTTATTTGGTTAAGTTTGTATTTGTTAATCTTTACGAGAAGCAACAAGTAGCATCTCTTTTATTGTGCTAATTAAGGTATATGGTCTAGTAGTTTTGGTGACTTCTCCTAATCTCTAAGGAGTAATTTCGATACAAAGTTCAACTAGTAATTATGCACGAAAAGTAATACAAAATGATATTACTGAGATTGTCCATGCTAAAAGAAGTTTTAAGAAGTATAAAATTCTAGTATAAAATGTATTTATTTATATTTCTTCGAGGCGCTCTAAATACACATGGTGTGGCTTAGTCGGAGAGAACCATGAAGAGAGACTATGTTCAGTTCGAGAAGAGTTTCATTGGTTACTCAAACAAGTCATCCACAATGCTGAGGACTATTGGGAGAATTATTTGACCGTCGAGAGCAACCAAAGTTTCTTATCGGCGAGGTTTGATGTGTTGTAAGATGAATACACACGATTTACCAGGAACATTGTTTCAGCCTTACAAGTGAATTGAATTTCTTCAATCAAAATAAGTCATGGAGTTTCTGGTTGTGCCCCTTATGCAATTCAAATAAGAAGCATACCATGCCTGGTGCATTGTTGGAACACATGTGCAAGAAGCACCCAAGGTTGGTCTTGCCAAGGCTAAAGTCTATTGTAGACTCGACACTTCAGCTGGCGAGCGATGGACTCTTAGATGGGCTATGGTTGAGTCAGATTACAGAGAAACGCAACATCATTCGTTTCGAGGAAAAATCTATCATATTTTGGTGGTTGTTTCCTGAACCCAGCCGTGGACAAAAGGCCAAGCCATCTGACGAAATTAAGCAAGATAATTGATTTGGAGGGACCAAACTTCTTGAGAGCAATAAGATGAAGATGTCAGATTTGCGTGCAGATATATCAACAGATGAGGTTCGGAATGTATGCTGCTATTTTATTTTGTATTATAAGCATTATGTGCTGATACTTTACTATGGCAAAGTTCTCCCTCCGTTCCCAAATGTAAGATGGTTTCGCCCTTTTCCATATATAAATATATCTAGACAACTTTTAGTGTATATGTTCACTCATATTAGTCTGTATCTAGTCAAAATGAGTAATAGTTAGAATATCTTATATTTAGGAACGGTGGAAGTATATCTATATATGTTGGTTGTATGTATGCTGGCAACTTGGAATTGAGATGTTTGTTTCTTTGCTCTACATTGCAGTCATCAAAGCTTCATTTTTTCGAAATGGGAGCTTTGCCCGAGGCTATGCATCGAGACGATGTACATATTTGTTTCCCGTTAAAAAGAGCACAATGTTTACAAAAGTATGAAACACAAAATATCTCCCGGATCACTTAAGGTGACCATAAAAATTAACCACTCAAAAAAGATAACATTATGCATCTAGACGCTTAGCATGGAGCCATCCATATCCTTGGCTGCATATAGCCCGAATGACCGCCATCAGTCGAGCACATCCTATATCCATAGGTCCTCGTTGCACCAATGGAAGGAGGAAAGACCGCGTGTGAATCCACTCCTTATTTATGAGCTATCCTCATCCTGCTTCCACTCCTTATTTAGTGGATTGGTATGCCCAGATATTTGAATGGAAGCTCGCCTACTCCACATCCAAATAGTTGAAAAATACTCATTTTGGACATATTTTGCCTTGCAATTTTTTTTTATAGATTTTATGGAAATGGATTTTCAATCCTGATAATTGTTTGAATAATACCGGGATTAATTTCATATTTACCGCTTTGATCATGCTCACATAATAGAATGGTATCATCCTGCTTGTTGGCGTGACCACATACCTGTTGGGAAACCTTAAGAGGAAAGTATGATGTAGACATCAGCTAACTACGACGCGTGCGTGGTCTACTTCCAGCAGCGGCATAACGACGAACTGGCGGCCTACAAGGGCCCAGTTGCGCCGCCGCGCGACAACTCTGATGGCCGCCGCCGCTGGTGGGGCGCCCCAGGACGCAGCCTTGCCGCCGTTCTCGCGCACATCGAGAACAACAACGTCCCTCGCCCGGTGTACCCCCACTCCCGCCGTGGGTGCCAAGCTCCTCTCGACGCCGTGCGGGTGGCTGATGCTCGTGATACACACGTTTGTTGGGAGACCACAAAAGGAGGGTGTGATAAGCACATCGGTAGGTATTTCCCCTTAGTTAGGAACCAAGATTATCAATCCAGTAGGAGAAAGAGGACCTTCGGAAGGTTGATGCCACTGACGGTGGTGCTGGCGCTTCACCGGTGTCAGCAACAACGTGGAACCTGCACACAACACAACCAAAATACTTTGCCCCAACGATACAGTGAGGTTGTCAATCTCACCGGTCTTGCTGAAAACAAAGATTAGACGTATAGTGTGGAAAACAGTGTATGCTTGCAGTAAGTAAAGAAAGCAGGAAATAGTTGTGGTTTGTTTTAACAGTGTGAAAAAATGGACCGGGGTTCATAGTTTCACTAGTAGTGTCTCTCCATAAAAGATAGCATGTTGGGTGAACAAATTAAAGCTGGGCAATTGACAAATAGAGGTTGCACCGTAGTGCACAATATGACATGAAGATTACTATGATATTTAGTGTCGGCATTACAACAAGATACATAGAACGACATCCATCTGTATCTATGACTAATAATCCACCCTCAGGTTATCATCCGAACCCTCTTAGGTATTAAGTTGCAAGCAACAGATAATTGCATTAAACAAAGTGTATAATTTAAGCAATGATTATGCACACTGGCACTCTCACCGTTGTTTTCTCCCTAATGGCAACAACACATCCTCCCCCTTCACGTTTATGTCACTCGAGCAAGGAAAGAAGGAGGCATGAACCCACTATCAAGCATAAATACTCCGTCTTGGAGTCACTAGCAACTACTTGGCCAGAGTAACCACTAGCAACGGAAAGCATGCAATATCACAAATAGCATATGCAAATAAAGACTATAATCAACTTGGCACAAGTTCAATATTCATTGGATCCCAGCAAACACAGCATAGAGAATTACATAATATCAATCTCGATCATGATAGGAAGCTCACAAGATCTAAACATGGAGGCATATGAGGAGAAGACAACCATCTAGCTACAGCTACGAACCCGTAGTCCAAGGATGAACTACTCACGCATCACTCCGGAGGCAGGCATGGTGATGTAGAAGCCTCCGGTGATGATCTCCTCTCCGGCAGGGTGCCGGAAACAGCTCCGGAACCCTCCTGATCGAGGGTTGACAGTGACAGCGGCTGCGGAACTTTTTCGGGGATTTTGATTAGGTGCTTAGGTTTTTTCCATCCAGGGGGCTTAAATAGGCGAAAGGGAAAAGGTGGTGGAGCTCCAGGGGCCCCACACCTATATGTGGCGCAACCAAGGGGGGGGGGCGCCACCCTATGGTGTGGCCCCCCTGTTGTCCCTCTTCGACTCCTCTTCGGTCTTCTGGATGCTTCCGGGGAAAATAGGACTTCTGGACTTCGAACTTTCCAATTCCGAGAATATTTCCAGAACAACTTTTCTGAAACTAAAAACAGCAGAAAACTGGGAACTGACTCTATGACATCTTGTCAATAGGTTAGTCCGGAAAATCGATGAAAATAACATAAAGAAGGGAGAAAACATGTAGCAATTGGCATAATATGATCATGGAGCATCAGAAATTAGGGATACGTTTATGACGTATCAAGCATCCCCAAGCTTAGTTCCTACTCGTCCTCGAGTAGGTAAACTATAAAACAATAATTTCTGAGGTGACATGCTACTAACATAAACTTGATCAATCTAATGTAAAAGCATATGCACGCTGAGATCATAAAACTTTAAACACAGGCATGATAAATAAAACTTTAATAATAAAGCATAGCAATTACTTTGCATCATGAAGAGTAACTCAAATAAAAGATCATGAAAAATAATGCAAAGAAAGGTAAACGTTTGTTTAAGGTATAGAGAAAGCACGGCAAAGTGATATTTCGATAGTCCTTAAGAGTGGGGCAAAACATAAATGCCAGGACACCTTCAAAGTTCATGAGGAAGACTAGAACAAATAATTTAAGAACAAATGATATCACATCATGAAGTAATTATTGATGCTTATGGGACAAATGCACATAGAACTCAGAATGCCAAAAATGCTCTCTCAACTGTGCATAAAGTTAGAAGATGGAGACTCAACATAAAAGTAAAAGAAAGACCCTTCGCAGAGGGAAGCAGGGATCACTCGTGTGCTAGAGCTTTTATTTTATTAAACAGAGGTATTAAAAGTTTGACACTCCTCCCATCCATCTTTCACAAACCATGGCTAACCGAATCCTCAGGTGCCTGCCAACAATCACATACCGTGGAGGAGTGTCTATATTTTGGGAGATGTATGCTAATGTCAACGAATGGTAAACAGAAAATACGGCACGTCACAAGTCAACTGGATTCACAAGAGCGGATCCCATGGTGAAGGACGCAACTGGTGTAGAAGCTCATCCCTCTTTCTCTTTTGTTTACACAATTATGTTTTGACTGGTAAATCAGGGGGGAAAATAGTAAAGAGAATTTGTATGCATTAATTTGGGGTTGGGCACCCCGCTGCCAGCTCTTCTATCATTTGGATAAGCGTATGAAGCCACTAGTCTAGGGTGTGAAATCCAATCAACAAGTGAGATAAAGATTCTCTATCTACGTCCTCATGAGCAAAAACAGGAACATAAAGCAGGAGTAATTTTGAAGGTTTTAAAGGTAACACATGAGCAATTTACTTTGGAATGGCAGTTAAATACCACATGTAGGTAGGTATGGTGGACACAATGGGAAAACCTTTTGTCGCACCCGGACTTCTAAAGGATACTCGCCGTTCCGTTGAACAGTAGTAGATTGGATTACGGGGCTTACCGGCTCCCGCGTCCTCTTACGAGTAGGCCAACACACGTATGTGTGACAACCAACCCCTATCTGTTCAGCGTCGACGTAAACTATCCCATAGAAATCAGGATACTTCCATTGACGTACTTCAACCATACACACATGGTACGTCAACGGCGTTTAACAAGTGATATCACAACAGATCTCTACGACACAAAAGATTGAAATAAGTTGCAAATAGCTCTCATTAGAGCAGAGATAGCAAATACAATCATCCAGAGGACACATGTCCCAACATATAATCATTACATCACAGCGGAAGCACTCAACATGTTTGAGTACAGACAAGAACCAAATAGGCCTAAGAGGCCGGAAACGAAAAGACGGAGCCCATCCACAAAGTCTCGGATCCTGCCCGGGTCCGCTATCTACTCGTCAGCAGTCTCGTCATACTCCACGTAGTAGCCACCATGTAGATCCTCGGAAACGTAGGTCTGCGGAAACCACAGCCCCAAAGGGGTCAGTACATAAACGTACTGGCAAGCAAGACTCACAGTTCACCAAAGCGTAACCCGTCAACACCAAGCACAGATGCTTTGGGTTCAACGGAAGGAAGGGAATATAAAAGATGCTGCAACTGGCTGCTCTAACCAATTACAGAGTTACTACCACTTCCGGCTAATAGAAAGGAGACAAGATCGTATATCGTAACCAACCTATCAACTAACATCAAACAAACCCATCCTGGATCTCGCCCCTTATCCAAAGAAGCAATCCGAGGATAACTCACACAGTTGGATTAATGATGGTCCAGATTATTGTGTCAATAAGCCTATTACTAGTCAAGTTGTTAATCATTGGGTGTAAGGTTGTTAATCATTAGGTTTAAGTTGTCCTGAGTACTTGTTAGCCAGTACTTTCACCAAGTAGTCCATAACCGCGGAAAACACGGCTTCTCGAGAAGATTTATCCCTGCAGGGGTGCACCAATTTGGCCGTACACGCAAGAATATCCCGCTAGACGGGAATCAAACCCACCAAGCGAGGCACTCTACACAACCCAACTCTTCTTCGCATCAAGCCCAAAGAACCTTGGGCGCACGGCTAATCGAGCCCCGAAGAAAAGGGACCCTCATAGCACTCTAAGACCGTGTCCTCCTATATGCCGACTACAAAAGTTCCACCCTGGCCTGGGCTCGCAAGAACATGCATGCGGCAAATGGAAAACACGAACCAAATGAGGCGATTTGGACGAGATGCGAATCGAATCAAATTGAGGGGGGCGCCCATACTCGCTTCCCACATGCGGTTAGTGCGCTCATCATGGATCAGTAGACAAGACCCTTTTCCTATTAGGGGTCGACACTAGCAGGCCTCAAAACCACCCTGGGCCTCCTGCCGGTGCCTTATCATCAAATTATTATTAATAACAACATTAGCATGATTGATTGATTAAACATCGAGCCCCCAGAACATAATTAAGTAGTAACAGAAAGTAACGGGTAACAGACTCGAGCAAAACAACCCTAAGCATGCTAGTAAGACACTGGCTCAAACAATGGGGTTGTAGGAGTGGAGGTGAGGCAATATCAGGGTTAAGGGATTCATGTAATAGGTTCGTAACAGAAACAACTAATCATATGGCTAGCAGAATAGACAACAGAAAAGTATCGGTATCCAATGTTGAAAGGAACACGATGGTTCATGTGAGTGATAACTTGCCTGTAGACCCAGTAGCCTGGTACTGAGCTAACTCCTTAGAAGGGGTGTCGTAAGTATCGTCGGTCTCAACGTCGTCGTTTATCTGAGAAGAAGCAAACAAACAATGCAGAAAGATAAGCAATCAATATCATGGCATAGTGCACAAACATGGGATGATGCATGTCCATTTAATTGATGCATAGAAATAAACTAGTTGACAAGATAGAAACAGGATTAAATGGACTCACATGCAATTTGGATTGCATATGGAAAGCCCATGATTTATGGTTGAATTAATTGTTCTACAACTAATCATCATGTGAAAGTTGTTTAGCATGATGCATGGATGAGGAAAACAGCAAAATAACAACAATAGAAACAATTTGAAATAAGGTTTAACAAGTTTGGGAATTTGTTTATTAAGTGTTGGAATTTTAGTTCCTTAAAGGTGTCACACAAGCCTTTGTTGTTTTCACCACCTTTAATTGTTCAAAATGGATAAAAAAGTTTATATTTGGAAAGAACACAAGATTTTAGTTGGAATACATGTTTCACTTGTTGAAAAAGGATTTCAAATAAATTATTTAGGAATTAAACAAGTTTAAGCAAGAATTAAATGAATTTAATTCAAACATGAACTTATTTGAGTTTTTATTTGTGCAAAACATTGAGTGAAGTTCATAATTGAAAATCTTATACTTTTGTGGTTTGAAAACATATTTTATATGTCCCAAAAGAATTTAATTTGATCAAGTTATGAATTTAGCAATATTAAATGATTTAAACAAGGTTTAAATCATTTAACCAATTTTAATTAATCAAAACATGAAACAAATTTTATATTTGAAAAGTTGGTTTAATTTTGCATGGAAAACATATTTTATTTGTTGAAATTGGATTTAAAATGAGCAAGTTATTATTTTGGCAATTTTAAATGCAATAATTAAGAAACAGTTGTTTTCAGCAATTTAAAATATTCAAAACAGCAAACAAAATTTATATTTGGAAAGTACATGAAAAGTTGATTGGAAAACATATTTAGTTTGTGGAATTTGGAATTTTTATGCCCAAGTTATGAATTTTGCAAAATTAAGTGAATTAAACAAGTTTTTAAATATTTCACCAATTTAAAATATTCAAAACAGTAAAACAAATTATATTTGGATAGAACATTTAATTTGGGACAGAAAACATATTTAAAAAGTTGAATTTGGAATTAAAATGATTTAGTTATGCATTTTAGAAGATTTGGTGCAAATCTGCCATTTTTTATGGACTAGGGACTTGGAAAATATTTTGTAGGGGTCTAGATTTAATTAACAGGGGCCTATTGGTGATTCTGAGATGTTTCGGTATGAAAACAAATGGAAAATAAAAATGTTTGTTTTATTGAGGGAGGGGGGATTCGAACCCCCCACCTCCTGGCTGCGCATAGGGTGCCTAACCAGTGGGGTGGATGCGGGTTTGTGATGGAAAGGGGCCTCGGGGGTGGATAAGGTGTGGCTGCGGTTCTTAACTGAACTTTGGTGTTAACTGAACTTGTACAACCGTTCGCTGACAGAGAAGGACGCAGCGATCCTCGCCGGCCATCCGCGCTGCTGCGAGTACGGGAGGGCGCCGGGGTGCTGCGGTCGTGGGGTGTGCGGTGTGCCGTGGAGTGGCTGTGCGCTGCAAGGAGCGAGAGGGAGAGGGGTCGAGGGGGGCGACGTGCTCACCATCGAGCTGACAGCGATCGGGAGGAGGCGGCGATGCAGGCTCGGGGCGGAGGAAACGTCGACGGCGGCGGCGGCTCGAGCAGCCTCCCGTCTCCACGCCTGCACCAACTCGACGAGGAACTCCCTCGGGTTCCATTCCCCACGACGGCGCAGCCTCGAGGTGATCAGGGTGACGGTGAGCAGCGGGGTTTCCGAGGGCGCCGGCCGGTGGTCGAGTTTCAGAGACAGAACAGAGGGGAGAGAGATGGGAGGAAGAAGATGGCGGCGCTAGCTGGGAGATAGGGCTTCTAGGGCGAGCAGAGGGGAAGGAGGTGGAGGTTCTTAAGGAGGCAGAGGAGCTGGTACGGCACAGCATCGAGCGGAGGAGGAGATGATCGTGTGGAGGAGCTGCTGTCGTACAGGGATGACGACAACGAGGAGGAAGAAAGGTATGGGCCAGAGAGGAAAGGTGGGGTGGGGGTTAAGTAGGTTGGGCTGGGCTTCTCTCCCCCCTTCGCAGGTTTGTTTTCTTTTTCTGTTTTCTGTTTTTTTTTGCAGCAAACACATTGGAAGAAAAAGGTGGGTTTTAAGTTAGTAAAGATTTGGAAAAAAATATGGTTAGGTTAGTTTTTAACATAGAAACTAATTGCTAACTTTATTTTCCAAAACTTTTCAAATTAACTTGCTGTTTGTTAACTAATTCAAATTTTGGATGATTTTGAGGATTTAAAGGATTATTATTGAAAACAACTTCTTAATAGGGTGAACCCTATTGTTTAGTTAGAACAATGAGTTGAATTGTTTTTGAACTTTTCATAATTCCAATTGGGTGCTGCTCTCTCTCTCCCTTGATGTTTTAACATTTTTGTTCTATTTTTTTTTGCTGAATTGGAAAAGGAAGAGAAAGGTGAGTTTTTGGGTTAGCAAAAATATTAGAAAAATTTGGGTTGGCTCCTCAAAGGATTGGCAACCAAATGCAAGTTTGGCATTTCAAATAAATTGAATTATGGTGCGATTTGTAATTTAATTCAAATTGGATGGATTTTATTATTAATTACATTCTTTGAAACAAAATTTTAAATGGCATGAACCTTGGAGTTTGAAATAGAAACATCAAATTAGAATGTTTGGTAATTTGCACATATTCAATTGGGGTGTTATTTGATGATTTGAATTTGAGTTTTGAATGCAATTTATATTAGGTGGATTATTAAATGACAAATAAGAGTTGAGCTTATTATTATTTCATGGAAACAATTGGAAGTGTTAATTGAACCATTTTATTTGGAGAGTTTTGTTTTGCAGTTTTCATAATTTCAACATGGTTGTTGTTTGGAGGAAAAATCATAATTGAATTTGAAAAGGGTTTGGTTATTGGATGCATTTTTATAGAAACAACACAACAGTTTTGAAATCACACTTTAATGAAAACAATTGATTGTTTTGATTTGAAATATCACTTTGGAAATTGTAACATCACAAGGATGAAACAAAAGGTTTGAATTTTGGTTTGAAATTCAAATAGAAAACAAAGGAAAACAAAGGAAAACAGTTGGAAAACAAATGAAAACAGAGGAAAACAAATGGAAAACAAGCAAAACAATTGCAATGAACATGATGCCATGATGCAAAACATAAAATAACAGAGAGCAAACATTCTAATGGCTATTTTTCATACTTGGGATGTTACAAAACGCCCCCCCTTGAAGGAATCGCGCCCCGAGATTCCTACCGAGAAAAGAAAAGGTCCGGATACTTCTTGGGAAGATCCTCTTGAGCTGTGACACGCGAAACACATCGTGCACCTTGGTTAGTTTTTCTGGAAGTTCAAAACGATGAGCATTCCTGGCAACTCTTCTGGAAAGATGTCAGGGAATTTGCAAACCACCGGAACATTTTCAAGTAAAGGGAGAGGTTTTGCATTGAGGGTGTATAGCTGGATAGAATTTGACTCATTTGTAGAATAGACTATCTGGAATGTGGTGATTCAGTAGGTGGGAGGCATACTAAAATTAACAACAACAACAACCTTTCTGGCCAGATAGACTTGCTATTTGGGAAGTTTTGATTAGACGCCGGTAGAAGAACTGAAATGGAAATCAACAACAAGATTTCAACGGACGAAAAGGATGTTGAGAAGAACAGGATATCAACATCGGGGAAATCAAGAACAAAACTCCTGAGGTACTACGGAAAACCCATCCGGGCTTCTAAAGGATCGATATCTACTGCTTAAGTAATAGAGGATTTGCTTCCGGGGCTTACACGCCTCCGTTCTCAATCATGAGTAGGCAACATGATAAATCATGTCACAACCACCTCCATTCCTATGGTCTAGTAGATATAACTATCCTAGAGAAACCAGAATTCGTGAAATCCTAACTTGAAAGTTTTAGATGAGAATAGAAAACAACGTTACACTTCCTTACCAGAAAAGGGAGGGTGTGTGGGGAAAGAAGAAAAAGAACAGAATTCCTACTCTCACGTTTCATTTTTTCCTATATAGCTACAAAATAGTTTCTAGACTCGAACTGCGACCAGTAAAAGGGATCCTACAGGCAGACAGGCTCTGATACCATTTGTAGCACCCGGACTTCTAAAGGATACTCGCCGTTCCGTTGAACAGTAGTAGATTGGATTACGGGACTTACCGGCTCCCGCATCCTCTTACGAGTAGGCCAACACACGTATGTGTGACAACCAACCCCTATCTGTTCAGCGTCGACATAAACTATCCCATAGAAATCAGGATACTTCCATTGACGTACTTCAACCATACACACATGGTACGTCAACGGCGTTTAACAAGTGATATCACAACAGATCTCTACGACACAAAAGATTGAAATAAGTTGCAAATAGCTCTCATTAGAGCAGAGATAGCAAATACAATCATCCAGAGGACACATGTCCCAACATATCATCATTACATCACAGCGGAAGCACTCAACATGTCTGAGTACAGACAAGAACCAAATAGGCCTAAGAGGCCGGAAACGAAAAGACGGAGCCCATCCACGAAGTCTCGGATCCTGCCCGGGTCCGCTATCTACTCGTCAGCAGTCTCGTCATACTCCACGTAGTAGCCACCATGTAGATCCTCGGAAACGTAGGTCTGCGGAAACCACAGCCCCAAAGGGGTCAGTACATAAACGTACTGGCAAGCAAGACTCACAGTTCACCAAAGCGTAACCCGTCAACACCAAGCACAGATGCTTTGGGTTCAACGGAAGGAAGGGAATATAAAAGATGCTGCAACTGGCTGCTCTAACCAACTACAGAGTTACTACCACTTCCGGCTAATAGAAAGGAGACAAGATCGTATATCGTAACCAACCTATCAACTAACATCAAACAAACCCATCCTAGATCTCGCCCCTTATCCAAAGAAGCAATCCGAGGATAACTCACACAGTTGGATTAATGATGGTCCAGATTATTGTGTCAATAAGCCTATTACTAGTCAAGTTGTTAATCATTGGGGTGTAAGGTTGTTAATCATTAGGTTTAAGTTGTCCTGAGTACTTGTTAGCCAGTACTTTCACCAAGTAGTCCATAACCGCGGAAAACACGGTTTCTCGAGAAGATTTATCCCTGCAGGGGTGCACCAATTTGGCCGTACACGCAAGAATATCCCGCCAGACGGGAATCAAACCCACCAAGCGAGGCACTCTACACAACCCAAATCTTCTTCGCATCAAGCCCAAAGAACCTTGGGCGCACGGCTAATCGAGCCCTGAAGAAAAGGGACCCTCATAGCACTCTAAGGGACACTTCTTTTAAGTTTCTGCTTATGCAGAAGCCAGTTTTTGGATTGTGGCGGGGAGAAACTGTTGTGGGGAGAAACTACAGAAACTCCTCAGGAGACTTCTTTTGGCTTCTCCTCTTTTTGCTTATTTGCTAGGTTGGGCTGTGAGATGTCCGATATACCCCCGAACTGGTTGTGTTGTGGACATAATTTTCGTTCATCTTCTAGCAGCAAATAGCAATATACCACACATGTCACTCCAACTAGCAGCCTACCACACATCAACTCATCACTGCAACTAGGGGAAAATCATCAACCATCATACATACCATATAGCAAGCAATTGTGCAATTTTGAGAAGCATCATATAGCAAACTTCGTACTGCAACTAGGCATAAAAAATCACCGCAGCTAATCACTGTAACTAATCATCGCAACTAATCACTGCAAGCGTCGTCGGTGGCTCGATGCGGCCGGGCGGGGAGCGGCTGTGGTCGTCGGTGGGGACACGACCTGGGTGGCGCAGCTCTGCTGGCAGTGGAGATGGGGACGAGTAGGACTGGAGGCGGCGGGGCAGCAGGAGCGTGGAGGTCCGGCCGGCGCTGCTTTCCCGGCAGACGACGAGCTCGAGGGGGCGGGACGGTCGGACGGGAGCCACCGGAGCAGGGTCGAGCTCGAGGGGGCGGGACGGTCTGCATGGTGCAGAGGTTGAGCTAGGTCTCCTCTCCCGGAAGCAGCAGGAGCTCCGGCGGCGCGTCGACGGGATCCGGGGCGAGCAGGGGCAGCGACCGCGGCGGGAGCGCGCCGCTGCGGAAAACGGGGAGGTGGGGAGGCGCGGGATCCGGCCACCGGTGGCGTCCCCGCGGCGGTAGATGTCTTCCCGGCGGCGGCCGTGGCGTCCCGCCGGCGGATGGGAGCGAGCGGATGAGCGGGAGGGTCGGGGGCAGCGAACCCCTTCGATTCGATCTGTTTTTTTTTTCTTGGGTGGGTTGACCGGTTGGGAGAAGGGGATGGGGTGGCGGTGGCAATCCTCCGTAATTAACCACAGGGATATGTCTTTTTCCGAATACCCCTTCGCGGGCTGAGCCAGAAACTCGAGAAACTGCTCCCGAGCAGATTCTCCTCTTACGTGCAAAGTGGGTTTCTAGGTGGGTAGAAACTGGGTAGAATTTGGAGACTTCTTTTGAGTTTTTGCTTATTTAGACCCAGAAACTGCCCAGAAACTTAAAAGAAGTGACCGTGTCCCCCTATATGCCGACTACAAAAGTTCCACCCTGGCCTGGGCTCGCAAGAACATGCATGCGGCAAATAGAAAACACGAACTAAATGAGGCGATTTGGACGAGATGCGAATCGAATCAAATTGAGGGGGGCGCCCATACTCGCTTCCCACATGCGGTTAGTGTGCTCATCATGGATCAGTAGACAAGACCCTTTTCCTATTAGGGTCGACACTAGCAGGCCTCAAAACCACCCTGGGCCTCCTGCCGGTGCCTTATCATCAAATTATTATTAATAACAACATTACCATGATTGATTGATTAAACATCGAGCCCCCAGAACATAATGAAATAGTAACAGAAAGTAACGGGTAACAGACTCGAGCAAAACAACCCTAAGCATGCTAGTAAGACACTGGCTCAAACAATGGGGTTGTAGGAGTGGAGGTGAGGCAATATCAGGGTTAAGGGATTCATGTAATAGGTTCGTAACAGAAACACCTAATCATAGGGCTAGCAGAATAGACAACGGAAAAGTATCGGTATCCAATGTTGAAAGGAACACGATGGTTCATGTGAGTGATAACTTGCCTGCAGACCCAGTAGCCTGGTACTGAGCTAACTCCTTAGAAGGGGTGTCGTAAGTATCGTCGGTCTCAACGTCGTCGTTTATCCGAGAAGAAGCAAACAAACAATGCAGAAAGATAAACAATCAATATCATGGCATAGTGCACAAACATGGGATGATGCATGTCCATTTAATTGATGCATAGAAATAAACTAGTTGAGAAGATAGAAACAGGATTAAATGGACCCACATGCAATTTGGATTGCATATGGAAAGCCCATGATTTATGGTTGAATTAATTGTTCTACAACTAATCATCATGTGAAAGTTGTTTAGCATGATGCATGGATGAGGAAAACAGCAAAATAACAACAATAGAAACAATTTGAAATAAGGTTTAACAAGTTTGGGAATTTGTTTATTAAGTGTTGGAATTTTGGTTCCTTAAAGGTGCCACACAAGCCTTTGTTGTTTTCACCACCTTTAATTGTTCAAAATGGATAACAAAGTTTATATTTGGAAAGAACACAAGATTTTAGTTGGAATACATGTTTCACTTGTTGAAAAAGGATTTCAAATAAATTATTTAGGAATTAAACAAGTTTAAGCAAGAATTAAATGAATTTAATTCAAACATGAACTTATTTGAGTTTTTATTTGTGCAAAACATTGAGTGAAGTTCATAATTGAAAAGCTTATACTTTTGTGGTTTGAAAACATATTTTATATGTCCCAAAAGAATTTAATTTGATCAAGTTATGAATTTAGCAATATTAAATGATTTAAACAAGGTTTAAATCATTTAACCAATTTTAATTATTCAAAATATGAAACAAATTTTATATTTGAAAATGTGGTTTAATTTTGCATGGAAAACATATTTTATTTGTTGAAATTGGATTTAAAATGAGCAAGTTATTATTTTGGTAATTTTAAATGCAATAATTAAGAAACAGTTGTTTTCAGCAATTTAAAATATTCAAAACAGCAAACAAAATTTATATTTGGAAAGTAAATGAAAATTTGATTGGAAAACATATTTAGTTTGTGGAATTTGGAATTTTTATGCCCAAGTTATGAATTTTGCAAAATTAAGTGAATTAAACAAGTTTTTAAATATTTCACCAATTTAAAATATTCAAAACAGTAAACAATTTTTATATTTGGATAGAACATTTAATTTGGGACAGAAAACATATTTAAAAAGTTGAATTTGGAATTAAAATGATTTAGTTATGCATTTTAGAAGATTTGGTGCAAATCTGCCATTTTTTATGGACTAGGGACTTGGAAAATATTTTGCAGGGGTCTAGATTTAATTAACAGGGGCCTATTGGTGATTCTGAGATGTTTCGGTATGAAAACAAATGGAAAATAAAAATGTTGGTTTTATTGAGGGAGGGGGGATTCGAACCCCCCACCTCCTGGCTGCGCATAGGGTGCCTAACCAGTGGGGTGGATGCGGGTTTGTGATGGAAAGGGGCCTCGGGGGTGGATAAGGTGTGGCTGCGGTTCTTAACTGAACTTTGGTGTTAACTGAACCTGTACAACCGTTCGCTGACAGAGAAGGACGCAGCGATCCTCGCCGGCCATCCGCGCTGCTGCGAGTACGGGAGGGCGCCGGGGTGCTGCGGCCGTGGGGTGTGCAGTGTGCCGTGGAGTGGCCGTGCGCTGCAAGGAGCGAGAGGGAGAGGGGTCGAGGGGGGCGACGTGCTCACCATCGAGCTGACAGCGATCGGGAGGAGGCGGCGATGCAGGCTCGGGGCGGAGGAAACGTCGACGGCGGCGGCGGCTCGAGCAGCCTCCCGTCTCCACGCCTGCACCAACTCGACGAGGAACTCCCTCGGGTTCCATTCCCCACGACAGCGCAGCCTCGAGGTGATCAGGGTGACGGTGAGCAGCGGGGTTTCCGAGGGCGCCGGCCGGTGGTCGAGTTTCAGAGACAGAACAGAGGGGAGAGAGGTGGGAGGAAGAAGATGGCGGCGCTAGCTGGGAGATAGGGCTTCTAGGGAGAGCAGAGGGGAAGGAGGTGGAGGTTCTTAAGGAGGCAGAGGAGCTGGTACGGCACAGCATCGAGCGGAGGAGGAGATGATCGTGTGGAGGAGCTGCTGTCGTACAGGGATGACGACAGCGAGGAGGAAGAAAGGTATGGGCCAGAGAGGAAAGGTGGGCTGGGGGTTAAGTAGGTTGGGCTGGGCTTCTCTCCCCCCTTCGCAGGTTTGTTTTCTTTTTCTGTTTTCTGTTTTGTTTATTTTTGTTTTTTGCAGCAAACACATTGGAAGAAAAAGGTGGGTTTTAAGTTAGTAAAAATTTGGAACAAAATATGGTTAGGTTAGTTTTTAACATAGCAACTAATTGCTAACTTTATTTTCCAAAACTTTTCAAATTAACTTGCTGTTTGTTAACTAATTCAAATTTTGGATGATTTTGAGGATTTAAAGGATTATTATTGAAAACAACTTCTTAATAGGGTGAACCCTATTGTTTAGTTAGAACAATGAGTTGAATTGTTTTTGAACTTTTCATAATTCCAATTCGGTGCTGCTCTCTCTCTCCCTTGATGTTTTAACATTTTTGGTCTATTTTTTTTTTGCTGAATTGGAAAAGGAAGAGAAAGGTGAGTTTTTGGGTTAGCAAAAATATTAGAAAAATTTGGGTTGGCTCCTCAAAGGATTGGCAACCAAATGCAAGTTTGGCATTTCAAATAAATTAAATTATGGTGCGGTTTGTAATTTAATTCAAATTGGATGGATTTTATTATTAATTACATTCTTTGAAACAAAATTTTAAATGGCATGAACCTTGGAGTTTGAAATAGAAACAACAAATTAGAATGTTTGGTAATTTGCACATATTCAATTGGGGTGTTGTTTGATGATTTGAATTTGAGTTTTGAATGCAATTTATATTAGGTGGATTATTAAATGACAAATAAGAGTTGAGCTTATTATTATTTCATGGAAACAATTGGAAGTGTTAATTGGACCATTTTATTTGGAGAGTTTTGTTTTGCAATTTTCATAATTTCAACATGGTTGTTGTTTGGAGGAAAAATCATAATTGAATTTGAAAAGGGTTTGGTTATTGGATGCATTTTTATAGAAACAACACAACAGTTTTGAAATCACACTTTAATGGAAACAATTGATTGTTTTGATTTGAAATATCACTTTGGAAATTGTAACATCACAAGGATGAAACAAAAGGTTTGAATTTTGGTTTGAAATTCAAATAGAAAACAAAGGAAAACAAAGGAAAACAGTTGGAAAACAAATGAAAACAGAGGAAAACAAATGGAAAACAAGCAAAACAATTGCAATGAACATGATGCCATGATGCAAAACATAAAATAACAGAGAGCAAACATTCTAATGGCTATTTTTCATACTTGGGATGTTACACCTTTGGTTTAAGGGAGTTTGGATGCACGAGTAGAGCTCATACTCAGTACAGGTGGAGGCTAGCAAAAGACTGGGAGCATCAAATCAAGAGAGCATAAGAGCCATAATCATGCATAGCGACATAAGCATCATTAATTAAAGCATAAGCAGTATCACAAGTTCAAAAACTAAGTGGTCATGGAGGCTATTCGTTACTGGTTTGTAGTCATAAACATGGTGTGAGCATGCGCCAAGTCAACCAAATAAAACATTCGAAAGAGAATACCATATATTGAAGCTTTACTATGACAAGAACAACTCATGAATCTTTCAATTCATATTAAACACTCTCAACTATTTGAGGATAATCGTGCTACTCAATAACCACAAGGCCTTAAAGTTAAAATAACATTTAGCATGGCATGAAAAAGTTCTAGTCACAGTCTATACAAGCTTCTACTAGTACTGTTATAAATTCTACTTATTATGATACAGCAAGAAAACATGAGAGAACTCAAATAATACTACTAAAACTAACAACTCTAATAAGAGATGCATGCAAAACAGGAGTTGAATAAATGCAGCAGCCAAACACAGACTAAGAATACAACGTATTCTCATGAAAAATCGGAGCGTGGCACTCTCCAATAAAAGAATGATGGGGTCCAACTGAGCTTATTATGAAATTAAAAACAAACTGAAAGAAAAATCAAAAAAAGACGCTCCAAGTAAAGCACATAAGATGCGACCGAATAAAAATATAGTTTCACTAGAAGTGACCTGATAATTTGTTGATGAAGAAAGGGATGCCTTGGGCATCCCCAAGCTTAGACTCTTGAGTCTTATTGGGATTTGCTTGGATGTACCACCGGGGCATCCCCAAGCGTAGGCTTTTCACTCTTCTTGATCACATCATATCAGCCTCTTCTCTTGAACCTTGAAAACTTCCTTCACATCAAAATTCTCACAATCTTCATTAGCAACGTTAGTGCAATTGAAATAATAAATTCACATGGTTCAGTTTCAATACAAGTCTAACACTCAAAAACACATTAGCTATTGTCACAACTTCTTTCAAAACTCTTTTTCTCAAAAGAACACCAAAACAAAGATATTAAGATGCAAATGCGATAAATGGCAGAAATCTGTCAAAACAGAACAACGGGCAAAGATCGATTTTTTCAAACATCTTATGTTACTCAAATAAAAAAGTGGTCTTCTAAGAAAAGTTGTGTATATAACTCAGGATTAAGAAAAAAAATCTCAGGTCATTTTGAATTTTCAATGATTTGTAACGGAATTAACAGTGGACAGCAAAAATTTGTTTACTGCGCAGAAATCCGAAATATAGGCTCAACTTTCCACTAGAGGCTTTACTTGGCTCAACAAAAACTCAAAAGAAAAGATACAACGGGATTTCTAAGCAAATAGACAACACCCAGGTGCAAAGCACACCAAAAAACACGAAAGAAAACGGGTTGAAAACAGCGAAATAAAACGAGTTGTCTCCGGTAGCGCTTTTCTTTAACGCCTTTCAGCTAGGCATAGAAAGCAAAGATGCTCACATAAGAAATATGAATTAAGCAAAAGAGAGCATCAAGAAGCAAGTATAAAACAAATTTACGTCCAACCCACTTCCTATGCATAGGAATCTTGTAAATAAATAAATTAAAGAAACTCAAACTAAAAATCATGGGAAGGTAGAACAAGAGCAACTTCAAAACTTTTGAAAAAAAGAGAGGTGTATTAGTAACATGAAAATTCCTACAACCATATTTTCCTCTCTCATAATAATTTTCAGTAGCATCATGAACAAACTTAACAACAAAATTATCACATAAAGCATGTTTGTCACGGTCTAAAAGCACACAATTCATATCAAGCTCAAAAATAGTGGGATCAAAATTTAAAATCATCTCCTCTTTCTTCCCACTTTTAGCAATAGCAAAACAAGATAATTGGTCACTCTTAAAAGGTATAGGACACATTATAGCAATCCTATTTTCAGTAGCATTATGATTTATAACATCAAGTAACATAGTTTTGGTGTTCTTTTGAGAAAAAGAGTTTTAAAAGAAGTTGTGACAGTAGCTAATGTGTTTATGAGTGTTAGGCTTGCGTTGAAACTGAACCATGTGAATTAATTATTTCGATTTGCACTAACGTTGCTAATGAAGATTGTGAGAAGTTTGGTGTGAAGGAAGTTTTCAAGGGTCAAGAGAAGAGGATGATATGATGTGATCAAGAAGAGTAAAAAGCCTAAGCTTGGGGATGCCCCGGTGGTACATCCCAGCAAATTCCAAGAAGACTCAAGCATCTAAGCTTGGGGATGCCCTGGTGGTACATCCCAGCAAATTCCAAGAAGGCGCATGCATCTAAGCTTGGGGATGCCCTGGTGGTACATCCCAGCAAATTCCAATAAGACTCAAGGATCTAACCTTGGGGATGCCCAAGGCATCCCCTTCTTCATAAACAATTTATCAGGTCACTTCTAGTGAAACTATATTTTTATTCAATCACATCTTATGTGCTTTACTTGGAGCGTCTTTTTTTTTTTCAGTTTGGTTGGTTTTCTTTTCTATAATAAATAGTTGGATCCTAGTATATATTTTTGGGAGAGAGACACACTCCGCTTTTCATTAGAATACTCTTGTGCTTCACTTATATTTGTTGAGTATTCATGCTTAGATATTTTAGTGCTTCCAGCTCTTGTTTTGCATGCATCCTTTGTTCAGAGCTATTAGCTTTTGTAGTAGGTGGTTCTCATATGTGTGTTTTCTTGGAAATAGGAATGCTATTGTGATAGTTGGTATAGTGTAAAAGATTGCATGGTCTTGTAGATCACTAAACTGCTTCACTTGAATCACTGTTGTTGTTTTGAGATATTAATTTGCTTAATGGATAAACGGGAAGGACTAGTAAGTATAAAATTTTAATGGTTGGTCTAAGAAACTTGAAACTATGCCACACTTAAATTACCATCTGATAGAAACAATGGTATATGGTTGCTACGAGTGATACATTTCTGATCGGCCTTTTGTTACGCTCTACGGTCGGGGTAGCTAACAGTGACTTGTCACTGCCATGGACCCTCTTGGAGTGATTTGCACTTTTCCTTCTAAGATGATTTGCTTGCTGCAATCTTTTAACTTGTGATTCTATGTTGCGGTTCCGGGCACTTCCACCATCCATATTTGCTAGCTTCTTCGGTACTATGCATTGCTCTTTCTCACATTGAGAGTTGGTGCAAACTCCGCCAGTGCATCCAAATCCCATGGGAGGACTTTGTTCTCCTACACATAAGCCCATATATTATTCTTCAAAACAGCCACCATACCTACCTATCATGGAATTTCCATAGCCATTCCGATATATATTGCTGCACAACATCCACCTCCATTATGTTACTTGATGATGAGCTTCATGGTTATTTATGCATACTGCTACACTGGCAGGAGCATGCAGTTGGATACATCAGAAATATTTCATTGTGAGTTATGAGTAATAAAAGTGTGATGATTCATTGTAATATAGGATGTTTCCCCTACCGGTGAGGATATAAAAAGTAAAAATAAAAAAATGAGAAAGCCCAAAAAGAAAAAGAAAAAGGCCAAAGAGAGAATAAAGAGAGAGGGGGCGCATCACTATCCTTTATACCACACTTGTGCTTCATGTTTAGCACCAATGCTTCAGTTTGGAGAAAGTTATCATATTATCATTCATTCATAACTATATGGGGAACTTTACATTATAGAACTTGGCTTGTATATTCCAATGATGAGCCTCCTCAAATGAGCTCTAGGTCTTCGTGAGTAAGCAATTGGATGCACCCCCACTAGTTCCATTGGAGAGCTTTCATACACTTATAGCTCTATGTGCATCCGTTGTGTGGCAATCCCTACTCCTTGCATAGCTTTGGTTGTAAGACTTTCTCTTGTCTAATGACCACTTTCAGCTTTGTGAGCCTTTCTTCCATTGACCTTCCAAACCCCCCATAATGTTCTCCTTGCCATAACATCCCGGTGCCAGGGACCAACGCAGAACACTTGCTTGTTTTTAGTGCGCAAATAGTTTAAGATTCAAGCATTGCATCGTGTCGAAAGCTTGACTTGATCCTAACAAGGGTTGTGAACATCGTTTGGCGTGCATGATATTGTTGTTCTTGAAAGCTTAAATCATATCTAATAAACTTTGCACAGCTGATAGTCTTTTAGTATTGATTCATCAAAAGGTTTGCTTCTTTCTTCTTATTTGTTTATGCATTACTTGTTGATATCAAATATAGATCACAGCTTTAGTTCATTTGATCCTAGTTTACATGCTCTACTTTACATATTATGATCAAGATTGTGTGGTAGCATGTCACCTCAGATTTTTTTTTATCGTTTACCTACTCGAGGACGAGTAGGAACTAAGCTTGGGGATGCTTGATACGTCTCCAACGTATCTATAATTTCTGATGTTCCATGTTGGTATTATGCCAATTGCTACATGTTTTCCGTATGTTTTCCTACGTTTTCTTACGTTTTCCGGGACTAACCTATTAACAAGATGCCAAGTGCCAGTTCCTGTTTTCTGTTGTTTTTTATTTCAAAAAAGTTGTTCTGGAAATATTCTCAGAATTGGACCCCACGAATCACGAAGTTCCTATTTTCCCCGGGAGCATTCAAAAGTCTCGAAGAGCCCCGGAGGGGGGCCACAGGATGGTGTGGGTCCCCCTGGTGGCTCCACCTGGTGGTGTGCCCCCCTGGCCACCCCCTGGCATCGCCCTTTCGCCTATATATACTCCCCCGAGGGAAAACCCTAAAAGAATCGACCTTTTCCACAAAATACATTCGTAGCTCCGCCGCCGCCGCCAACAAGTTTCGGGGGACAGATCTTTGTTCTAGCACCCTGCCGGGACGGGGAAGTGCCCCCGGAACCATCTCCATCGAATCCACCACCATCTCCATCGCCGTTGTTGTATCCTATGATGAGGAGGGAGTAGTTCTCCCCCGAGGGTGAGGGCTCTACCGGTAGCTATGTGGTTCATCTCTCTCTCCCATGTTGTGATCTATATGTGATCGTGAGCATTGTAATCTAGTTGAATAAGTAGATGCTACTCTTCATCTTGTGCTACTCAAGTGTTTTATTAATATGAACTTTGGAGTCACCTTGTCCCGCGGTGTGAAGGTGAGAGTGTGCACATCGTGTGTGTCTCCTCTGTGAATTGTGGTGTTTGTCTAGTACCTTCTAGGGCGCTCATAGTGACAGCGTGGGGTTAACTAGACATGGGAATGCTTACTTTAAGGAATGCTTTTTGCAGCCCTACGCAATGATTAGTGTTCGGTATCCAACCGGAGAGGGTTAAGGTTAGCATAGTGAAGAGAAGATATTTAGTTATTCAATTATGTGATCATTGCTGAGAGTGTCCACTAGTGAAAGTAGGATCCCTAGGCCTTGTTTCCAAGCATTGAAACACGGTTTTCCGCATGTTCTGCTACATGTTTGCTTGCTGCCATATTTATTTCAGATTGCTGTTATTACTTATAACCATCCATATTACTCGCATTTCACTATCTCTTCGCCGAACTAGTGCACCTATATACCTGACAAGTATATTGGGTGTGTTGGGGACACAAGAGACTTCTTGTTTCTTAATTACAGGGTTGCTTGAGAGGGATATCTTTGACCTCTACCTCCCTGAGTTCAATAAACCTTGGGTGATCCACTTAAGGGAAACTTGCTGCTGTTCTACAAACCTCTGCACTTGGAGGCCCAACATTTTCTACAAGAATAGAAGCGTGCATAGACATCAGACCTTTTCTTAGAACTGTTGGTTCTGTTATTTATATGAAAGAAGGGAGTATTAAATTTCAGTTCTCACTCAAGAAAGGTATGGAACACTGTCCTAGAAAGAGAATGAAGTAGCCTTTTGATTTCGTTATTCGAAAAATTTACAATTTGGATGCTTCTTCACTTGAAAATACCTGATTCCACTTCTATTTTTTGGGCCTAGCTAAAAGGTGTTAAAGAAAAGCACTTCTTGGGAGATAACCCATGGTTTTATTTTTTGCTTTGTTTTTGTCTGTTTTCTTTGAATCAAGGGGTTGTATAATTATGTAGCAACTCCTTTGTATATTTCTTTTCATGTTTTAGTAGTGCCAAGTAATGTTTCTGGCGAGAGTTGGAGTTGGTTTTCGGATTTATGCGCAGGAAACAACTTTCTGCTGTCCACCATAAAAAATCTTATAAAATCCAGGTAGATCAAAATGATCTGGATTTTTTTCATATTCCTTGTATAATTTCGAAACTTTTTTGTTCTTTAAGTTTTTCGATATGAGCAACATAAGTGCCTCCAAAAAATTCGTATGAACAGACTGTTCTGGTTTTGACAGATTGTACCATTTTTCTTGCATTTGCTCTTTTGCGATGTCAAGTGGATTTCTTTGCTTCACGAAACATCAGCGGCTGTATCTAATGTTTAAAGTATCAATAGCACTTGTGCCATACAAAACCAATGGATATTTAATTGTTGCACTAACCCTCTAATGCGAATTACTATTTGAGTGTGGTGTGAAGGAAGTTTTCAAGGGTCAAGAGAAGAGGTGATATATGTGATCAAGAAGAGTGCAAGGTCAAAGCTTGGGGATGCCCCGTGGTTCATCCAAGAAATTTTTTAGAAGACTCAAGCATATAAGTTTGGGGATTCCCAAGGCATCACCTTCTTCATCAACTATCTATCAGGTCACTTCTCGTGAAACTATATTTTTATTTGGTCACATCATAAGAAAATTTACTTGGAGCATCTGTTTGTTTTTCTTTTGTTTTCTTTTGTTTTCCTTGATGCAATAATATAGTTGGATCCTATCATTCTTTGTTTGGGAGATAAACACGCTCCGCTTTTTCGTTTGAATACTTGCCATGCTAGTATTCTTAGTTTTTCTTCTAGTTGCTGCAAAAATTCCTGTTTAGCTCTCGTTTTCATTGCATCTCTTATTCAGAGCTGTTAGTTTTAGTAGAGTTATGTGAGTCCTCTCATGTTTTCTTTCTGTAGCATTTAGATAGTTTTTGTTAAAGCATGTTTTGTATGGTTCTTCTTGGGAAAAGAAACTGCTGCTTGATGTAGAATTTTTTAGGGTGCAAGTAGAAACTTGTAAAGACTGTGGCTAGACTTTTTTCATATCCTACTAGATGTTATTTTAGTTTTGAAGACTTGTGGTTATTTAGTAGCATGATTATAATCAAATATCTGAGAGTGTTTAATGTGCCATTGAAAGAATCGTGAGTTGTTCTTGTCATATCGAAGCATAAATTTGTGGTGTTCTCCTTTGAATGTTTTATTTGGTTGACTTGGCGCATGCTCACACCATGTTTATGACTATGAACCTGTCACGAATAGCCTCCATGATCATTTAGTTTTGAACTTGTGGTACCACTTATGCTTTGATTAAAGATGTTTATGTCGCTATGCATGATTATGGCTCTTATGCTCTCTTGATTTGTCGCTCCTAGTCTTTTGCTAACCTCCACCTGTAGTGAGTATGAGCTCTACTCGTGCATCCAACTCCCCAAAACCAAACTTTTCCCATTGTGTCCACCATACCTACCTACATGTGCTAATTAACCTCCACTCCAAAGTAAATTGCTCATGTGTTACCTTTAAAACTTTCAAAATTACTCATGTTTTGTGCTCCTGTTTTAGCTCATGAGGACGTAAATAGAGAATCGTTATCTCACTTGTTGATTGGACTTTCATACCCTGGACTAGTGGCTTCATCCGCTTATCCAATTATAGAAGAGCTGGCAGCAGGGTGCCCAGCCCCAAATTAATAAACAAAAATTCTCTTCACTATTTTGCCCCCGATTTTATCAATCAAAGCATAATTGTGTAAACAAAAGAGAAAGAGGGATGACCTTCTACCCAGATGCGTCCTTCTATGGGAGCCGCTCTTGTGAGTCTAGTTGGATTGTGACGTACTGTATTTTTTGTTTACCATTCATTGACAAAAGCATACACCTCTCTTAAAATATAGACACTCCTCCACGGTATGTGATTGTTGGCAGGCATCCGAGGATTCGGTTAGCCATGGTTTCTGAAAGATGGTTGGGAGGAGTGTCAAGTTTTTATACCTCTGTTTAATAAAATAAAATCTCTAGCACATGAGTGATCCATGCTTCCCTCTGTGAAGGGCCTTTGTTTTACTTTTATGTTGAGTCTCCATCTTCTAACTTTATGCACGGTTGAGAGAGCATATTTTCCATTCTGAGTTTTATGTCCATTTGTCCCAGAAACATTATTAATTGATTCATGATGTGTTATTGTTTGTTCTATTCTTCCTCATGAACTTTGAAGGTGTCCTGGCATTTATGTTTTTCCCCACTCTTAAGGATTAGCGAAATATCACTTTGACATGTTCTCTCTATACTTGAAACAAACATATATCTTTCGTTGCATTGTTATTCATGGTCTTTTATTTGAGTTACTTCTCATGATGCAACGTGATTGCTATGCTTTATTATTAAAGTTCTATTTACCATGCTTGTGTTAAAGTTCTATGATCTCAGCTTACTTATGCTTTTACATTATTGATGATAAAGTTTACGTTGGTAGCATGTCACCTCAGAAATTATTGTGTTTTTTATCGTTTACCTACTCGAGGACGAGTAGGAACTAAGCTTGGTGATGTTGATACGTCATAAACTTATCCTTAGTTTCTGATGTTCCATGTTGTTTTCTTATTGTTTCCCACATGTTTGCTATACACTTTATGTCATTTTTATCGATTTTCCGGACTAACCTATTGACAAGATGCCACAGAGCCAGTTCACTGGTTTCTGCTCTTTTTAGTTTCAGACAAGTTGTTCTAGAAATATTCTCGGAATTGGAAAATTCGAAGCCCAAAAGTCTTAGAATCCCCGAAGGTTCCACGGAGTCCCGACGAAACCCGGAGGGGGTCCTCAGGGGGGCCACACCATAGGGTGGCGCCCCCCTTGGCCGCTCCAGGGGGTGGTGTGGGGCCCCCATGACTCCACCTCCTCTACCCTTTCGCCTATTTAATCCCCCGAGATGTAAACCCTAGATATATTCCACTTCGTCCCGAAAAACACCCGAGGCCGCCATCATCGTCATCCCGAGATCGGGAGGGTTCTGGAGCTCTCCCCGGGACCCCGCCGGAGGGGGAAATCATCACCGGAAGGGTCTACACCACAATGCCCTCCTCTGAAGTGATGCGTGAGTAGTTCATCCCTGGAATACGGGTCCATAGCAGTTGCTAGATGGTTGTTCTATCCACTTTGTACCTCATGTTTAGATCTTGTGAGTTGCATATCATGATCAAGATCATCTTTATGTAATGCTACATGTTGTGTTTCCTGGGATCTGATGAATGTTGAATGGTATGTCTTCTGATTATCAATCTATCATGTTGTCTTCATGCTTATGTTATATATGATCTTGCATGCTCTCTGTTATTAGTAGATGCTCTGTCCAAGTAGATGCTAGTAACTCCAAGAGGGAGTATTTATGCTCGATAGTGGGTTCATGCCTCCTTTGCATCTGTGCTCGAGTGACAGAAACGTGACGGGTGGAGGATTGATTGTTGCCATTAGGGAGAAAACAACAATGTTTTTTCTCTGGATGATGTTATTGTTTACATTACACACTTTGCTTACTGCGATTATCTCTTGCTTGCAACTTAATACCCAACGTTTGTTCGGATGATATTCGGAGGGTGGATTATTAGTCAGAGATGCAGTTGGATGACGGCCTATGTATTTTGTTGTAATGCCTGCATGAGTCACATAGTAATCTTTATGTATTGCATATGCACTACGGTGCAACCTTCATTTATGTCAATTGCAAAGCTGTAATTTGTTCACCACACATGTTATTTATCTTTCACGCAGAGACACCACTAGTGAACTATGGACCCCGGTCCATTTTCCTAATATTGATAAAACACCTACTGCTTTCATACTGCTCTCATATTGTTCCTACTGTTTTCCACACCATACGTTTAACCTATTTTTATTTAGAGAAACCGGTGAGATTGACAACCTCACTGCTACGTTGGGACAAAGTGATTTGATTGTGTTGTGTAGGTTCCACGTTGTTGCTTAACCGGTAGTGCGCCCTGCCACCTCAGCTGCATCAACCTTCAGAGATTGCTTGTCCTGCTACTGGTCGATTCAACCTTGTTTCTTTTCTGAGGGAAAACATGCCGCTGCACTCTTCACAACCTTCCACTTTGGGTTTACCAACGTTAGCTCCAGTCAAGGAGTGCATCAGCGGTGCAGAGCAGCGAGCGCCTCGTCGTTTGGTCACATCCCCCTTGGGACGTGGCCCCTTCTTCCTCGATGCTCGAGCTGGTGGAAGAACAAACGAGCGCGGTGCCGTCTCTTTGCCTTGGCATAAATAGGAGGGGGCGCCTCCTCTCCCATTCCAACGCTGCCTTCGCCTTCCCCATTCTTCACGTGTAGAGAGAGAAAAGAAAGGAAGCCACACATGGCTTGTGGAGGTCAAGGTAGAGGCTCGTCCCTGGGTTCCGGTGTTGCCCCCCAGCGGAGTGCGAGGCGTCCCATGGTCGCCGTGGACACGCTGGAGGGGCCATCTGCCCGGGCTGGAGCGAGCGCGGGGAGCCGTCGTGGCCGTGCTCCTCGCGGCCACGGTGTGACGGGGAGTTACCTTCCTCGCTGGGCGGAGGACACCCGTGTGCCGGAGCACGAGTTCCTGGTGGCCCTATGCGGTTGCCTCCACGGTCAGCTGAGGCTCCCCAATGTCTTCGTCGGGTCCGTCGAGCGCAATCTGCCCCACGGCTTCTGGTTTCACGTGGTGGGCTGCATCTACGGGCCCTAGTGGGCGTCGGCGGAGTTTTGCTCCGCCGACCACTTTTCATTGGCGAGGGGGTGGAAAACCTTCGCCCACGCCCAGCGGCTGGAGGAGAGCCAGGTCCTCCACTTTCGCTTCGACTGAGTGGACCGCCTCTTCGTAAAGATCTTCGGGCATCGCGGCGAACGGGTGGAGTGCTGCGTCAAGAGCGAGAGAGGTGACGAGGAGGACGACGACGATGATGAATATGATGTTGCTGAAGAGGAGGACGAGGAAGATCCGTCGGCCGTCAAGGAGGAGAGTGACGATCTAGACTCGGCAAGCGGCTAAAGGCCTTTGGGTGCCTTCGTCCAGACAGAGGGCCTGACGATCCTGATCAGTCAGCCTCCATTTAGAATCCTCTTCTTCCTCCTTCTCCTTGTCTCCTCCATCTCTCCTCCTCGGCCGATCATGTCTTACAGCTCTGGCGAAAACATGTTCGGCCGAGGTTGGTCGTAGTTTTTCTTTCTTCGATAGCCGCGGAAGGGGATAGCTCCTTCCTGGTCATGGCATCTTTTTGTTTTCATGATGGATCTGCAGCGTTTCTATGTACTTGAATGTATCTCATGTATGAAATATAAAGGAAATGTGTTTTTTGTCTTATCATTTTGCGAATGGATTCTTTGGAGAGCCAGCAGGAAGTAGTTTAGACTTAGCTCTGGGAGTTTTGGAGTCCTTGGCGCGGTGAGCCGCTTGCTGCAAATGTCTTTGCCGCTGCCCTTCTTGAGGCATCCTTCTTTTACTGGCGGAAGTCCGTGCTTGGCTGCTTCAGGAGGTAGGTGCTTGTTTCTGCAGTGAGCGAGAGTACGTGCCTGGCACTCTTCTCGTGGGTACCCGATGACCCACAAGCATAGGGGATCGCAACAGTCTTCAGGGGAAGTAAAACCCAAATTTATTGATTCGACACGAGGGGAGACAAAGAATATTTATATGCCTTAACAACTGAGTTGTCAATTCAGATGCACCTGAAAGTAGACTTGCTCACAACAATTTATCAGTTGTAACCGTTTTATAGCAGTAGTAATAAAATAACAACATTAGTAGCAATCGCGGAAAATATCAGTATGGGAAGTACCGTAGGCATAGAGGGAATGGATGGACGGGCGTTGCATGGATAACAAGGGTCATTTAATAATCTAACACGGGCATTGCAAATAATAATAATAAAGCATCAAACATGTAGGCAAACCATAGGCATGTGTTCCAATATAATCATACATGCTCGCAATGTGAAACTTGCACAACATCTTTTGTCCTACCAGCCAGTGGCAGCGGGGCCTCTAGGGAAACTACTGTTAATTAAGGTGCTCCTTTTAATAAAGCACCGGAGCAAAGCATTAACACTCCATGAACACACGTGATCCTCACATCACAACCATTCCCTCCGGTTGTCCCAGTTTCTGTCAGTTTGGGGCCTCGGGTTTCGGACAATGACATGTGTAAAACAACTTGCAGATGTGATCAATAAACAACATTATACTCATGAAACAATAACATATTCATATCTGAAATCATGGCACTCGGGCCCTAGTGACAAGCATTAAGCATAACAAGTTGCAACAACGGTAGAAAACACTAACAATGGATACTAGGCACTATGCCCTAACAATCTGGCATTATTACATGATCAATCTCATCCAAACCCTTCCATCCCTCTCAGCCTACAATGGTGTTTACCCACACATGGACGGGGGATCATGGATGGTTGATGGAGAAGAGGTGGCAGTGTCGATGGTGATGATCTCCTTCGAATCCCCGTCCCGGCAGGGCGCCAGAACAGGAACTTCTGATCTCCGAATCGAGGTTCGGGGTGGAGGCAGCGCTTTGTTGTGTTTCTGTGGAATATGACGAACCCCATGTTGTTTTTGGGTTGAAGGCGTTACATAGTCGAAAGGGGTGTCCGAGGGGGTCTAGGGGTGGCCCACACCACTAGGCGGCGCGGCCAAGGGGGCGTGCCGGGGGGTGGTGTTGCCCCTCCTGGCTCCTCTCCTACCCCCCTTCTGGCTCCCAGAGTCTTCTGATGTTTTAGGACCAATGGGATCTTTGTTGGGCATTTTCCTGAAAGTTGATTTTTCTACACAAAAACGAGACGCCAAGGTAATTCTGCTGAAAATAGCGTTAGTCCGTGTTAATGGTATCCAAAACTCACAAGTTTAGAGGAAAGCAATAAGAAAATTGTTCGGAAAAGGAGATACGTTTTGGACGTATCAACTCCCCCCAAGCTTAGCTTATTGCTTATCCTCAAGAAATTCAGTGACTACTGAGTGCGATAAAAGACTTTCACGAACACATTTGTTTCATATGATGTAAATATACTCACTACATAATCAAGTGCAAAGGCAATTCATAATAAGATGTATGGAAAATAAAAGTCACCTAGCAGTTATGCAAACCATGAAGAGATGCCAACAAACTAATAATAGCCAACATGAAGTATTTCAATCTACAGGATTGCAATCCTCATAATAGGGTATGATAAAGTGTACTCTCTTTCCCTTAATAGGGTAGAAAAACATAAATGCCAGGGCACCTCCGAAGTTCAAATGAAGACTAGAAATAAAGATATCAAAGATACAAGCATCAAAGTTATACCACTATCAATCGTGTTTTGGGACAAGCACATTGCACTAAGAATAACAACCATTCTCTCGAGAAGTTGCATAAAGCGAGAAGGTGAAGAATCAACATAAAAATAAAAGAAAGGCCCTTCGCAAAGGGAAGCAGGGATTAACTCATGTGCTAGAGCTTTTTATTTTATTAAACAGAGGTATTAAAAACATTTTTGAGAGAGGTGTAAGCTTATGTCAACGAATGGTAAAAAGACAATACAGTACGTCACAAGCCAACTAGACTTCACAAGAGCAGCTCCCATAGAAGGACGCATCTGGGTAGAAGGTCATCCCTATTTCTCTTTTGTTTACACAACTATGCTTTGACTGATAAATCAAGGGCAAAAATAGTGAGGAGAATTTGGTGTATTAGTTTGGGGCTGGGCACCCCACTGCCAGCTCTTCTATCATTTGGATAAGCCGATGAAGCCACTAGTCTAGGGTGGGAAATCCAATCAACAAGTGAGATAAAGATTCTTTATTTACGTCCTCATGAACTAAAACAGGGGCACAAAACAAGAATATTTTTTAGCAGGTTTTAAAGGTAGCACACGAGAAATTTACTTGGAGTGGCAGTTAAATACACATATATAGGTAGGTATGGTAGACACATTTGGCAAACTTTGGTTTTTGGGAGTTGTATGAGCTCATACTCAGTACAGGTGAATGGTAGCAATAGACGGTGAGCGACAACTAAGAGAGCAACAACTGTCATAATCATGCTTGCGACAAAACAAAATTAACAGGGGCATAAAAATGATACAAATACTCTGAGGCAAAATAAATCATCGAGGCTTAAGTGACTTTTGTTTTCAGTCATAGCATGCGTGAGCATGTGCCAAGTCAATTCAAGCGAAACAGTCAGAGGGAGATACCACAATGTCATACCCTTCTATGAATAAAACAATGCAAGCAAACATTCATACGACATGCTATCTTATATTAATAAGTTGGAACTAACACGTGAGAGCACGAACTACCAAGCATCAATTAAATAACATATACCTTATATGAATGGACTAAGCATATTCATATGATGAGTATATGTACAAAAATAAAACCAAAAGAGTTCATACCAGCCTCTCACCACAACTCGAATTGTCGTAAATCGTCAGTACTGCTCTTCACTTGTGGATTGAATAATATAGAATGATAGTCAAGCTCCAATGGAGACACGAAACTCTGGTGAAATATGCAACAAAATTTACAAAACCAAAGAAGAACAACAAATATTTTCGATTTTCAAATTAAAACAAGAACAGAAAGAAGCAAGCAAACAAAGCAAAATATTTTTGGATTTTTTAATACTAAACCGAAACGAGAAAAGAAAGCAAACCAACAAAAGAAACTAAAGAAGAAAATAAAGAGAAATAACAGAAATATTTTTGGTCTTTTTGTGTTTTGGAAAACAAGAACAAAGCGATAAAACAAAGAGAAACGAAAGAAACAAAAATATGGATATACAAAGAACCGACCGAACATGATATATAAATGAGTGTGATGCGGGTATACCTCCCCCCAAGCTTAGGATTTTATCCTAAGTGTAGATCAATCATGGCACGTGAAGTATCCCCACTGTTGTGGGTCGTCCGTCGCATGGTCGTACTCGGGCGCCCGAGTGGAAGATGAAGCAGTGGGCGCATAGTCATAACAGGGGTGCAGGTTTGGGATCCCTGTGGCATCGTAGGGTTGGACGAAATCACCATCGTCCCCCTCTCCGGCATCCTCCCCTTTCCGGGGGTGATTCTCAAGGTATGTGTCCAATTCACTCGCAGAAAGCGTCCATCCTTGCCTATTATTAAGATTAAACAAAAGAGGTGCAGGAAAAAGTACTTTCCTAATAGTTTTATTAACTCTTCACCCGGATTGTTTGGAGAAAGTTATTTCAAAAGATAAATTGTGCAAGTGAGCATGGGTAGAAAGAAACTTATGTTGAACCATGGAAACAAGATCTAGCCTCTCTAAAGGAAACTGCAGGTCTAGAGGGTGTGGCTCCAAACCATGCAAAGCTAGCAAGCGCGAGGCAATAAGACCTCCACAAATTCTTCCCTTCTCACGGCTAAGCGAGAGATGGTAAGAAATTAAAGCGCCAAAGTTATAAGACCTATCACCTCTTAAGGCAGCTCAAATAAACGCCAACTCATAAACAGATAGCTTGTTGGCAGTTTTTCTAGCTAGCACACATTTAGAAATAAAATAGGCAAAGTATCGAATGCTAGGGAGTTGAATTTCTCCTATTTTACCACTCTCCCCTGTGAAGCTTATGCCTTGGAAAATCTCCTCATATAATTCCAGCAATGGTTTAGGATGCCCTCTTATCTTCTCACAAGAACCCCACTCTGGTACCTTGATAGCTGCACAAAAATCACTCAAAGGCAAGTTTACAACTTTATTGTAAATTTTATAGTGGACCATAGGGTTAGTTGAGGACCATTTAAAATAAAAATCATGCACCACAGACATAGTTAGTTTCACATGTTGGATAGGTTAATCCTCAATGAAACGGTCCAAGCCTGCATTATGCACAAGAGTATTGAAATCCTGCAGAATTCCTATAATCGGCATGAATTCCTGACACAGATAAATTGATGGGAACACTCTCTCTCTTCACGGTGCACGAGCATGACCTCATGCAACTCCAACTCATGCTGGTTTAGTTGAAGAACATTGTGCTCCATCTCTGAAATTTTTCAATAATCATTACAAAAATTAATTTCAAGCAACTATAAGGTGGAAACTACCATATGGACTTATAGGAAAGCTAAGAATGCATCAAAACTACATTATTTCTACTCAAATCGAGCATGCAAACTCACATAAGCATTCACCTACAGTAACAAAATACTCAAGAAATACTTCACCAAATAAAATTCTACTTGGATTATCGTAGGAGTCACATACCGGAGATCAAACAAACCAAATATCAACACAAATGATGGGCTGAAGAAGGAGAACGAAAATCTAGAGGAAAACAGAAAGAACACGGGTTCCAGGAAATGTTTTTAGTTTGGGAGGTGAGAGAGAAGACTTTGGCAGTGAAGAGAGTAAGTGGAGGGCCAGGGGGCCCACACCATGTGTTGGCGCCACCAAGGGCTGGCCGCGCCACCCCATGGTGTGCCTGACTGGTGGGTCCCCCTGGGGTCTCCCAGGTGGCTTTCTGCCTCATTTTAACTTAAAAAATTATTATAATTTTTCTGGAATTTTTCGAGAAACTTTATTTTTGAGGTATTTACATAATTTTAATAATTAATAAAAACAAGGAAACAAAAGTCAAAAGGTGGAAAACAAAACCAAAACCAGAACTACAGAGGTTCTATGACACTCTAATGGAAATATATCCAAAGAAAACAAAGGTGGTAGTGGTGAAAACAAAAGTATGGGTGGTGAAAACATGCATAACCACAGTAATTAGGGTGAAAACATGATGAAAACATGATTGTACTAAAGTATCAATGTGATAATAGAAGGAAACAAGGTGAAACTATAGTGGGGAAGGTTAAAACATAGTGAAAATATTGTCCGCTTCATTCAAAATCATTTTGTTAACAAGGGTGATCAATTCTTGTTACCGGAACAATTTTCATATGAAGAAAAACTTTGCTAATCACTAAATAATTATATTACCTCAACCTTGATAGACATAGTCCCAATCATAATAATTTCATATTTTTTAGGTGGTACTGGAATCGGACAATAAAATTCTCCAATCTTGATGGTCTCAATATTTTCAACTGAATTTAAACCATATCTTCTATCAATCTTCTTGGGAAAATAAACAATATGCTATTTATCATTAACATTAAAATTTACTTTTCCTTGATTGCAATCAATAACAGCCCCTGCAGTGTTAAGAAAAGGTATCCCAATAATAATAGACATATTATCATCTTCAGGCATTTCCAACACAACAAAGTCAGTTAATATCAAACAATTAGTAGCAACTTGCACATGAACATTCCCACATATACCAACAGGAATAGCAGTAGATTTATCAGCCATTTGCAAAGATATACCAGTATGTATCAATTTTTCAAGAGAGAGTGAACGGATAGCGAGGGCACCTAGAGGGGGTGAATAGGTGCTACGACCAATTTTAATTTTTCTACAAGATTAGGCTTGACATAAAGGTAAATTCTCTAGATAATGCAACTACGGTGAATTTACCTATATGACAACAACAAGCACAAATACAATACAAACACAAGTAAAGGGGAAGGGAACGAGGTAACCGATATGAAGCACGTGGAGACACGATGTAATCCCGAGTTCCTACTTGTTAAGGGAGTACATATTGATGGGGGGATAATAACCCGGTAGGCCAACTCCAAGGTATAACCCGGCCCAAAGGACGCTGCGCAGGATCCGGCTAAGGATAAAGAAACTTCTAGAAGGCCCAAGGTTTATAGGCCTCGTAACCCGGATTGTGGGTTGCAGTAAGGAAAGCTAGGGTTTGTAAGCGGTGTTCGGGTAGGACTCAAGCTGCGCCTTGGAGGGCAAGCCAGGTAGGAGGACGGGTGCTTTATAAACCGGCCCTATGCTTAGCTTTGCAGAGATCCAAGTAGTAATCATATCATCGAATATCGAGTATCCATTGTACACAAAGAGATCGAGTTAATAAAGCGAGATCGGAGACTCGGCGACTTCATCGCCGGCTACCAGATTGAATTCCATCATGTTTTCCTCTGAGCTAAATCCTCTCCCAAACGCCTGTGTCGACTTGCCCCAAGATCAGTTACCCCTGGTAACATCTGCCGTGATCATCCCACGACAGTTGGCGCCCACCGTGGGGCCTGCGTCCAAAGGTGTTTACATCACGGGAGAAGCTCGGAAAAGCATGAGGAACCTCGTCGTCGGAGAGATCTACGACGACCACAAAGGAGAGAAGATGGTGGACGACTCCGGCTGGGGGCCAGAATCGGATCGCCTCGAATCCGGATCTGTCGTGACAATCGGCCGGATCAGCGTCTTCATCAGTATGGTATGTACCTCTGGCTCGGCTCCTGACGATGTTGGATCTGATTCTGTGTCAGGGGAGGCTACTTACGCCCAATCAGATAGAGAAGAATTAGTTGGAGCAACAGACCAGATAGAAGAATCCATCGCGCAGTGGGAACAGCCGGAGGAGCCGGCATGGGCCCCGCGTGACCCGGACGGTGGAAAGGATGATACTGAATCTATCCGGGACCTGCCGGAAGACCGGTACGGAGAAGATAACAGCGGAGAAGAACCGCATGATCTCACAACAAGCGTAATACGCCGAGCGACGGTCTACATGGCTCCCGCAGCCAACCTTAATCAAGGAAACGTGACCACGGCTCCGGTCGGGGCGGCTCGGGCATTGGCACAGCGGCAGGACGCAGCTAACGAAAACCCGATCCTGGCCCGGGTCGACGGAGAATCGGCATCAGTGACTAGCCGTGCGGCGGATGAGGAGTTGCACGCGAATACGTTCGGATTCCTGGGGAACCGGACACCGGGGGCGGGTCCTTCAAACCCGCGCCACCCGGCCTTGTTCGACAATAATCTGATCCTAGACCCCACGGTCCTGGCTACGGTTATCACTCCAGAAAACGCAGTTGAACGTGTCAGGGACCTGGATGTGGCCCGCCGCGCGTTGGAACAGCAAAGAAGGCAAGTGGAAGCGAAGAAACAAGGGATGGCTACGCGTCAACGCGAGCTGGATGCATTGGAAACCCGGCTCCGAGAGGAAACATCTAGAGTACACCAGAGACATCAAACTAGACTACCGGCCACGGGTGGGGTCATTAACCCGACAGCTTTGTTCATTACGCCTCAGGACCAACCGATCCCAGCGGTAAACCAGGGAACTGCGCCTCAGCCGGCAACAGCAGAAGCCCACGCGGCAAACGTACAGGCCGGGTTACCCCCACCACGAACCAGAGTCACAACCGGCAACGAGTTGCCACCACAGCCACCGTCACGGTTTCGCACACCTGCAGGCCACTACAACAATCCCATGGACAACGTGTATGCAGCAACGCTGGCATTGAACCAGATCCCGGTAGGAGAATCGCCCCATGCAGAAAGGACCCGGAAAGCGATCGATCTACTGCACACTGCAGTGGCGCAGCAGGCCAATTACCCGGACCACAGAAGCGGGATGCATGGGACGCCATACGCCAGTCAACAACAAGGGAATATTCAAGCAAACTTGGCGCGGCGGAGGGAAGAGCAGCAGCAAATGCCGCCTCCTCCCCGTGTTCCGGCAGCATCGGTGGCGCAGGCCGTTGTGGATAGCTCCAGGGCTCGGAGAGCCGGGGCCGGGTCTGCTGCACATGGGTTGCCTGCAGCCCCGCGCCCCGCTGCGCCCCCGGCTGAATCGCACGCTTCCCGAGTAAGGCCAGCCTCAACCGTCCTCGCAGGGCCCAAGTGTCTCTCGGATGACATCAGAGCTGAACCTTACCCGGAAAAATTCAAAGAGCCGGGAAAAGTAGTGAATTATGAACCGACCATGGATCCAGAAACATGGTTGAGTAGTTATGAGATGGCAATGTCAATCCGCAATGCGTCCGAGAATCTTCAAGCCAAGTTTATGTACTTGATGATGTCAGAAGGAGCAGCAAAGTTATGGTTCACCAACCTGCCAGAAAGATCGATCAAGTCCTGGGAAGAACTGAAGACCGTGTTCGTCAAGCACTTTCATGGAACGTGCAGAAAGCTATTCACTATTGATGATTTAGAGCGATGCGTTCAGAAGAAGGGAGAATCAACACGCAGTTGGGTACGCCGGGTTATGGAGATAATTCACTCATCCACATATATTCAGCCCAAAGATGCGCTACAAGCTATGGCAAAAACATGCAAGTATATTCCTTTAGTACAAAAGTTAACTCGCATGAAGTCCAGTAGGAATGCATCGGAGGTTACGATGGGAGAATTAATGGATGCGTGCAACAAGCACGCCGCAACAGACACTACAGAGGAGGAAGTTGATGACAAGAAAGCGAAGGCAAATACCAGTAATAGTGGAAGAACCGGCAATGGATCGGCACCGAGTAATAACGGAAATAGTCAGAACAAGCGCCCATTTGAAGGAGCTTCCGAGTTTGTAGCTAATACTGAAGCCGGGTCTTCGAGACCCAGATCTGAAGGGAATTTTAATACCGGAAGTCATAATGGAGGACACTATCAGGGACCTCCGAGGCCAGGCAACAGTTGGGACATATTCAGGATGGCGTGCCCGAAGCACAGCAGGAACGGCAAGCCGGCTAATCACTCCTTGGAGCAATGCGCCGACTTACAGAGATGGAAGAACGAGGAAGTAAACAGAGCCATGCGAGGTGCGGGTCGGGGAGGAGGCCCAGGTCCAGGTGGAAATTTGGGCAACGGTCCACCCCCAGCCGGTAACCCGGCAGCAGGAAATCTGGGCAACAATCAAGGGGGAGCGGGAGGTTTCCAGGCTAACCCCAAACAGTTGGGTCAGTATCATGTGCATACTACGGGAGGCTCTAACAAGGACAAAAAGATGCTAAAGCAGGCGGTTAACTCAGTTTCTTCTGCTGTTCCGAGGTATTTGAGATGGTCAGAACAGGAGGTAACATGGAGCAGGAGGGATCACCCGGATAGAGTGGATCACCCGGGAGTCTTAGCATCGGTAGTGGCACCACAGGTCAATGGGTATGAGTTGAAAAAAGTCTTGATGGATGGAGGGAGTAGCATCAATATCCTGTACTGGGAAACTTTCCTGCGCATGGGTCTAAAGGAATCTCAGCTACAAAAAAGTACAACAGTTTTTCACGGGATAGTGCCGGGTCATTCAGCGTGCCCTGAAGGAAAAATTGCGTTGGAAGTAGCTTTTGGGGAATCAAAGGACAATTATCGAGTTGAGTGGCTTACTTTTGAGGTGGTTAAGTTGCGTAGTCCTTATCACGCATTATTTGGAAGACCGGCTTATGCCAAATTCATGGCAAGGCCGTGCTATGTGTATCTACAGCTGAAAATTCCGGGTCCTAAGAAGACCATTACCATACATGGAAATCGAGATATAGTGGCTGAGTGCGATGAAGGAGATGCAGCAATGGCTGAGCAAGCCTGTAGGAAAGAGGAACTCAGGCAATACCAATCTCAAGCGGACCTGGAGGAAAGGGCAACTTCAAAAAGGCCGAGCTCTGAGGAAGAAAAAGCAAAACCCAGGGCAGAGCAAGATGCTAAGATGGTGGCTTTCATCAGGAACGATCCCTCCAAATTGTCCGGCATAGAAGGGGAAATCACATCGTCGTCTACGGCTAGCAGCGCTGCGATAACGACACACCCGGATTGGCTAGCAAACTCGGCACTCGTCATGAAAGGGTCTAACAAGTGGAGAATGTGCGTCGGTCGCGCCAGCCCGGGACCGATTGTCGAACAGAACTAGACAGTGTAACGGGCAGCAGGTTTCAGACGCGCTCTTTTCCTACCCAGGGTACCTAAGGGGACTGGAAGGTTTTTAATGAGGCGGCTTGCTGACCCAAACTTTATCGTATCAATAAAAAGAGATGGTTTTCAAGCATTGTCATGGTCTTTGCTTCGATTACAGGTAAGTGGTACTTGTTATTATCAATACATTAGTATCATCAAAATACATTGCACATACATAGGTCTTTGGGGGCTGAGCTGCTTGAATAGCAGTCACGAACCCAAATACCCGGCCTTGATGCCTATGAGTTATGAGGGCCGATTACTCGCAAGACGAGTACGGTTGCAATCTTATAACCGGACGAAGGAGCCAAATTTCTTGGTTATTCTTACTTAAGCTCGATGTGACTCGCACTAAAGTGGCATGATCTGTTCGCTTACGATTACAATCAACCACGCAGCCCAATGGGATTTGCTTGACCCTGTTTTTTGTATAGATGTAACAGCATGGTATCCACGCGAAAGCCGGCTTACAGTACAAGATAATCAAAAGGGTCATCTAAACCACAAGTCTATGCAGAGTACAAGGCTAACAGCCGGAAACTCAACGAGTATTAAGCATGACTTCAGTATTTACGCAAACGGCTATTGGTTTTCGGCTTGGTAAAGAGAAATTTGTCCTCTGAGAAAGGCCGCACCCCCCTGGCTCGTACTTTGGGTCATGGGGACTGGGGACTTCGAAACAGAAACAAACTGTTTAGCTATTGAAGCTCGAGAGACCCTAGCTTCCGAGTCTTGGGGACTTAAAGAAAAGTCCACTTACCAAAACCCGTGATGCTCGGAAAACCGAGTCTCGCAAAGGGAATCAACAAATAGTTGGGTATCGAGAATAAGTTTAAAGAATAAGACAAGTGTCAAGACTATCAAAAGCCGGGAGAGGCACAAACATATTCCGAACCAAAAGTACGTTACAAGTGATGGTACCAATATCAAGGGTGCACAGACGCACCATCAAAATCATATTAGTTTTAAAACACAAAAGTACCAGATAACGCTCTACTCGGTATCCTGAGAGCGGTCCTCTGGGTCTTGGTCCTGGATCTGCTCCTTAGCCTTTCCAGCAGCATTACCCGGACTTTCCGCGTCAGGACGGATAGGTGGAGGGACAGCTGGCGTAGAGGTAGACGGCCGTAATCCTAGCTCGGCCTCTCTCTTTGCAGCTTCTTCTTATCTCCTGGCCAGATCAGTCGCCCATTTTTCCAACATATCAAAGGGAGGGGGTGCCTCTTCCAATATGATTTTTCCTTCAGCATCGTATGAGCTCATGATTGTGTCCAGGTCCATCTTATCGGCCAAAGCGGTGGCCGAGGGGCGTACTGCGGATTGTATGGCCTTGAAGTCCTTGGGTGTAAACTTGGAGCCATCAGCCTTTAATTCTGGAAACCCGGATACTACCTTTGCCGGGTCAAGCTTAGGAAAGTAAGCCTTCGCCAGCGTCAAGGCCCGGGTCATACCGATCCGGCAGGACGAGCGCTTCCATATCTCAATCCATCCAGGCAACGTTGAGCAGGCTTGCACAAGATTCTCTTCACCCGGGTATACCTCGGAAGGCCACTTCACAGCGTCCAATATAAGCTTTGTGCCGGCAAAAAAGGTCCGGAGCACAGTCTTCAATGTTTTTACCTTGGCAATGGCATCGTCCTCTGGAGCAGCGAGGTTCGCACCTGCAGTTGAAACAAAAGGAAAGTATATCAGTTATCCCGATTGTCATAACGATAAAGTAGAGGCAATTAAGTTAGTCGAAGGCAAAAAGCTCACTTAGCAAGATGCGATAAGTATCCGCAATCTGGTTCGATAAGTTCTTCAGCGCGGATTGAGCAGTGTGGTACTTCTTTTTGTATTTGGAAACGTCTTTTTTCAAAGTTTCCATGTTGGCCTCAAGGGCTTCTCTTCATTTTACCTCAGCAAGTAGGAGCTGTTCGGTCTTGAGTAACACCTCATCGGACCGGGTCACTTCCGCCTGTAAGGAACGGAAAGTGTCAGTCGGATATCATGAAAAACCGGGTATTGCGTGAAGTACCGAGCACAACTTCGGTAAGTTATGCTCGGAACTTGGGGACTAGGTATGTACCAAGAGATATCCGGTGTCAATTACCTGATGCGCTGCAGACATACGCTCTAGGAGGTTGTTCTCTGAAGCTTTCATGGTGAGGAGAGCGCTCATCAGCTGGTCAAAATTATCGTTACCCGAGTTAGAACTCTCGGGGTCGCGGAAACTTGGAGAAAAAGTTTTCCTCTTAGCAGGAGATGGCACCCGGGTCATTCGAATGTCGGGGTCTGCTCCTCCTCTCGCGCCCAAAGTGGCAGTATCTTCTTTCTCGCTTGCGTGCGAGGCTATCGGATACCCGGCTTCTCGCCCAGCCGGGTCTGTCGGTGACGCTTGTCCATCACCAGCTGCGGCAAACACGTCATTAGTTGGCTTCTCTTTGCCCGGGTCCTCGGTTTCCATGTCTTCTTGGTCACTAATAACGACCGTGGCCCTGTGAAAAATATGAAGGCACAGTTAGCACATAGCCGTGAAAAAGACGGCGAGAGTATGGTATAACATTAGGAAAAGAACTTTACCCGGGATTCACCGTAAGGTCTGCAGGGAATTCGCTGCTAGAACCGGATGAAACTGAAAAATACCAAACGAGGCGTGAGGTTACCTTGCGGGGGAGTATTTTAGAAGGATATTTCTGTTTAAATAAGGGTATGGTCAGTACCAGTATGCCGAGTTGGAGGTGATGAAATACCCGGGTTAAGGGTATCATCGCCCGGGTGGTTCCGAGTTACCCTGCGCTTGGTCATAGGCGACTCCTTCAGGTATGGAAAAAGGGGTAATGCCATGGTCAGCTCAGGAATATTATCACAGGAACGCGAATTAGATGTGAGAAATTGATGCAAAACCTTGAAGACGACCCCTTGGGGTTTTCTTTTAGATCCGGCCTTAATTGCCGGCTCTGGTTCATCTTCATCGCTGGCGGACTCCACTTTGCCGTCAGTTTCTTCTTCCTCGTCTTGGTCTTCTTGTTCTGAAAATTACCATGGTTACAATAGGAAAATGAAAAGTGGGATGTGACGAACTCAAAGGAACTGGGCATGTACCTTCGTCCGAGTTAACGGCATCCTCCTTTTCCTCCGGGTTTCCGGAGTTAGGAGAAGCGTCCATCTTCCAGAAATCATCATCGGCCTGAAGTAAAAGCATAAGAGCAAGGGTTAATGGTTGTATCAAGTAAAGAAGATAAGGGTGGAATCGAGAAAACCAGGTCCTTACCGCGGGGGCCGGGTTCTCGAGAGTGAAGGGCTCTAATCCGGCTATGTTCCGGATTACCTCGAGCTTCTCTGTCAGAAAGCTCTTGATTGTCTTGTTGGTGTCACTAGGAGCGAAGCTGCTGGTGGAGTATCGAATTGGGTCCGTGGTTTGCCCCGAGTATTCGCACATCAATTTTGTGCGAATGGAGTTGGGTTGGATGCGGAAATCGACCCAAGTCTTCACCAGGTTAAGCCTGATGAGGCCTTGGGCAGAAAGGATGGAGATTTTAGCCAATAGAGGCAGAATCTCTTCCCTTTCCGGGTCAGGGGACAACCCATTGAAGATTTCAGAAATGTCAAGCTGACCCTCCGAGTAACCCGGCAACTTCTTTTCGCCGGGTGGGGAGGTGTCCCGGCAGTAAAAGTACGAGAGCTGCCAGTGCTTGACGTGGGAGTTGAGGGTGAGAGGAGGCATTAAAGAGTTCTTGCGGCGTTGGATAGAAACCCCGCCGCAAGTAAGAAGTGCACCGTCGCCGCTTTCGCGGCACGGTTTGCACTGGAAAAGTTCGACAAAGAGAGCCAAACTTGGCGGAGTGCACAAGTAAGACTCGGAGAGAACGATAAAATGGGAGATGTTTAGTACGGAGTTGGGTCCTATGTCGAAAATGCGAAGGCCATAATGGCTTAAAACGTCGCGGAAGAAAGGGTGACCCGGAGGCCGGAAGCCCCGGGTCACGTGTTCAACAAAACAAATTACCTCATTTTCTGCTGGGGTGGGCCGGGTTTCGTTACCCGGTACCCTCCAGTGGATAGTTTCTTGAGAGGGAAGAACCCCTAGTTCGACCAGTTCCTCCAGTTTGGCCTTGGTGACGGAGGACCGCGCCCAGTTGGCGGATATGGAGCTTGTGGTTTTGGCTTTAACCGGCAGCTTTCCCTGCTTCTTAGGTGCCATGGGGTTAACCTGAAAAAGCGTCAGAAGTAAAGATGTGAGAAACGAAACTCGGAAATTATCAGTTGACCGAGTATTGACGAGTGGTATCAAGTTAGCCTGGAAGTTAAATATGGTCCGGGTATCATTTTGCTAAGCAAGGTATGAATTGTCCGGGTATCGTGCACTATTACAAAAGTTGTAGAATTTTATGCACGGATGAATGTTTGGGGATGATAAGTGGGTGTCCGTACATCTGTTATGAGCAAATGAGCCGGATAAGGAGGATTTTCCGGGTGATAGGAACAGGGGCGGAAGATTTGGGCAGCTCAAGCCCAGATTGGGAATTCCATTTCTAGGTTATTGGTGAAATTAATGATTACAGTTGGTAGGAGAATGAGTTGAAGGGCATATCCTACCTATTGGGTGGGCTAGAGTGAATACTAGTGACCTAATTCGGCGCGACCCGAGAAATCGTGGGCGGCCCAATCCAGATCCAATCTGAGGGAGAATTAAGAAGTTGTGAGGGAAAATTAGAGAATGTGAGAGACTTACCGGAGGAGATTGAAGTGAAGCTTTGCGGAGGCAAATGGCGCAAGCTTGGTGCCCCTTCGCGATTCCTGGCGGACAGGCTGGGGGTCTGGCGGCGGATCTGGGCGGCGGGGCGGAGCGCGCTGTGGCGGAGCGCAACCGGCAACGGATGGGCTCCGGTGATGCGCGCGAGGCTTCCGTGGTGATGCTCTGTGAGTTCAAGCTTGAAAGAAGGAAGGAGGAGAAATGGGGGAAAGTAAGCCGTTGGGGTTAGGGTTACCTCTAAGGACTTATTTATAACGGCCGGGGTGGAAAGACTCATCCCAACGGGTGGGACCCGGAAATTACGGGGTAACGGCTATTTGTGTGAAATCCGCGAGATACGCCTTAAGTGTAGATCGAGGTCTTCGAACGAAAAAGGGAAGCAGATCCTCTCCGCGGTGTCAAGGCAAATTATCGAGAGAAGTATAAAGTTTTGCTATTCTTATCAAGGCTTAGACCGGGAGGTAGAGCAAGGCATCTGGAAGGAAAGCCGGGTTACTATGTGGCCATTGGGGAGTTGGGCCTAGTCATTTCATGAAGTACTTCAACTCGGTCTCCACACGTTCGTGTGATTGATATTTTTTGCAGGGAATAGCCAGCGCTTCACGGAGGGATCTTTGAAGCCCAAGCTATTCTGGGGACTACTGATGGGGGGATAATAACCCGGTAGGCCAACTCCAAGGTATAACCCGGCCCAAAGGACGCTGTGCAGGATCCGGCTAAGGATAAAGAAACTTCTAGAAGGCCCAAGGTTTATAGGCCTCGTAACCCGGATTGTGGGTTGCAGTAAGGAAAGCTAGGGTTTGTAAGCGGTGTTCGGGTAGGACTCAAGCTGCGCCTTGGAGGGCAAGCCAGGTAGGAGGACGGGTGCTTTATAAACCGGCCCTATGCTTAGCTTTGCAGAGATCCAAGTAGTAATCATATCACCGAATATCGAGTATCCATTGTACACAAAGAGATCGAGTTAATAAAGCGAGATCGGAGACTCGGCGACTTCATCGCCGGCTACCAGATTGAATTCCATCATGTTTTCCTCTGAGCTAAATCCTCTCCCAAACGCCTGTGTCGACTTTCCCCAAGATCAGTTACCCCTGGTAACATCTGCCGTGATCATCCCACAACACATATCGTTGGAGGGGTGTGAGCTCGCCACGAAGGCCTACTCAATGCCACAAAGGTCTCACCCTATTTTCCGATGAACCCCGCCACAAAGGCCTATTCCACCTTCCACTATTGGTCCCCCTTGAGGCGGGAATCGAATCCTTTACAAACAAGCTTGGGGCACACACCCACAACCAAATTGGGGGCTCCCAACACCAAGAATTACCAAGAGTAGCAAGAGGTCTAGGTTCTCCACAAATGGAATCCCTAGACTCAAATCCCTCAAGAATATGAGAGGGAAATGAAGAACGACTCGGTGAAGATGAAGATCGGGGCCTTTTACTTCAATCCTCCGAAGATCAACAAGTTTGGTGGGAGGGATTGGGAGTAATTGAAGATTTGGTGAGCTCAATAAATGCTATTCAATGCTTTGGACAAACTAGAGCTCAAGGAGGAAGAGTAGGGGTATTTATACCCCCTCCTCAAATCTAGCCGTTTGAGCAGGAAAAGGTGTACCGGAATATCCGGTCCAAGTTTGGACTGGAATATCCAGTCGGCTTCTTTCTTCAGATTTGAATCGAACTCGTTGAATTCAACCGGATTATCCGACTGAGGGTGAATAATTCGGTACCAATCTGTCCCACGCAGGCACCTGAACCGGATATTCCGGTTGACACGGAATAATCCGGTTCAAATAATCCGGTTGGGTTCTGTGACTTGAGGCTTCAGTCCTTAGTCGAATTTGAGCAAAACTTACTCAATCGGAATATCTGGTACTTCAAGAATAACCCAGTTCAAATATTCCGGCTCATCTATGTCCCGAACTAGACAGAAACCATCCTAACCGGAATATCCGGTTTCCCAGAATAATCCGGTTAGAATAATCCAGCTCCTCACTGTCCCAAATTTCAATGGCCAATCTTCACCAATCTTTTTGGTGATCAATGCGGATGTTAAGTATAACACCTGCACACTAAACACCTCGATAAATAATGCACTTAGTATTGTTAACTAACACACAGAACAACGGGAAAACGAAATGCACTTTCAATCTCCCCCTTTTTGGTGTCAGATGACAATACTAAGATTTGCAATAAAACGTTGAGGAGTACATGTTTGAAATGACATGGAAATTTCTCCCCCTACACATATGAATATCTTTTGTTTGCCTCAAATGCAAAAAGGTGCAATATCCATACGGAGAGTAATTTCCAACAAGTAAAACAATCATGCCAATAAAACTATCAGGAAGATTAAAGAGATACCTTGTGCGGAGAGATAATGTCAAGTATAGTGAAGCACAATAATAGATAATATCCTCAACATAGATAATCATAGATAACCAAATACCCATAGTCACCATAGTCTCACAACACATAATAGCACATAGTTATAAACGAGACAACAAATAGCAAATAGTTTACGAAAAAGACTAAATGGACACAAGCTCTCAAGAAATGGTAAACGCATATGCTTGTGCCCCAAACCCATGCAAATCCAGTAGCCTAAGACTACTTCTCCCCCTTTGGCATCGAGACACCAAAAAGGAGATAGGTAGTGGTGCTAGCGTCCCATAGACGAGCTAAACATCCGAGTGCTCAGTCGACTCCCCAGATGACTCCCGATCCTCGTCCACATCCTCATCTTCCTCCTCGAGGTCATCACCTGCATGAGCACTGGAAGAAGAAGGAGTGGCATGAAGAGCCTCCTCAATCCGCTCCCAAGGGGTACAGTCACGGGAATCCCACTAAGAATGAGAATCTGGTACAAGGGCAGCACATAGATCACTAGTAGCACCACTCACATGGTGAAGAATCTGAATCTGAGAGCAGGACATAGTAGTGTCCCTGCGGTAGGCCTGGTACTATTTCTTGTGTATATCCACCTTCATGCACAACACATTGCGCTGAAACCAGGAGAGCTTCCTGACATTGCGCATAGTGGTGGAAGAGTCAGACATACGAGCATTAGAAGGGGCCACACCTCCCATAGAGGAACCACCCTCATGAGTAGGAGCAGGAGCAGCAGGTACAACCTTCTTCCTCTTGATATAGAGATTCTTGAAGGCATGGTCTTGCATAGGAAACCCAGTGAAGTTCCTCTGCATACTATCCTTGATCAACATCATAATATATGATCCATATGGGATGGTGTTCCCACCATTCATAGCATTGCGCAGCTCATTGAAGATGATATCCATAACATCCACAGTGTAGGAAGCAGCATGGTCCTCATCCTCCATACACTGCTTTGCCAAAATAAGAAGGTTTCAAAGTGGACTGGTGAGAACATCATTGTTACCCCCACTAGGAACCAAGAAGGACTGGAAGAGGCGCACGAGCTGATCATAGAATGGAAGAAGCCCTTCTAATTTGCCAACAGTGAATCCAGGAGCATACATATCAGCCATAGCCCTCTCTCGCTGAGGTCTCTCCACATCATGCATACAATGACCAAGTGGAGGATGAGAGTGGTGCTTATAGTTAAGCAAATGACCCAACCTGTGAAATGGAGCCTCACAAGGAGTGGTCTGAGTCATCCACTTCAAACTGCAAGGCACCCCAGAGTCGAAAGCCAAGGTGGACATGAACTGAACCACAAGGTCGATGTTGTAGGGGCAACTGGTCTCCAGGAGCTTCACAAGACCAAACCTCTCAATGATACTCGCAGCATCAGCAAAATTTTCCTTATCCTTGATGAACTAGAAATTGGTAGGATGCATCTGACAGATTGGAAACTTGTAATCAGAATAAATTTCAGCAAAGATGTAGGACTGCTCCTTGCACCAGAACCGAGCATCCTCAAACTCCATATCTCTGGGAGTATTGTACCAATTCCTCTGACGAATCTGCGCAAATTCCTGAGTGGTCACATCATACTTGTAATTCTTCCTTACTTCTCTGCCCTTTTTCTTCTTCGAGGATGGCTTAGTGGCAACAAACTTGGCCTTCCCCTTGGCAACAGTTTTCCTTGGAGGACGAGGGTCACTAGGGTCCTCATCACTAGTGTTCTTGTATGAAGGACGCTTGTGAGGGCCCAACTTGTTAGC
>CM054059.1:99176306-99349107 GCA_028641055.1 Alopecurus myosuroides
ATTTATCAGCCATTTGCAAAGATATACCAGTATGTATCAATTTTTCAAGAGAGAGTGAACGGATAGCGAGGGCACCTAGAGGGGGTGAATAGGTGCTACGACCAATTTTAATTTTTCTACAAGATTAGGCTTGACATAAAGGTAAATTCTCTAGATAATGCAACTACGGTGAATTTACCTATATGACAACAACAAGCACAAATACAATACAAACACAAGTAAAGGGGAAGGGAACGAGGTAACCGATATGAAGCACGTGGAGACACGATGTAATCCCGAGTTCCTACTTGTTAAGGGAGTACATATTGATGGGGGGATAATAACCCGGTAGGCCAACTCCAAGGTATAACCCGGCCCAAAGGACGCTGCGCAGGATCCGGCTAAGGATAAAGAAACTTCTAGAAGGCCCAAGGTTTATAGGCCTCGTAACCCGGATTGTGGGTTGCAGTAAGGAAAGCTAGGGTTTGTAAGCGGTGTTCGGGTAGGACTCAAGCTGCGCCTTGGAGGGCAAGCCAGGTAGGAGGACGGGTGCTTTATAAACCGGCCCTATGCTTAGCTTTGCAGAGATCCAAGTAGTAATCATATCATCGAATATCGAGTATCCATTGTACACAAAGAGATCGAGTTAATAAAGCGAGATCGGAGACTCGGCGACTTCATCGCCGGCTACCAGATTGAATTCCATCATGTTTTCCTCTGAGCTAAATCCTCTCCCAAACGCCTGTGTCGACTTGCCCCAAGATCAGTTACCCCTGGTAACATCTGCCGTGATCATCCCACGACAGTTGGCGCCCACCGTGGGGCCTGCGTCCAAAGGTGTTTACATCACGGGAGAAGCTCGGAAAAGCATGAGGAACCTCGTCGTCGGAGAGATCTACGACGACCACAAAGGAGAGAAGATGGTGGACGACTCCGGCTGGGGGCCAGAATCGGATCGCCTCGAATCCGGATCTGTCGTGACAATCGGCCGGATCAGCGTCTTCATCAGTATGGTATGTACCTCTGGCTCGGCTCCTGACGATGTTGGATCTGATTCTGTGTCAGGGGAGGCTACTTACGCCCAATCAGATAGAGAAGAATTAGTTGGAGCAACAGACCAGATAGAAGAATCCATCGCGCAGTGGGAACAGCCGGAGGAGCCGGCATGGGCCCCGCGTGACCCGGACGGTGGAAAGGATGATACTGAATCTATCCGGGACCTGCCGGAAGACCGGTACGGAGAAGATAACAGCGGAGAAGAACCGCATGATCTCACAACAAGCGTAATACGCCGAGCGACGGTCTACATGGCTCCCGCAGCCAACCTTAATCAAGGAAACGTGACCACGGCTCCGGTCGGGGCGGCTCGGGCATTGGCACAGCGGCAGGACGCAGCTAACGAAAACCCGATCCTGGCCCGGGTCGACGGAGAATCGGCATCAGTGACTAGCCGTGCGGCGGATGAGGAGTTGCACGCGAATACGTTCGGATTCCTGGGGAACCGGACACCGGGGCGGGTCCTTCAAACCCGCGCCACCCGGCCTTGTTCGACAATAATCTGATCCTAGACCCCACGGTCCTGGCTACGGTTATCACTCCAGAAAACGCAGTTGAACGTGTCAGGGACCTGGATGTGGCCCGCCGCGCGTTGGAACAGCAAAGAAGGCAAGTGGAAGCGAAGAAACAAGGGATGGCTACGCGTCAACGCGAGCTGGATGCATTGGAAACCCGGCTCCGAGAGGAAACATCTAGAGTACACCAGAGACATCAAACTAGACTACCGGCCACGGGTGGGGTCATTAACCCGACAGCTTTGTTCATTACGCCTCAGGACCAACCGATCCCAGCGGTAAACCAGGGAACTGCGCCTCAGCCGGCAACAGCAGAAGCCCACGCGGCAAACGTACAGGCCGGGTTACCCCCACCACGAACCAGAGTCACAACCGGCAACGAGTTGCCACCACAGCCACCGTCACGGTTTCGCACACCTGCAGGCCACTACAACAATCCCATGGACAACGTGTATGCAGCAACGCTGGCATTGAACCAGATCCCGGTAGGAGAATCGCCCCATGCAGAAAGGACCCGGAAAGCGATCGATCTACTGCACACTGCAGTGGCGCAGCAGGCCAATTACCCGGACCACAGAAGCGGGATGCATGGGACGCCATAACGCCAGTCAACAACAAGGGAATATTCAAGCAAACTTGGCGCGGCGGAGGGAAGAGCAGCAGCAAATGCCGCCTCCTCCCCGTGTTCCGGCAGCATCGGTGGCGCAGGCCGTTGTGGATAGCTCCAGGGCTCGGAGAGCCGGGGCCGGGTCTGCTGCACATGGGTTGCCTGCAGCCCCGCGCCCCGCTGCGCCCCCGGCTGAATCGCACGCTTCCCGAGTAAGGCCAGCCTCAACCGTCCTCGCAGGGCCCAAGTGTCTCTCGGATGACATCAGAGCTGAACCTTACCCGGAAAAATTCAAAGAGCCGGGAAAAGTAGTGAATTATGAACCGACCATGGATCCAGAAACATGGTTGAGTAGTTATGAGATGGCAATGTCAATCCGCAATGCGTCCGAGAATCTTCAAGCCAAGTTTATGTACTTGATGATGTCAGAAGGAGCAGCAAAGTTATGGTTCACCAACCTGCCAGAAAGATCGATCAAGTCCTGGGAAGAACTGAAGACCGTGTTCGTCAAGCACTTTCATGGAACGTGCAGAAAGCTATTCACTATTGATGATTTAGAGCGATGCGTTCAGAAGAAGGGAGAATCAACACGCAGTTGGGTACGCCGGGTTATGGAGATAATTCACTCATCCACATATATTCAGCCCAAAGATGCGCTACAAGCTATGGCAAAAACATGCAAGTATATTCCTTTAGTACAAAAGTTAACTCGCATGAAGTCCAGTAGGAATGCATCGGAGGTTACGATGGGAGAATTAATGGATGCGTGCAACAAGCACGCCGCAACAGACACTACAGAGGAGGAAGTTGATGACAAGAAAGCGAAGGCAAATACCAGTAATAGTGGAAGAACCGGCAATGGATCGGCACCGAGTAATAACGGAAATAGTCAGAACAAGCGCCCATTTGAAGGAGCTTCCGAGTTTGTAGCTAATACTGAAGCCGGGTCTTCGAGACCCAGATCTGAAGGGAATTTTAATACCGGAAGTCATAATGGAGGACACTATCAGGGACCTCCGAGGCCAGGCAACAGTTGGGACATATTCAGGATGGCGTGCCCGAAGCACAGCAGGAACGGCAAGCCGGCTAATCACTCCTTGGAGCAATGCGCCGACTTACAGAGATGGAAGAACGAGGAAGTAAACAGAGCCATGCGAGGTGCGGGTCGGGGAGGAGGCCCAGGTCCAGGTGGAAATTTGGGCAACGGTCCACCCCCAGCCGGTAACCCGGCAGCAGGAAATCTGGGCAACAATCAAGGGGGAGCGGGAGGTTTCCAGGCTAACCCCAAACAGTTGGGTCAGTATCATGTGCATACTACGGGAGGCTCTAACAAGGACAAAAAGATGCTAAAGCAGGCGGTTAACTCAGTTTCTTCTGCTGTTCCGAGGTATTTGAGATGGTCAGAACAGGAGGTAACATGGAGCAGGAGGGATCACCCGGATAGAGTGGATCACCCGGGAGTCTTAGCATCGGTAGTGGCACCACAGGTCAATGGGTATGAGTTGAAAAAAGTCTTGATGGATGGAGGGAGTAGCATCAATATCCTGTACTGGGAAACTTTCCTGCGCATGGGTCTAAAGGAATCTCAGCTACAAAAAAGTACAACAGTTTTTCACGGGATAGTGCCGGGTCATTCAGCGTGCCCTGAAGGAAAAATTGCGTTGGAAGTAGCTTTTGGGGAATCAAAGGACAATTATCGAGTTGAGTGGCTTACTTTTGAGGTGGTTAAGTTGCGTAGTCCTTATCACGCATTATTTGGAAGACCGGCTTATGCCAAATTCATGGCAAGGCCGTGCTATGTGTATCTACAGCTGAAAATTCCGGGTCCTAAGAAGACCATTACCATACATGGAAATCGAGATATAGTGGCTGAGTGCGATGAAGGAGATGCAGCAATGGCTGAGCAAGCCTGTAGGAAAGAGGAACTCAGGCAATACCAATCTCAAGCGGACCTGGAGGAAAGGGCAACTTCAAAAAGGCCGAGCTCTGAGGAAGAAAAAGCAAAACCCAGGGCAGAGCAAGATGCTAAGATGGTGGCTTTCATCAGGAACGATCCCTCCAAATTGTCCGGCATAGAAGGGGAAATCACATCGTCGTCTACGGCTAGCAGCGCTGCGATAACGACACACCCGGATTGGCTAGCAAACTCGGCACTCGTCATGAAAGGGTCTAACAAGTGGAGAATGTGCGTCGGTCGCGCCAGCCCGGGACCGATTGTCGAACAGAACTAGACAGTGTAACGGGCAGCAGGTTTCAGACGCGCTCTTTTCCTACCCAGGGTACCTAAGGGGACTGGAAGGTTTTTAATGAGGCGGCTTGCTGACCCAAACTTTATCGTATCAATAAAAAGAGATGGTTTTCAAGCATTGTCATGGTCTTTGCTTCGATTACAGGTAAGTGGTACTTGTTATTATCAATACATTAGTATCATCAAAATACATTGCACATACATAGGTCTTTGGGGGCTGAGCTGCTTGAATAGCAGTCACGAACCCAAATACCCGGCCTTGATGCCTATGAGTTATGAGGGCCGATTACTCGCAAGACGAGTACGGTTGCAATCTTATAACCGGACGAAGGAGCCAAATTTCTTGGTTATTCTTACTTAAGCTCGATGTGACTCGCACTAAAGTGGCATGATCTGTTCGCTTACGATTACAATCAACCACGCAGCCCAATGGGATTTGCTTGACCCTGTTTTTTGTATAGATGTAACAGCATGGTATCCACGCGAAAGCCGGCTTACAGTACAAGATAATCAAAAGGGTCATCTAAACCACAAGTCTATGCAGAGTACAAGGCTAACAGCCGGAAACTCAACGAGTATTAAGCATGACTTCAGTATTTACGCAAACGGCTATTGGTTTTCGGCTTGGTAAAGAGAAATTTGTCCTCTGAGAAAGGCCGCACCCCCCTGGCTCGTACTTTGGGTCATGGGGACTGGGGACTTCGAAACAGAAACAAACTGTTTAGCTATTGAAGCTCGAGAGACCCTAGCTTCCGAGTCTTGGGGACTTAAAGAAAAGTCCACTTACCAAAACCCGTGATGCTCGGAAAACCGAGTCTCGCAAAGGGAATCAACAAATAGTTGGGTATCGAGAATAAGTTTAAAGAATAAGACAAGTGTCAAGACTATCAAAAGCCGGGAGAGGCACAAACATATTCCGAACCAAAAGTACGTTACAAGTGATGGTACCAATATCAAGGGTGCACAGACGCACCATCAAAATCATATTAGTTTTAAAACACAAAAGTACCAGATAACGCTCTACTCGGTATCCTGAGAGCGGTCCTCTGGGTCTTGGTCCTGGATCTGCTCCTTAGCCTTTCCAGCAGCATTACCCGGACTTTCCGCGTCAGGACGGATAGGTGGAGGGACAGCTGGCGTAGAGGTAGACGGCCGTAATCCTAGCTCGGCCTCTCTCTTTGCAGCTTCTTCTTATCTCCTGGCCAGATCAGTCGCCCATTTTTCCAACATATCAAAGGGAGGGGGTGCCTCTTCCAATATGATTTTTCCTTCAGCATCGTATGAGCTCATGATTGTGTCCAGGTCCATCTTATCGGCCAAAGCGGTGGCCGAGGGGCGTACTGCGGATTGTATGGCCTTGAAGTCCTTGGGTGTAAACTTGGAGCCATCAGCCTTTAATTCTGGAAACCCGGATACTACCTTTGCCGGGTCAAGCTTAGGAAAGTAAGCCTTCGCCAGCGTCAAGGCCCGGGTCATACCGATCCGGCAGGACGAGCGCTTCCATATCTCAATCCATCCAGGCAACGTTGAGCAGGCTTGCACAAGATTCTCTTCACCCGGGTATACCTCGGAAGGCCACTTCACAGCGTCCAATATAAGCTTTGTGCCGGCAAAAAAGGTCCGGAGCACAGTCTTCAATGTTTTTACCTTGGCAATGGCATCGTCCTCTGGAGCAGCGAGGTTCGCACCTGCAGTTGAAACAAAAGGAAAGTATATCAGTTATCCCGATTGTCATAACGATAAAGTAGAGGCAATTAAGTTAGTCGAAGGCAAAAAGCTCACTTAGCAAGATGCGATAAGTATCCGCAATCTGGTTCGATAAGTTCTTCAGCGCGGATTGAGCAGTGTGGTACTTCTTTTTGTATTTGGAAACGTCTTTTTTCAAAGTTTCCATGTTGGCCTCAAGGGCTTCTCTTCATTTTACCTCAGCAAGTAGGAGCTGTTCGGTCTTGAGTAACACCTCATCGGACCGGGTCACTTCCGCCTGTAAGGAACGGAAAGTGTCAGTCGGATATCATGAAAAACCGGGTATTGCGTGAAGTACCGAGCACAACTTCGGTAAGTTATGCTCGGAACTTGGGGACTAGGTATGTACCAAGAGATATCCGGTGTCAATTACCTGATGCGCTGCAGACATACGCTCTAGGAGGTTGTTCTCTGAAGCTTTCATGGTGAGGAGAGCGCTCATCAGCTGGTCAAAATTATCGTTACCCGAGTTAGAACTCTCGGGGTCGCGGAAACTTGGAGAAAAAGTTTTCCTCTTAGCAGGAGATGGCACCCGGGTCATTCGAATGTCGGGGTCTGCTCCTCCTCTCGCGCCCAAAGTGGCAGTATCTTCTTTCTCGCTTGCGTGCGAGGCTATCGGATACCCGGCTTCTCGCCCAGCCGGGTCTGTCGGTGACGCTTGTCCATCACCAGCTGCGGCAAACACGTCATTAGTTGGCTTCTCTTTGCCCGGGTCCTCGGTTTCCATGTCTTCTTGGTCACTAATAACGACCGTGGCCCTGTGAAAAATATGAAGGCACAGTTAGCACATAGCCGTGAAAAAGACGGCGAGAGTATGGTATAACATTAGGAAAAGAACTTTACCCGGGATTCACCGTAAGGTCTGCAGGGAATTCGCTGCTAGAACCGGATGAAACTGAAAAATACCAAACGAGGCGTGAGGTTACCTTGCGGGGGAGTATTTTAGAAGGATATTTCTGTTTAAATAAGGGTATGGTCAGTACCAGTATGCCGAGTTGGAGGTGATGAAATACCCGGGTTAAGGGTATCATCGCCCGGGTGGTTCCGAGTTACCCTGCGCTTGGTCATAGGCGACTCCTTCAGGTATGGAAAAAGGGGTAATGCCATGGTCAGCTCAGGAATATTATCACAGGAACGCGAATTAGATGTGAGAAATTGATGCAAAACCTTGAAGACGACCCCTTGGGGTTTTCTTTTAGATCCGGCCTTAATTGCCGGCTCTGGTTCATCTTCATCGCTGGCGGACTCCACTTTGCCGTCAGTTTCTTCTTCCTCGTCTTGGTCTTCTTGTTCTGAAAATTACCATGGTTACAATAGGAAAATGAAAAGTGGGATGTGACGAACTCAAAGGAACTGGGCATGTACCTTCGTCCGAGTTAACGGCATCCTCCTTTTCCTCCGGGTTTCCGGAGTTAGGAGAAGCGTCCATCTTCCAGAAATCATCATCGGCCTGAAGTAAAAGCATAAGAGCAAGGGTTAATGGTTGTATCAAGTAAAGAAGATAAGGGTGGAATCGAGAAAACCAGGTCCTTACCGCGGGGGCCGGGTTCTCGAGAGTGAAGGGCTCTAATCCGGCTATGTTCCGGATTACCTCGAGCTTCTCTGTCAGAAAGCTCTTGATTGTCTTGTTGGTGTCACTAGGAGCGAAGCTGCTGGTGGAGTATCGAATTGGGTCCGTGGTTTGCCCCGAGTATTCGCACATCAATTTTGTGCGAATGGAGTTGGGTTGGATGCGGAAATCGACCCAAGTCTTCACCAGGTTAAGCCTGATGAGGCCTTGGGCAGAAAGGATGGAGATTTTAGCCAATAGAGGCAGAATCTCTTCCCTTTCCGGGTCAGGGGACAACCCATTGAAGATTTCAGAAATGTCAAGCTGACCCTCCGAGTAACCCGGCAACTTCTTTTCGCCGGGTGGGGAGGTGTCCCGGCAGTAAAAGTACGAGAGCTGCCAGTGCTTGACGTGGGAGTTGAGGGTGAGAGGAGGCATTAAAGAGTTCTTGCGGCGTTGGATAGAAACCCCGCCGCAAGTAAGAAGTGCACCGTCGCCGCTTTCGCGGCACGGTTTGCACTGGAAAAGTTCGACAAAGAGAGCCAAACTTGGCGGAGTGCACAAGTAAGACTCGGAGAGAACGATAAAATGGGAGATGTTTAGTACGGAGTTGGGTCCTATGTCGAAAATGCGAAGGCCATAATGGCTTAAAACGTCGCGGAAGAAAGGGTGACCCGGAGGCCGGAAGCCCCGGGTCACGTGTTCAACAAAACAAATTACCTCATTTTCTGCTGGGGTGGGCCGGGTTTCGTTACCCGGTACCCTCCAGTGGATAGTTTCTTGAGAGGGAAGAACCCCTAGTTCGACCAGTTCCTCCAGTTTGGCCTTGGTGACGGAGGACCGCGCCCAGTTGGCGGATATGGAGCTTGTGGTTTTGGCTTTAACCGGCAGCTTTCCCTGCTTCTTAGGTGCCATGGGGTTAACCTGAAAAAGCGTCAGAAGTAAAGATGTGAGAAACGAAACTCGGAAATTATCAGTTGACCGAGTATTGACGAGTGGTATCAAGTTAGCCTGGAAGTTAAATATGGTCCGGGTATCATTTTGCTAAGCAAGGTATGAATTGTCCGGGTATCGTGCACTATTACAAAAGTTGTAGAATTTTATGCACGGATGAATGTTTGGGGATGATAAGTGGGTGTCCGTACATCTGTTATGAGCAAATGAGCCGGATAAGGAGGATTTTCCGGGTGATAGGAACAGGGGCGGAAGATTTGGGCAGCTCAAGCCCAGATTGGGAATTCCATTTCTAGGTTATTGGTGAAATTAATGATTACAGTTGGTAGGAGAATGAGTTGAAGGGCATATCCTACCTATTGGGTGGGCTAGAGTGAATACTAGTGACCTAATTCGGCGCGACCCGAGAAATCGTGGGCGGCCCAATCCAGATCCAATCTGAGGGAGAATTAAGAAGTTGTGAGGGAAAATTAGAGAATGTGAGAGACTTACCGGAGGAGATTGAAGTGAAGCTTTGCGGAGGCAAATGGCGCAAGCTTGGTGCCCCTTCGCGATTCCTGGCGGACAGGCTGGGGGTCTGGCGGCGGATCTGGGCGGCGGGGCGGAGCGCGCTGTGGCGGAGCGCAACCGGCAACGGATGGGCTCCGGTGATGCGCGCGAGGCTTCCGTGGTGATGCTCTGTGAGTTCAAGCTTGAAAGAAGGAAGGAGGAGAAATGGGGGAAAGTAAGCCGTTGGGGTTAGGGTTACCTCTAAGGACTTATTTATAACGGCCGGGGTGGAAAGACTCATCCCAACGGGTGGGACCCGGAAATTACGGGGTAACGGCTATTTGTGTGAAATCCGCGAGATACGCCTTAAGTGTAGATCGAGGTCTTCGAACGAAAAAGGGAAGCAGATCCTCTCCGCGGTGTCAAGGCAAATTATCGAGAGAAGTATAAAGTTTTGCTATTCTTATCAAGGCTTAGACCGGGAGGTAGAGCAAGGCATCTGGAAGGAAAGCCGGGTTACTATGTGGCCATTGGGGAGTTGGGCCTAGTCATTTCATGAAGTACTTCAACTCGGTCTCCACACGTTCGTGTGATTGATATTTTTTGCAGGGAATAGCCAGCGCTTCACGGAGGGATCTTTGAAGCCCAAGCTATTCTGGGGACTACTGATGGGGGGATAATAACCCGGTAGGCCAACTCCAAGGTATAACCCGGCCCAAAGGACGCTGTGCAGGATCCGGCTAAGGATAAAGAAACTTCTAGAAGGCCCAAGGTTTATAGGCCTCGTAACCCGGATTGTGGGTTGCAGTAAGGAAAGCTAGGGTTTGTAAGCGGTGTTCGGGTAGGACTCAAGCTGCGCCTTGGAGGGCAAGCCAGGTAGGAGGACGGGTGCTTTATAAACCGGCCCTATGCTTAGCTTTGCAGAGATCCAAGTAGTAATCATATCACCGAATATCGAGTATCCATTGTACACAAAGAGATCGAGTTAATAAAGCGAGATCGGAGACTCGGCGACTTCATCGCCGGCTACCAGATTGAATTCCATCATGTTTTCCTCTGAGCTAAATCCTCTCCCAAACGCCTGTGTCGACTTTCCCCAAGATCAGTTACCCCTGGTAACATCTGCCGTGATCATCCCACAACACATATCGTTGGAGGGGTGTGAGCTCGCCACGAAGGCCTACTCAATGCCACAAAGGTCTCACCCTATTTTCCGATGAACCCCGCCACAAAGGCCTATTCCACCTTCCACTATTGGTCCCCCTTGAGGCGGGAATCGAATCCTTTACAAACAAGCTTGGGGCACACACCCACAACCAAATTGGGGGCTCCCAACACCAAGAATTACCAAGAGTAGCAAGAGGTCTAGGTTCTCCACAAATGGAATCCCTAGACTCAAATCCCTCAAGAATATGAGAGGGAAATGAAGAACGACTCGGTGAAGATGAAGATCGGGGCCTTTTACTTCAATCCTCCGAAGATCAACAAGTTTGGTGGGAGGGATTGGGAGTAATTGAAGATTTGGTGAGCTCAATAAATGCTATTCAATGCTTTGGACAAACTAGAGCTCAAGGAGGAAGAGTAGGGGTATTTATACCCCCTCCTCAAATCTAGCCGTTTGAGCAGGAAAAGGTGTACCGGAATATCCGGTCCAAGTTTGGACTGGAATATCCAGTCGGCTTCTTTCTTCAGATTTGAATCGAACTCGTTGAATTCAACCGGATTATCCGACTGAGGGTGAATAATTCGGTACCAATCTGTCCCACGCAGGCACCTGAACCGGATATTCCGGTTGACACGGAATAATCCGGTTCAAATAATCCGGTTGGGTTCTGTGACTTGAGGCTTCAGTCCTTAGTCGAATTTGAGCAAAACTTACTCAATCGGAATATCTGGTACTTCAAGAATAACCCAGTTCAAATATTCCGGCTCATCTATGTCCCGAACTAGACAGAAACCATCCTAACCGGAATATCCGGTTTCCCAGAATAATCCGGTTAGAATAATCCAGCTCCTCACTGTCCCAAATTTCAATGGCCAATCTTCACCAATCTTTTTGGTGATCAATGCGGATGTTAAGTATAACACCTGCACACTAAACACCTCGATAAATAATGCACTTAGTATTGTTAACTAACACACAGAACAACGGGAAAACGAAATGCACTTTCAATCTCCCCCTTTTTGGTGTCAGATGACAATACTAAGATTTGCAATAAAACGTTGAGGAGTACATGTTTGAAATGACATGGAAATTTCTCCCCCTACACATATGAATATCTTTTGTTTGCCTCAAATGCAAAAAGGTGCAATATCCATACGGAGAGTAATTTCCAACAAGTAAAACAATCATGCCAATAAAACTATCAGGAAGATTAAAGAGATACCTTGTGCGGAGAGATAATGTCAAGTATAGTGAAGCACAATAATAGATAATATCCTCAACATAGATAATCATAGATAACCAAATACCCATAGTCACCATAGTCTCACAACACATAATAGCACATAGTTATAAACGAGACAACAAATAGCAAATAGTTTACGAAAAAGACTAAATGGACACAAGCTCTCAAGAAATGGTAAACGCATATGCTTGTGCCCCAAACCCATGCAAATCCAGTAGCCTAAGACTACTTCTCCCCCTTTGGCATCGAGACACCAAAAAGGAGATAGGTAGTGGTGCTAGCGTCCCATAGACGAGCTAAACATCCGAGTGCTCAGTCGACTCCCCAGATGACTCCCGATCCTCGTCCACATCCTCATCTTCCTCCTCGAGGTCATCACCTGCATGAGCACTGGAAGAAGAAGGAGTGGCATGAAGAGCCTCCTCAATCCGCTCCCAAGGGGTACAGTCACGGGAATCCCACTAAGAATGAGAATCTGGTACAAGGGCAGCACATAGATCACTAGTAGCACCACTCACATGGTGAAGAATCTGAATCTGAGAGCAGGACATAGTAGTGTCCCTGCGGTAGGCCTGGTACTATTTCTTGTGTATATCCACCTTCATGCACAACACATTGCGCTGAAACCAGGAGAGCTTCCTGACATTGCGCATAGTGGTGGAAGAGTCAGACATACGAGCATTAGAAGGGGCCACACCTCCCATAGAGGAACCACCCTCATGAGTAGGAGCAGGAGCAGCAGGTACAACCTTCTTCCTCTTGATATAGAGATTCTTGAAGGCATGGTCTTGCATAGGAAACCCAGTGAAGTTCCTCTGCATACTATCCTTGATCAACATCATAATATATGATCCATATGGGATGGTGTTCCCACCATTCATAGCATTGCGCAGCTCATTGAAGATGATATCCATAACATCCACAGTGTAGGAAGCAGCATGGTCCTCATCCTCCATACACTGCTTTGCCAAAATAAGAAGGTTTCAAAGTGGACTGGTGAGAACATCATTGTTACCCCCACTAGGAACCAAGAAGGACTGGAAGAGGCGCACGAGCTGATCATAGAATGGAAGAAGCCCTTCTAATTTGCCAACAGTGAATCCAGGAGCATACATATCAGCCATAGCCCTCTCTCGCTGAGGTCTCTCCACATCATGCATACAATGACCAAGTGGAGGATGAGAGTGGTGCTTATAGTTAAGCAAATGACCCAACCTGTGAAATGGAGCCTCACAAGGAGTGGTCTGAGTCATCCACTTCAAACTGCAAGGCACCCCAGAGTCGAAAGCCAAGGTGGACATGAACTGAACCACAAGGTCGATGTTGTAGGGGCAACTGGTCTCCAGGAGCTTCACAAGACCAAACCTCTCAATGATACTCGCAGCATCAGCAAAATTTTCCTTATCCTTGATGAACTAGAAATTGGTAGGATGCATCTGACAGATTGGAAACTTGTAATCAGAATAAATTTCAGCAAAGATGTAGGACTGCTCCTTGCACCAGAACCGAGCATCCTCAAACTCCATATCTCTGGGAGTATTGTACCAATTCCTCTGACGAATCTGCGCAAATTCCTGAGTGGTCACATCATACTTGTAATTCTTCCTTACTTCTCTGCCCTTTTTCTTCTTCGAGGATGGCTTAGTGGCAACAAACTTGGCCTTCCCCTTGGCAACAGTTTTCCTTGGAGGACGAGGGTCACTAGGGTCCTCATCACTAGTGTTCTTGTATGAAGGACGCTTGTGAGGGCCCAACTTGTTAGCGTGAGAGCTACATGTGAAAGCATATCATAGAAGGAAGCAATGGGGGTAAGTGCACACATGTCAACAATGAAGGAATCATACTGTCAAAACAATAGGGAGGGCACCACATACCAATCAAGTAACAATTCTAGGGATGATTAAAAAACAGTACTGAAAATTTGGGACAGAACCCAACCGGATATTCCGGTTCAGTATTGAACCGGATATTTCGGGTGCATGAAATACAACACCGATCTCATCTTCCACTAGATTCAAAACTAGATCGATGATACGGGGTGATAACCTATTGTTTCTAGCATGCAATAAATACCTTAGGGAACATCCACTACTAAGCATTGACAAGAAAAACAAGGATCCATGGAGGGGTAGGGTTAAGGCACCAAGATTCAAAGAGGATGAACGTTACACGCGTCCATGGATGAAGATGCTTGGATGGAGATGATCCCAAGGATATGAGGAAAAAGATCCGGCCAAAAACACCCAAATCCCGTGGAGGAAGTGGCCCGGGAGGCCAAGAATCAGAGAGCCGGCGATTTGGTGGAGAAGAGGACTTGGGGGGGGGGCAAGGCAGGAACCGCCTCTCCCCCCCCCCCGTGCCCCTCCGGATATGTGGAGATTCGCCGTACCAGATATTCCGGTTCAAGTATGAACCGGATATTCCGGTACAACCCGGATATTCCGGTACAGAACTATACCGAATATTCCGGCTGCCTTCTTATTCGAAACTTCCTAGTTTCAATGGAGCAACAAATTTGCTAGATAGAGTTTGGTTTTTGTGTAGAAAGGCTTAGGATAGAAACACCAAACTGGAAGTAGTACTTATTCCGCTCATTTGCAAGAATCAAACAACAAAGACCAAGTGAGTGAGATTTTCCTACGAAAACACTCAACGAGGGAAAATAAGAGAAATGCAATGAAAATAAAATAAACCCCAACTAAGATTGAACTCTTCACAAGGAAGAGGTTGGTGGCCTAAGCCACCATGTAAGAGATCATGGTATGACACCGTGAAGATATATCTTGGGTGCATGGCTAATACTCAACATTGAAGCTCACAATTCAACATTAGAAAAACAGAGATAACAATGAATTTTTGCTTTGGGCATAATGGGGGGAGGGAGAACCCAATGTGTTAGGATAACACTCCCCCTATGTCCATGCCTACACCTAAACCCAAACACGTATCAACTATAGGGGTGTGTGCAATATCTTCAAGTCAGACTCCTAGAATCAATGATATTTAGCTCATTCCTCAAGAACATGAATCTTGCATCATCAAGAGGCTTCGTGAAGATGTCTGTGAGATTATCCTTGGTGGGGACATATGCTAGATCGATATCACCTCTTGCCACATGATCCTGGACGAAATGATGACGAATCTCAGTATGCTTCGTCCTTGTGTGTTGCACGGGGTTGTAGGCGATCTTGATGGCACTTTCATTGTCACACATGAGAGGCACCTTCTCCAAGTGAACATCATACTGTTTGAGGGTTTGCCTCATCCATAGAAATTGGGTGCAAGCACTAGCGGCCGCCACATACTCGGCTTCGGCGGTGGATAGAGATATACAATTTTGCTTCTTGGAAGACCAACTCACCAAGGACCTACCAAGAAATTGGCAAGCCCTGGAAGTAGACTTCCTATCATCTTGATCACCGGCCCAATCCGAGTCCGTGTAGCCCTTGAGAGAGAATTGTGCCCCCTTTGGGTACCACAAACCAAACCTAGAGGTATCAACCAAATACCGAAAGATCCTACGGACCGCCACTAAGTGGCTTTCTTTAGGAGCCGCTTGATACCTTGCACACACTCCTACACTCAAAACGATATCGGGCCTAGATGCACAAAGGTAAAGCAAAGAACCAATCATAGAACGATACAACTTTTAGTCCACATATTTGCCATCCGGATTGCGCTTGAGGTGGCATTTGACTTGCATAGGAGTGATACGTCATAAATGTATCCCTAATTTCTGATGCTCCATGATCATATTATGACAATTGCTACATGTTTTCTCCCTTATTTATAGCATTTTTATATGTTTTCCGGACTAACCTATTAAAAAGATGCCATAGAGCCAGTTCCCTGTCTTCTGCTGTTTTATAGTTTCAGAAAAGTTGTTCTGGAGATATTCTCGAAATTGGAAAATTCGAAGCCCGGAAGTCCTATTTTCCCCAGAAGCATCCAGAAGACCGAAGAGGAACCGAAGAGGGGTAGCAGGGGGGCACACCATAGGGTGGCGCGCCCCTCCTGGCCGCGCCAGCTATGGGTGTGGCCCCCCCGGCCTCCACTGCCTTCGCCCTTTCGCCTATTTAAGCCCCCCGGATGGAAAACCCTAAACACCTGATCAAAATCCCCGAAAATGTTCCACAGCCGCCATCACCGTCAACCCCAGGTCACGGGGGTTCTGAAGCTGTTTCCGGCACCCTGCCGGAGAGGATATCATCACCGGAGGCCTCTTCATCACCATGCATGCCTCCGGAGTGATGCGTGAGTAGTTCATCCTTGGACTACGGGTTCGTAGCTGTAGCTACATGGTTGTCTTCTCCTCATATGCCTCAATGTTTAGATCTCGTGAGCTTCCTATCATGATCGAGATTGATCTTATGTAATTCTCTGTGCTGTGTTTGCTGGGATCCGATGAATATTAACCTTATGCCAAGTTGATTATAGCCTTTATTTGCATGTGTTATTTGTGATCTTGCAGGCTCTCCGTTGCTAGTGGTTATTCTGGCCAAGTAGTTGCTAGTGACTCCAACAGGGAGTATTTATGCTCGATAGTGGGTTCATGCCTCCTTGTTGCCTTGCTCGAGTGATAGAAACGTGAAGGGGGAGGATGTGTTGTTGCCATTTGGGAGAAAACAGCGGTGAGAGTGCCCGCGTGCATAATCATTGTTTACATTACACACTTTGTTTAATGCAATTATCTGTTGCTTGCAACTTAATACCTGAGGGGGTTCGGATGATAACCCGAGGGTGGATTATTAGTCATAGATGCAGATGGATGTCAGTCTATGTATCTTGTTGTAATGCCCACACTAAATAGCATAGTAATCTTCATGTCATATTGTGCACTACGGTGCAACCTTTATTTGTCAATTTCCCAGCTATAGTTTGTTCACCCATCATGCTATCTTTTATGGAGAGACACCACTAGTGAAACTACGAACCACGGTCCATTTTTCCACACTGTTAAACAAACCACAACAATTTCCTGCTTTCTTTACTTTCTGCAAGCATACACTATTTTTCCACACTATACATCTAATCTTTGTTTTCAGCAAGACCGGTGAGATTGACAACCTCACTGTACCGTTGGGGCAAAGTATTTTGATTGTGTTGTGTGCAGGTTCCACGTTGTTGTTGACACCGGTGAAGCGCCAGCACCACCGTCAGTGGCATCAACCTTCCGAAGATTCTCTTTCTCCTACTGGATTGATAACCCTCGTTCTTATCTAAGGGGAAAACTCATACCGCTGTGCTCATCACACCTTCCTCTTGGTGTTCCCAACAACGCAGAGAAAATATTTAACTCTGCCAACAATCAAGGATTTTTCTGGCGCCGTTGCCGTGGAGAAGGATGTCTTCTGGCGAGGGGAGTCTCTCACTCTCAATCTCTTTATTTTGTTTTTTTTGTCTTGTTTTTATTTTTGTCTTGTTTTTTTCTCTATATAAAAAACGCACAAAAAAATAGTTTATTTCTCTATATCAAAAACACAAAAAATTAGTTTACTTCATAGCTGTTATTTATTTGCTTGCTTTTATTCTGCTAAAATGAGTTCCTCTGAGAATACCATGTTGTGTGACTTCACTAGAACAAACAACAATGATTTTATTTGCACACCTATTGCTCCACCTGCTCCTACTGCTGCTTTCTATGAGATTAAAACTGCTTTATTAAATCTTGTGATGAAAGAACAATTTTCTGGTATTAGTACTAATGATGCTACTGCTCACCTTAATAATTTTGTTGAACTATGTGAGATGCAAAAATATAAAGATGTGGATGGAGATATTATTAAACTGAAATGATTTCCTTTCTCTTTGAGAGGAAGGGCTAAAGAATGGTTGCTATCTTTGCCTAGAAATAGTATTTATTCATGGACTAAGTGTAAAGATGCTTTCATTGGAAAATATTATTCTCCTTCTAAGATTATATCCCTGAGAAGTTACATAATGAATTTTAAACAATTTGATAATGAACATGTTGCTAAAGCTTGGGAGAGAATGAAAACTATGGTGAAGAATTGTCCCACTCATGGACTGACTACTTGGATGATTATACAAACCTTTTATGCAGGACTGAATTTCTCCTCAAGGAACCTATTGGATTCAGCTGCTGGAGGTACCTTTATGTCCATCACTTTGGGCAATGCAACAAATATTCTTGATGATATGATGATAAATTATTCAGAGTGGCACACTGAGAGAGACCCACAAGGTAAGAAGGTAAATTCTGTTGAGGAAACCTCCTCTTTAAGTGAAAGGCTTGATGCTATTATGTCTATGATTGTTAATGGTAAAGCTCAAGTTGATCCTAGTACTGTTCCTTTAACCTCTTTGGCTGCTCAATAAGAGCATGTTGATGTAAACTTTATTAGAAATAATAATTTTAACAACAATGCTTATAGAAATAATTTTGGAGGAAACAATTATAAGCCCTACCCTCCTAATAATGGTTATGGTAATTCTTATGGCAACTCCTACAATAATAATAAAACCTCTACCTCTGATCTTGAAAACATGCTTAAATAATTTATTAGCACACAAACTTCTTTTAATAAATCTATTGAGGAAAAGCTTAGTAAAATAGATGTTCTTGCCTCTAAAGTAGATAGACTTGCTATTGATGTTGATTTTATAAAACTGAAAGTCTTGCCACAAGATGTTAAAAAAAATAAAACTTTGAATTCCATCCCAGTTCAAATAGATAATAATGTTAGGTTGACGGATGAATTACATGCTAGGTGGGAAAGAGAAGAAGAACTGGATAAAAAGAATAATATTGCTAGAGTTTGTACTATCACAACAACTAGTAAAACTGAAGTTCCAAGTGTTAGTAAAACTCCTACTATAAATTTTAAGGTAGTTGGTGTTAATAAAGTCCCTAGTCCTTTGGTGAAACGTGCTAAATTGCCTCAAACTGCTGAAATTGCTTCTGATAAAAGTGCTGAAACTTTTAGAAATGTGAGAGATAATGGTTCCATTACTTTTGATGATAATAATATTGATTTTGATGATTGCAATATCTCTGAAGTTATTATGTTTCTACAAAATCTTGCTAGAAGTCCCAATGCTAGTGCCATGAATATGGCATTTACTAAACATATTACCAATGCTCTCATGAAAGTTAGGGAAGAAAAGTTGAAACTTGAGACATCTATCCCTAGAAAATTAGATGATGGTTGGGAGCCTATCATTAAGATAAAATTAAATGATTTTGATTGCAATTCTTTGTGTTATCTTGGTGATAGTATCTTTGTTATGCCTCAAAAGCTCTATGATATGCTTGATTTGCCACCGTTGGAACACTGTTATTTGGATGTTCATCTTGCTGATAATGCTAAGAAGAGACCTCTTGGTAGAATTGATGATGTTCTTATTATGGTTAATAATAACCTTGCCCATATTGATTTTGTTGTTATGAACATTGAATGCAATGCTTCTTGTCCTATTGTTTTGGGAAGACCTTTTCTTAGAACTGTTGGTGCTATTATTGATATGAAAGAGGGAAGTATTAAATATCAACTTCCCCTCAAGAAAGGTTTGGAACACTTTCCTAGAAATAAGATGAAGCTACCCTCTTGACTCTATTATTATAGCAATAAGCATTTTCATAGGTTCAACCACTAATGTGATCCCCTACCATGCTGGATAGTAAGCATTTTCATAGGTACAACCACTAATGTGATCCCCTACCATGCTATTCATGTGAACATTTTCATAGGTTCAACCATGTAAATGGTCCCCTACCATGCCACACTTGTGAGTATCTAGTACTCCACCAAAAATATTTCATAAACCCCTTAGGGTAATCATTCAAAACATAGTTATACTTTCCAATCACATCAACTTCATCTGCAAGCATAGCTAAGCAATCAACTACCAAAATTTTAAGGCTGCTACACTATCAAGGTAATAAGGAGCATAGCATAATATTTTACCAAAGAATTTCCTATGATGCATACTACTCAAAAGCTCTAATGCATATAGGAAATAATAGGTAGTTTATGATGTGTCACTTGCCTTGTTAAAGTTGGTGTAGAGGTACACTCTCTTAACCACTAGATAATTTCTCTTGTACAATCTGGACAAGTAAAAAAAATAACAATAAACAACTTTCACAAACAACAAGTAAACAAAGAATAACAATCAACACACTTAGTCAAAATGGTTTTATGTTATTTGGGGTCAAGGTGAGGCTAAGGTCTAACACAATACTTTAGTTTGCTAAGGAAACTATTGTGATTAGGTTAAGGTCTACCAAAAGGGACTATAGTTGGTAAATACTTGGGTTGGAAAGATTAAAACTCAATTGGTCATACTTGTCGAGGAAGTTCCAAGAGTCCACCAAGGTTATCTCACTATTTCAACTAAAGTAACACATAACAAGGTCTCTTAGTTATTTTCATCAAGACATTTGGGTGATCCAAGTTAGTCTTTCCATATTGGGTTAAGGTAGGTCTAGGTTCAACTAACTTCATAACAATGGACATAACAAGTTAAAGTCTTGGGATTTTCCATTTGGGTCAATGGTTGGACAAAAACAACTTATTATTCTTCAACTAGTGTGGATTGCTCCAAGTCTTCACATGCTTGTCATCTTGAAGATCATCTTCATGCTTCTATTGTAGTCTTGTTCCTTGGATGGATTCTTCTCTTGGTCTTACTAAATTCTTCGTGGTCTTCTCACTAGTTGGTCCAAGGTGGGATGGGCACAAAATACCACTAAGTCAATTTGGAAAGAAATAAGAAAGATAGAAAGAGAGGGAGATGTTTTCTTCTGGATTTCTTCACACTTGTACTTCCTTGAGTTTCTTCTAGTTGTTCTGAACTCCAATTCCCTTATTTCAAATTCTTCAATGATCTTCTTTGTAGCTCTTCATGTTGCCACCAAGTTGAAGATGGAGTTCCTTCTTGTGGTTGAGTCTTGACTTCCATTTTGTAAGCTTGATAAATTCTTGAAGCAAGAATAGGGGAACAGAGAAGTAGATATAAAACTAAGGTTCACTACTTGGTACTATATGTTATTGACACATTCTAAGGACTTGGTCTTGGCTCCAAATAGCGATAGCAACAAGGAAAACAGGGATAGAAACAACTCTAAGTCTTAAGCAACTAGGGGGGCAACTATAATGGAAGTTTGGATAAAAATTACATGGTCATGGTACAAGGTTCTCAAAAAATGGTCAGGCAATGTTGTCTCTGGTTCACGGTTACTAAATGGAGCAATTTTGGTTAAGGAACCATAATCTAATTATTTATAGAATTAAATCTATGTCAAAAATACTCAAATGGCCATCTAAAATCTAAAACACTTAAAAACAAATTCAAATAGGATTTTGGGCAGTGGGTATTGTTAGTACATATTCTAAGGAACACAAAGAAATTTGGTTTGCTTAAAATGTATTTACAGAATTTGAATTATGTCAAATTTTATCAAACAAGCATTTTTAAATTTGAACCAATTTAAGTTTGTCAAATTTGAATTTCAACAGTTCCAAAAGATTCTACAGATCCAGGGGATTTCAAAAAGTCCAAGTTTGCTAAATTTCGGCTTATGGTTAAAAAGATATGATGTTTCTAAGTTCTAGGGACTATTCTGCAAATTTACAATTCTATTTTTATTCGGAATTAAATCCAGAGACATGCTGGGCCGAAAATGGCTATTTGCCGCGCGGTGCGACGGATAAGAGGTGGGCTTGGGCCGGCTGTGTGCTGCGCTGGGCGACAGATAAGGTCATAACGCGCAAGCTGACGCGGCGCTCTCTGATTGCCCCGTACCGCTTCGAGGGGGGATCTAATCTCGGGCGTTCCTGATAGATCCGACGGCTATGGGAGAGAGAGGAACTCACCGCTGTGAATCCCGACGGAATTTGTCGCTGGTAATGGCGAGGACGGCGGCGCTCGCTCGGGCTCGGACTGCAGTGCTTCTCCGGTGGTGTTCGAGCTCGATGGAGACCACTGGGAGATGCAACGCGACACGGTGGAGGTGATGATGACCACGGGGAGGCTCCTGGGGCTCTGCAACCACGACGGCGAGGTGGTCCCAAGGCGGCCGTGCTCCGACGATCTCGTCCCCGTTGCTACGCTGCACGAAATGGTACGACACGGGAATGAAAAACGCGCGCAAGGACACGGGAAAGCAAGAGAACCACAGAGGGGCGGCGGAGACTCACTCAGGCGACCGGAAACGGAAAAACACGGCGGCGGATCCCGCGGACTCCGGCGAGCAATTTCTCCCGAATAGAGGCATGAAACAAGGGGGAAAGGGAGGGGAAATGGAGAGGGGAGAGGGGGCTTTAAGGGGATGGAAACGGGGCATCAATTGCTACCTTCATTTGCGAGTAATAGCGAGTTTTTAATCGGATTAGAAATGGAAGAAACAGCAACTGCTGTGGCTTGATGACGACGACGTCATCATTTTTTTCCTGTTTTTAATATCTTTAGTTCTAAAAATCCAATTGACCTCAAATTAATTTCTAAAAATTTGTAAAAATAATATCTTTCTGTTTAGAACATTTTTTATAAACTTTTGAATACCTTTCACTTTTTATATTTTTGAAAATATAAAAAATTACTAATAGTACTTAATGTGTATTTTTAAATTAGAAAAATAATAAAATGAGGTTTTGATTAAATAAAATTTCAGAGAAAATAAACATGTCAAATACTATTTTTGAAAGTCGTTTTACCTCACTTTCATATTTTATAGATTTAACATTTCAGTGATTTACTAATAGTAACTTAATTCCATTTTTAAAATAGAAAAATTAAATAAATAAAAAAGTGGCTTAAATAAAATTTAGAAAACTCCTCAAGCTTTAATATTGTTTTCAAGTCCTATTTTATGTTATTTTCAAATCAAAAAATTTTATGAATACCACTTTATGTTTAAAACTTGGAATGACATTTGGATATCAATATAAATAGTTGTTATTCTCATAAAATAATGTTGAGGCATAGGAACTGTTAGAGGTAATAATTCTATGGTTTCAAAGGATATAAAACATTTTTAAAGTAATAGTTGGTTTGAAAACATGTTATAATATAAGGTTTTCTAAGAGAAAACAATTTTGTTTGAATAAAGAATATTTATTTTGAATGGGCTTTTAGGGTTTATAAAATAGAGGTATAATTGGATTGGTAATTTCAGTTTCATTGAAATATGTATTGTGTCCTTTTGTTTCTTGCTTCTCATTTGGTTTTTGGTGACTTGCATAACATGAAAACAAAAAGTTTCAATTTTTAGTGATTTTTGGACTTTCCAAAAAATCAGGGATGTTACAGTTTGGAACACTTTCCTAGAAATAAGATGAAGCTACCCTTTGACTCTATTATTATAGCAAAATCTGATGTTGATGCTTCTTCACTTAATAACACTTGAGTTGATTTTTCTGTGCCTAGCTGAAAGGCATTAAAGAAAAGCGCTACCGGGAGACAACCTGTTTTATTTCTCTATTTTCTTTCAATTTTCCTTTGTTTTCTTTGGTGTGCTTGCACCTGGGTGTTGTATATTTCCTTATAAACCCCGCTGTATCTTTTCTTTTGAGTTTTTGTTGAGCCAAGTAAAGCCACTAGTGGAAAGTTGAGCCTATATTTCGGATTTTTGCGCAGGAAACAGATTTCTTCTGTCCACTGTAAATTCCGTTAAAAATCACTGAAAATTCAGAATGGCCTGAGTTGTTTTGTGCTTAATACTGAGTTATATACGCAACTTTTTCTAGAAGACAACGTTTTGATTTGAGCAACATTAGATTTTTGAAAAAATCGATCTTTACCTTTTGTCCTGTTTTTGACAAATTTCTGCCATTTATCGCATTTGCATCTTAATCTCTTTCTTTTGGTATTCTTTTGAGAAAAAGAGTTTTGAAAGAAGTTGTGACAGTAGATAATGTGTTTTTGAGTGTTAGAGTTGTGTTGAAACTGAACCATGTGGATTTATTATTTCGATTGCACTAACATTGCTAATGAAGATTGTGAGAATTTTGATGTGAAGGAAGTTTTCAAGGGTCAAAAGAGCAGGATGATATGATGTGATGAAGAAGAGTGAAGATCCTAAGCTTTGGTATGCCCCGGTGGTACATCCAAGAAAATTCCAAAAAGACTCAAGCGTCTAAGCTTGGGGATGCCCAAGGCATCCCCTTCTTCATCAACAAATTATCAGGTCACTTCTAGTGAAACTATATTTTTTATTCGGTCGCATCTTATGTGCTTTACTTGGAGCGTCTTTTATTTTTATTTTCAGTTTGCTTTCAGTTTGTTTTTATTTTCATAATAATCTTGGTTGGACCCCAGCATTCTTTTATTGGAGAGTGACACGCTCCACTTTTTCTTGAGAATACGGTGTATTCTTAGTCTCTGTTTGACTAGTGCATTTATTCAGCTCCTGTTTTGCATGCATCTCTTGTTAGAGCTGTTAGTTTTTTGTAGTATTATTTGAGTACTCTCATGTTTTCTTGCTGTATAATAAAGAGTATTTTTATTAAAACATGTTTTGTATGGTGCTTGTTGGGAGAAACGAAAGAAAACTGCTGCTTGAAGTAGAATTTATAACAGTGGTTGTAGAAGCTTGTATAGACTGTGGCTAGGACTTTTTCATACCATGCTAAATGTTATTTTAGTTTTAAAGCCTTGTGTTTATTGAGTAGCATGATTAGCCTTAAATAGCTGAGAGTGTTTAATAGGTATTGAAAGATCCATGAGTTGTTCTTGTTTATTTGGTTCACATGGCGCATGCTCACACCATGTTTATGACTACAAACCAGTCACGAATAGCCTCCATGACCACTTAGTTTTTCTAGAAATATTCTCGGAATTGGAAAATTTGAAGCCCGGAAGTCTTAGAAATCCCGGAGGTTCCGAGGAGTCCCGAAGAGACCCGGAGGGGGGCCTCAGAGGGCCCACACCATAGGGTGCCCCCCCTGGCCACGCCAGGGGGTGGTGTGGGGCCCCCATACCTCCAGTACCTCTGCCCTTTCACCTATTTATTCCCCCGAGGCATAAACCCTAAATATATCCCACTCCCCCCCCCCCCCGAAAAACACCGAAGACCGCCGTCATCTTCATCCCGAGATCGGGAGGGTTCTGGAGCTCTACCCGGCACCTTGCCGGGAGGGAAATTAATCACCGGAGGGGTCTACACCACCATCCCTCCTCTGAAATGATGCGTAAGTAGTTCATCCCTAGACTACGGGTCCATAGCAGAAGCTAGATGGTTGTTCTCTCCACTTTGTACCTCATGTTTAGATCTTGTGAGCTGCCTAACATGATCAAGATCATCTTTATGTGATGCTACATGTTGTGTTTGCTGGGATCTGATGAATGTTGAATGCTATGTCTTTTGATTACCAATCTATCATGTCATCTTCATGCATATGTTATTTATGATCTTTCATGCTCTCCGTTATTAGTAGATTCTCTGGCCAAATAGATGCTAGTCACTCCAAGAGGGGGTATTTATGCTCGATAGTGGGTTCATGCCTCCTTTTGCATCTATGCTCAAGTGACAGAAACGTGACGAATGAAGGATGTGTTGTTGCCATTAGGGAGAAAACAAAAATGTTTTGTCTAAGGATGATGTTATTGTTTACATTACATACTTTGCTTACTGCAATTATCTGTTGCTTGCAACTTAATACCCAACATTTGTTCGGATTATATTCGGAGGGTGGATTATTAGTCATAGATGCAGGTTGATAACGGTCTATGTATCTTGTTGTAATGCCTGCATGAATCACATAGTAATCTTTATGTCTTGCATATGCACTACGGTGCAGCCTTCATTTCTGTCAGTTGCCCAGCTGTAATTTTTTCACCACACATGTTATTTATCTTTCACGGAGAGACACCACTAGTGAACTGTGGACCCCGGTCCTTTTTCCTCATAATGATAAATCATCTACTGCTTTCATACTGTTCCTACTGTTTTCCACACATACGTTTAATCTCTTTGTGTTCGGCAAAACCGGTGAGATTGACAACCTCACTGCTACGTTGGGGCAAAGTAATTTGATTGTGTTGTGTAGGTTCCACATTGCTTCTGAACCGGTAGTGCGCCCTACCACCTCAGCTGCATCAACCATCATAGATTGCTTGTCCTCCTACTGGTCGATTCAACCTTGGTTTCTTTTCTGAGGGAAAACTTGTTGCTGCACTCTTCACACCTTGCACTTGGGGTCTACTAACGTTATTCATCAACAAAGTTTTCTGGCGCCGTTGCCGGGGAGGAAGAGAATTTCTGCAAGGGGAATCTCTCACTTCCAATCTCTTTACTTTGTTTTTGTTTTGCTTGTTTTATTTTATTTTGTCTTGCTTGATTCTCTTTATCAAAAACACACAAAAAATTTCTTATTCTAGTTGTAGTTTTATCCCTGTTTTTAATCTTGCAAAAATGAGTATTCCTGAATTTTAAGTTCGTTCCTTTAAGCAACAAGGTGGAGAAAGTTTGAAAGCTGCTTGCTATAGGATAAGTGATGCTCATCATAGATGCACTAAGAAATATTCCACGTTAATCCTTCTTAGGAATTTTTATGTTGGTATTACTAGCTGTTATAGGTATGTTCTAGACACACTTATAGGCGGCAATTTTTTGGGAACACCTGGTTTCGAAGCCTGTAATTTGATTGAAAGTTTAGTTCGAACACCACCTACTAATGATGTTAAAACTGAGATCACTTTAGATGATATTATTAAAAAGCTAAACTCCATGGAGAATTTTTTTTCCAAAATTCCTTGATAATGCTAGCAAAGTTAATGAATCAATAGTAAGTATCAACAAGAAAACCACTGTTTTTAGAAGCTAGCAATATCCATGACAATCAAAATATGCGGATTGGTAAATTAGAGGAGGCTATGGAAACTTTAATCTCAACTTTTTCTGCTCTTAAGTTTAAAAGGGAGAAACCTTTTGTGGGGAAAGACAAAAAAATTATGTATGTCCCCAAGGCACCCAAACCGAAATCCCCTAATGTGCTTAAAATTAATAAAAAATTTAGTAAAACTAAAAGTGATTTGCATGTTGAGTCATCTTCAGGAGTGTCTAAGGTACCTATTGCTACAATTGGGGTTTTGGAGGAAACTATTGATTTGGATGCTTCTTTACTTGAAAATACTTGATTCCATTCGGGGCCTAGCTAAAAGGCGTTAAAGAAAAGCACTTCTTGGGAGATAACACATGGTTTTATTTTTGTTTTGTTTTCTCTGTTTTGTTTGAGTCAAGGGGTTGTATAATTCTGTAGAAAGTCCCTTGTATCTTTCTTTTCATGTTTTAGTGGTGCCCAGTAAAGTTTCTAACGAGAGTTGGAGTTGGTTTTCGGATTTCTGCGCAGAAAACAGAATTCTGCTGTCGACCGTAAAAAATTGAGAAAAATCCAGGAAGATCAGAATCAACAGATTTTTTTTTGCTTATTCCGAGTCTAATTCCGCAACTTTTTTGTTCTTTAGGTTTTTCGATTTGAGCAACGTAAGTGGCTTGAAAAAATTCGTCTTTACACGTTGTTCTGGTTTTGACAAATTCTGTCATTTTTCTTGCATTGACTCTTTTGCGATGTCGAGTGGATTTCTTTACTTCACGAAACATCAGTGTCTGTAGCTAATGTATAAAATTATCAATAACACTTGTTCCATACAGAACCCATGGATTTTTATTTGTTGCACTAACCCTCTAATGTGAATTACTGTTTGAGTATGGTCTGAAGGAAGTTTTCAAGTGTCAAGAGAAGAGGTGATATATGTGATCAAGAAGAGTGCAAGGTGAAAGCTTGGGGATGCCCCGGTGGTTCATCCAAGCATATTTTTAGAATACTCAAGCATCTAAGCTTGGGGATCACCAAGTCATCCCCTTCTTCATTAACAATCTATCAGGCCACTTCTCGTGAAACTATATTTTTATTTGGTCAGATCATATGAAGTTTACTTGGAGCGTCTTCTTGTTTTTATTTTTTTACTTTGTTTTTATTGCTGAAATAATATCATTGGACCTAGCATCCTTTTTTGGGAGCGATACACACTCCTCTTTTTCATTTGAATACTTGTTATGCTAGTGTTCTTAGTTTTTCTTCTAATTACATCGAAAATTCTTGTTCAGCTCTTGTTTTCATTGCATATCTTATTTAGAGATGTTAGTTTTAGTAGTGTTATGTAAGTACTCTCATGTTTTATTGCTGTAGCATGTAGAGAATTTTTGTTAAAACATATTTTGTATGGTGCTTGTTGGGAAAAGAAACTGCTGCATGAAGTAGAAAATTTAACGGTGCAAGTAGAAGCTTGTATAGACTGTGGCCAGAACTTTTTAATATCATGATAGGTGTTATTTTAGTTTAAAATCCTTGTGTTTATTGAGTATGATGATTAGCCTCAAATAGCTGACAGTGTTTAATGTGCCTTTGAAGAATCATGAGTTGTTCTTGTCATATTGAAGCATAAATTTGCGGTATTCTCTTTTGAATGTTTTATTTGGTTGACTTGGCGCATGCTCACACCATGTTTATGACTATGAACCATTCACTAATAGCCTCTATGATCATTTAGTTTTAGAATTTGTGGTACCACTTATGCTTTGATTAATGATGTTTATGTCGCTATGCATGATTATGGCTCTTATGCTCTCTTGATTTGTCGCTCCCAGTCTTTTGCTAGCCTCCACCTGTACTGAGTATGGAATTCTACTCGTGCATCCAACTACCCAAAACCAAAGTTTTCCCATTGTGTCCACCATACCTACCTATATGTGGTATTTAAGTGCCACTCCAAGTAAATTTCTCATGTGTTACATTTAAAACCTTCAAAATTATTCCTGCCTTTTGTTCCTGTTTTTGCTCATGAGGACGTAAATAGAGAATCTTCATCTCACTTGTTGATTGGATTTCACACCCTGGATTAGTGGCTTCATCCTCTTATCCAATTGATAGAAGAGCTGGAAGCGGGTTGCCCAGCCCCAAATTAATACACACAAAATCTCTTCACTATTTTTGCCCCTGATTTATGAGTCAAAGCATAATTGTGTAAACAAAAGAGAAAGAGGGATGACCTTCTACACCAGTTGCGTCCTTCATATGGGAGCCACTCTTGTAAAATCTAGTTGGCTTGTGATGTACTGTGTTTTCTGTTTACCATTCGTTGACATTAGCATACATCTCCTAAAATATACACACTCCTCCATGGTATGTGATTGTTGGCAAGCACCCGAGGATTCGATTAGCCATGGTTTGTGTAAGATGGATGGGAGGAGTGTCAAACTTTTAATACCTCTATTAATAAAATAAAACCTCTTGTACATGAGTGATCCATGCTTCCCTCTGCGAAGGGCCTTTCTTTTACTTTTATGTTGAGTCTCCATCTTCTAACTTTATGCACAGTTGAGAGAGCTTTTTTGCCATTCTGAGTTTTATGTCCATTTGTCCCAGAAACATTATTAATTGATCCAAGATGTGTTATTGCTTGTTCTCTAATTATTTGTTCTAGTCTTCCTCATGAACTTTGAAGGTGCCCTAGCATTTATGTTTTGCCCCACTCTTAAGGACTTGCGAAATATCACTTGCCATGCTTTCTTTATACTTGAAATAAATGTATATCTTTCTTTGCATTGTTATCCGTTATCTTTTATTTGAGTTACTTGTCATGATGCAAAGTGATTGCTATGCTTTACTTTTAAAGTTTTATTTATCATGTTGTGTTTAAGTTCTATGATCTCAGCTTACATATGCTTTTACATTATGATGATCAAGTTTATGTTGGTAGCATGTCACCTTGGAAATTATGTGTTTTTATCGTTTATCTACTCGAGGACGAGTTGGAACTAAGCTTGGGGATGTTGATACGTCCTAAACATATCCCTAATTTCTGATGTTCCATGTTGTTTTCATGTTATTTCCCACATGTTTGATATAAACTTTATGTCATTTTTATCGATTTTCCGGACTAACCTATTGACAAGATGCCACAGAGCCAGTTCCCTGTTTTCTGTTGTTTTTAGTTTCAGAAAAGTTGTTCTGGAAATATTCTCAGAATTGGAAAATTCGAAGCCTGGAAGTCTTAGAAATCCCAAAGGTTCCACGGTGTCCCGAAGAGACTCGGAGGGGGACCTCAGGGGCCCACACCATAGGGTGGCGCGGTCCCCCTGGCTGCGCCAGGGGGTGGTGTGGGGCCCCCAGACCTCCACCGCCTCTACCCTTTCACCTATTTATTCCCCCGAGGCGTAAACCCTAAATATATCCCACTTTTCCCTGAAAAACACCGGAGGCCGCCGTCATCGTCATCCTTGGGACCGGGAGGGTTCTGGAGCTCTCCCCGGTACGCTGCCGGGAGGGAAATTCATCACCGAAGGGGTCTACACCACCATGCCCTCCTCCGAAGTGATGCGTTAGTAGTTCATCCTAAGAGTACGGGTCCATAGCGGTAGCTAGATGGTTGTTCTCTCCACTTTGTACCTCATGTTTAGATCTTGTGAGCTGCCTAACATGATCAAGATCATACTTTATGCAATGCTACATGTTGTGTTTGCTGGGATCTGACGAATCTTGAATGCTATGTCTTTTGATTATCAATCTATCATGTTATCTTCATGCATATTTTATTTATGATCTTGCATGCTCTCCGTTATTAGTAGATTATCTGGCCAAGTAGATGCTAGTAACTCCAAGAGGGAGCATTTGTGCTCAGTAGTGGGTTCATGCCTCCTTTGCATATGTGCTCGAGGGACAGAAACGTCATAGATGGAGGATGTGTTGTTTCCATTAGGGAGAAAACAAAAATGTTTTGTCTAAGGATGATGTTATTGTTTACATTACACACTTTGCTTACTGCAATTATCTGTTGCTTGCAACTTAATACCCAACGTTTGTTCGGATGATGTTCGGAGGGTGGATTATTAGTCATATATGCAGTTGGATAACTGTCTATGTATCTTGTTGTAATGCCTGCATGAATCACATAGTAATCTTTATGTCTTGCATATGCACTACGGTGCAGCCTTCATTTCTGTCAATTGCCCAGCTGTAATTTATTCACCGCACATGTTATTTATCTTTCACGGAAAGACACCACTAGTGAACTGTGGACCCCGGTCCTTTTTACTCATACTGATAAATCACCTACTGCTTTCATACCGTTCCTACTGTTTTCCACACATACATTTAATCTCTTTGTGTTCAGCGAAACCGGTGAGATTGACAACCTCACTGCTACGTTGGGGCAAAGTAATTTGATTGTGTTGTGTAGGTTCCACGTTGCTGCTGAACCGGTAGTGTTCCCTGCCACCTCAGCTGCATCAACCTTCAGAGATTGCTTGTCCTCCTACTGGTCGATTCAACCTTGGTTTCTTTTTTGAGGGAAAACTTGCTGCTGCACTCTTCACACCTTGCACTTGGGGTCTACAAACGTTAGTCATAATTTACTCACACATGGACGGGGGAATCATGGATGGTTGATGGACAAGAGGTGGCGGTGTCAATCGCGACGATCTCCTTCGAATCCCCATCCCGGCAGGGAGCCAGAACAGGAACTTCTGATCCCCGAATCGAGGTTCTGGGTGGCGGCGGCGCTCTGTTGTGTTTCTGTGGAATATGAGGAACACCCTATTGTTTTAGGGTTGAAGGCGTTATGTAGTCGAAAGGGGATTCCGAGGGGGTCCAGGGGTGGCCCACAGCACTAGGCGGCGCGACTAAGGGGGGGCGCCGGGGGGTGGTGTGGCCCCCTCCTGGCTCCTCTCCTCGCCCCCTTCTATCTCCCGGGGTCTTCTGATGTTTTAGGACCAATGGATCTTTTCTGGGCATTTTCCCGAAAGTTGATTTTTCTGCACAAAAATGAGATACCAATGTAATTCTGCTAAAAACAACGTTAGTCTATGTTAGTGGTATCCAAAACTCACAAGTTTAGAGGAAAACAATAAGAAAAGTGTTCGGAAAAGGAGATACGTTTTGGACGTATCAATACCTCGAGAGGAAGTCAACACCAAGGGCTTAGATGAGGTGTCGTGCACGGTAGCGACCCGTTTAGACAGAGCTCTGCCACTTGGATTTATTCTGAATGAGTCTCACCTGTGCACGGGTGCCGATCCCAGCCCCCGCTTGCGAGGTGTCCTCGAGAAGGAGTGACAGATGCATGCTCCCGAAGAAAGAAAGAAGGGCTTGTCGAGAGACAAGTGTTAGTGGCAGGGATAATTTTTTTACTGCTAGGGTGAGGCTCTACATTACACGCTTGGGATGTCATGACCCTGCAGTCCCTGTGGACACGGGACTCCCATTGTCATGGGGCTGAGACTCGCGCGAGCTCAGGTGCAAATATTTGCCATGCGGCTTCCCACTTGTGTGGGTAGAGGTTCCCTACGGCCGAGCGGCCGCCTGATGAGATGCCCCCTGAGACCTTCACGGAGGTCTTGGCGTCGTTTTTACCGTGGCGTCATGGGGTCCCCTCGAGGGAGCATCACCACGGCCTAGGTGAAAGTGCAATATGGTCAACTAGAGGGGGGGTGAATAGGTGACCTACAAATTTTACTTCTTTTTCACTTTTAATTGGGGCTTTAGGAAAGTAAATTCTTGGTTATCTAAATGTGCAACTAAGTGAACACCCTAGGTGACATGGAACAAGTAGCAGCGGAAATAAAGGAACGGTAGAAGATAACAACAAGTGAAAAACACGGAGAGAAGGATATGTTTCCCGTAGTTCCTTCTTAAAAGAAGTACGTCTACGTTGGAGAGGTGGGGAGCCACCTAGGCGCTCCTCAATAGCACGGATGTGCACACCTTGTTCTCCTTGAGCTTCTCCGGTGAGGGAGATTCTCGTTTCCACTATGAGGTCGACTTGAAGGCGTTGACCAAACCTTTACAAGGGGTTGAGGCTACTCCACAAGTGAGATGGAGGCTCTCAACAATCGAAGCTTCTTGCTACAAGGTGGAAGCTACAAGCACTAGGGTTTCCCTTGGATGACAAAGCAACCAAGAGATTACACGATCCCAAGAGTTGTGGTGTGGGTACACACGTTTTGGCTTGGTGGAAAGGTAGATCTAGTCCTCCTCCATGAGATCCTTGAAGGGCATCGAGTTTGGTTGGAGGAGGAGGGAGATCGGGGCGTTTTGAGCTCTACAACAATGGAGGAGAGAGAGGAATGGACGAGCTACCTGTCTAGAGGAAGAAGACAGCTATTTATAGGCTCCTCCAATTTCTGACCGTTGCAGTCCTGTAGGACCGGAATATTCCGATGTAAGCACCGGAAATTTCCGGTCTGCCTGGGACGGATTTTTGAATAGTCCGGGGGGGCGGAATTTTGAAATATCAGGGGGCGGAAATTTCCGCCCCAATACTCCGCCCCCCTCTCTGCGCGCGGGCCCCAGCTCGTTGACGAAAATTGCTAAGGACCAGGGGACGGATATTTGCACCGGAAATTTCCGGGGCAAATTTCCGCCCCAGCTTCTGTGCGCGGGCAGCAGCCAATTGGTGAAAACCGATAAGGACCAGAATACCGGAATATTGGAATATCCGGGGGGCGGATAATTGAAATATCCGGGCCCGGAAATTTCCGGACAGAATTTCCGCCCCCATCTCTGTGCGCGGGCAGCTGAGAGTGCTCCATTTTCTGCTAAGTCCCAGAGGGCCGGATTTTTGCACCGCAAATTTCCGGGGCAAATTTCCGCCCTGGCTTCTGTGCGCGGGCAGTGAAAACACTTAGTCGTTTTGGAGATGCCAGAAGAGGGCCGGAATATTCCGGTGCTGGGCCGGATATTCCGCCCCAAAAACACCGGAATTTCCGGGCTGCATACTGAAAAATCCGGTGGCAGTTAATCCAGAGTGTAGGCCTTCTCTTTGATCTTCCGTCAAGAATATACCAATAAGCATCTAAGATAATAGTTGCACAGTCTAAAACAACACTGTTAGATAGATGATACCCGTGTTATCATCATCACCAAAATCATTAGAGGGATCATGAACTTTCAATCTCCCCCTTTTTGGTGAATGATGACAACACGGGTATTTGCAGGGAATTAAACTAACAGTGCAAGATATGAAAAACATCACAGATAGCATATATAGGAGACATGCCTCCTAATAATAATAGTTCACCCACGAATAACGAGTACGATAGAACGAAGTTCGAAAATACGCACGAGATGATAAAAACAGGCATATAAAGAACGAAACCCACCCAAGCAAATCCCCGCGATCATCTAGATCTTCTCCCCTTTGGCATCAGGATACCAAAAAGAGAAAAGAGAGAGCTACGTCCCATGGAGCAAACTCTAGGCCTGGGTGTCCTCGTCTTCCTCTTCCGCTTCATCCTCGGTGATATCCTCCATGTCCTCATCATCATCCACACCGATATCCCAGTCAACGTCGCGGTTGTTCCAGTTCTTGTAGGCAATCCTGGGAGGAGGAAGTGGTGGCACATTGGGAGCACCAAGAGCAGTCATGATGTGGTGCTGGTTCTCGAGGATGCTGCAGCGCTCCACATAGGCGTTGTAGTTCTCCTTGTGGAGGCACACATTCATGCACAGCACCTTCTCAATTGTGCGAACAAGCCATGAGCGCTTCTTCTTGCCAGGGGGAGGAGGACGCATGCGAGGATCACGGTGGCCTTGACCTGTGGCACCCACATCATGTGCAGCCTGCTGTGTGTGAGCTGCCTTCTTGTACAGCGTAACATCCTTGTGGTCCTCAAAGTCCAGCTCCAGGTCCTCACGGAGTGCCTCGGGATAGCGAGCTTTGATGAGCTTCATGATGTACGGGGCATATGGGGGCACTTTGCGGTGGAAGAGAGCAAAGTGGATCTCATTGAAGATGAAATCCATCACATCAACCTTGTGGGCCTCCAGGTCATCCATGTCACCCTCAGTGAAGGTCAGGTAGGCGTGGTACATGAGGTTGACCAAGCCACCACGAATAGCATCATTATTGCCACCACTTGGGGCAATAGACTCCCTGAACATACGCAGCAGGATGTCATATATGGGATACAGCCCTTTGGCCGAGCCAATCACACCTGTGGAACCATACAACTCAGCCATCCTGTTCTTCTCATACTCAACCCCGTGATTATGCATGCGGTGACCCTGGGGAGTGTTGAGGCCAGCAAAGGGGTACCCGAGCGCAGTAGCAAAGTCATGGAAGTTGGCGGTGAGCAAGTGGGGGCCAGACATCCAAGACATCCCAATCTCCTCAGAATCATCAATGACAAGAGTGGCGAAGAACTGCTGGATGAATGTGGTGTTGTAGGAGCATCTAGTCTCCATAAGAGGGCGCAGACCAAGGAGTTCAGCCAACTGGACTGAGTTGTTGAAGTAGGCAGGATTGGCAGCCAGATGAGCGAAGTTGATAACCTTCATTGGGCACACCGTCTTGCTCATGACGTACACTTGCTTGAAAAGGGTCTCCTGCTCAACGTGCCAGAAGCAGGAATCAATAGTGGGGTCTTGAGGACCCTCAGTGTACCAGGTCTTGCCCCGCCATGCCTTGAACTCGGGGATGGATATGGTGGCTAGGTTCAGAGCAGACTTCCCTTGCTGCTTCCCAGCTTTGCGAGCAGCCCTGTCAGCATCACATTGGCGCTCATATTCCTTCTCAGCATCCCTCGCACGCCGGCGAGTCTCATTCTCATCCACATAGGTCCCCTCCTCATTTTCCCTCAGGTGACGGAGTCGCTTGCGGGAACTGGTCAGCTTGCCGGGCCTAGAGCTTGAGCCATCTGCGAGGAAAGCAGAAAAGATGCAAAGAAAACCAAACAAGAATCAAAAACGGGGGCTCACAAATTGTGGAAATGGAGAAAGTGGATCTCTGTTCAAGATTCAGTACATGCCGGAAATTCCGGTCAAGGGTGCGGAAATTCCGGAGGGCGGAAATTCCGGCCTCAGGGGAAATTTCCGGGGGGCGGATATTCCGGTCCTGGGGCGGAAATTTCCGGCCTTCGGGATTTTCAAATCCAGATCTGAATCTGGGCCTATAACGAATCTAGAACGAGGAATCTAGTACAGAGATGAAACCTAGAGAATATGTGATGCTTGTGTGAACAAATAACCGTGCAATACCATGAAGAACACTAGATATGAGATCAAATCATCTAATCAACCCAAGATTACGGAGAAAACGGACACATACCGGGATCCATGAATAGGAACGGACGTGCGATCTCTTGATCCGCAAAAGGTGATTAGAGGACGAGGAGGGGAGGCGAAGGGGCCTCCCGGAGGTCTCGGAGGCGACGACGGCGGCTGGAGGCGAGTGGAGGCGAGGGGAGGGAAGCAATCTGGAACTGCTCCCTCCCGTCGCCCTTATATAGCCCCAGACCAACCGCACCGGAAATTTCCGGTATTAAGGCCGGATATTCCGGGGTCCGGAAATTTGGGCCGGAATATTCCGCCCAAATATCCGGTGTGCCTTCTGCGAGCGGGCACGCTGGATAGTTGGGGGATTATTCGAGTCCAATTCGAACCCCTGAAATTTCCGGGGCTTAAGGCACGGAATATTCCGGGTCCCCGGAAATTTCCCCCGGAAATTTCCGCTCAAATTTTCGGTGTGCCATCTGTGAGCGGGCACATCGGAAATGGGCGAAATTTCTGAGACAAATGTCTGAGGGCCGGAATATTCCGGGCCCTAGGCCGGAATTTCCGGTGTTCCCACGCCATCTGAGTTTTTGTGGAAGATGGAACAAGTCGTGAGCCTCCAAAAACAAAAAACACAAACGAACGCACGAACACGAGGAAGACATAAAAACACATCAGGTACAAATACAAAAGAAAAGGTTGGTGGCCGAAGCCACCGTGTGTGAGTGATACCAAGGAGCCGCGAAGATGTATCTTGGACTCAAAAGTATAACTCACGTTTTAAGCACGATAAGTCACAAATTGACTAGATATGCATGACGTTTTGGTTGTTTTGCGCATGATAGGTGGAGTGTTTGTTCATGACTTGAACTACACTCCCCCTATGTCCATGCCTGCATCTAAACTAGATAGCACATATAGTGAAGGTACTTATGCAAGGGTTCAAGAGAAGTTAGACGCATCGATCACATTTAGTTCATTCCTCAAACCCCGAAATCTTGGTTCATCAAGGGCCTTCGTGAAGATATCCGCGAGTTGATCCTTGGTTGCTACATAGGAGAGGTCAATATCACCCTTCTCAACATGATCCCGAATAAAGTGATGTCGTATCTCAATGTGCTTCGTCTTGGAGTGAAGAACGGGATTGTAGGCGATCTTGATGGCACTCTCATTGTCGCACAAGAGAGGAACTTTGTCGAAGACGATACCATAATCTCTCAATGTTTGCTGCATCCAAAGTAATTGAGCACAACAACTCGCCGCGGAGATGTATTCGGCCTCAGTGGTGGAGAGTGCAATGCAGTTTTGCTTCTTGGAAGACCAACATACCAATGAGCGGCCAAGAAATTGACAACTTCCGGATGTAGATTTCCTATCCGTCTTCTCTCCCGCATAGTCCGCATCCGAATACCCAATGAGCTGAAAGCTTGAACCCTTGGGATACCAAAGACCGAAGTTTGGGGTATGAACTAAATATCGAAAGATACGCTTAACCGATTCAAAGTGACTTTGTCTCGGGGAGGCTTGAAACCTTGCACATTTACCAACGCTATACATAATATCGGGTCTAGATGCACAAAGGTAGAGCAAAGAGCCAATCATGGAGCGGTATACCTTTTGATCTACCTCTTTACCATTCGGGTCGGGTTTCAAGTCAATAGTCGTGGACATGGGAGTCTTCATAGGTTTGGCATCGTGCATGTTGAAGCGCTTGAGCATGTCTTGAGTATACTTGGCTTGCTTGATGAATGTGCCTTCGGGATGTTGATTGATCTCAAAGCCAAGAAAATACTCTAATTCTCCCATCATTGACATCTCGAATTTATCCATCATAAGCTTGCAAAACTCATCATTGAATGCGATGTTAGTAGAACCAAAGATGATATCATCCACATAGAGTTGGCATATGAACAAGTCACCTCCAACCCTTTTGGTGAAAAGGGTGGGATCGATTAAACCAACATTGAACCCACGATCTACTAAAAACTCTTTAAGGTGCTCGTACCACGCACGTGGAGCTTGTTTAAGCCCATATAGCGCCTTATCGAGTTTGTAGACATGATCGGGGTGGTTGGGATCTTCGAAACCCGGAGGTTGCTTGACATAAACCAACTCGTGGATGGGACCATTCAAAAATGCACTTTTAACATCCATTTGTTGCAATTTAAAGTTGTGATGAGAGGCATATGCAAGTAAGATGCGAATAGATTCAAGACGAGCAACGGGAGCGAATGTTTCACCAAAATCGACACCTTCGACTTGAGAGAAGCCTTGAGCAACCAATCTAGCCTTGTTGCGGATGACGATGTCGTCCTTGTATTGTTTGTTCTTGAAGACCCACTTAGTGCCGATGACGTTCTTGCAATCTTTGGGCCTTGGTACCAATTTCCACACCTTGTTGCGCTCGAAGTTGTTGAGTTCATCGTGCATAGCTTCAAGCCAATCTTGATCTTCAAGAGCTTCATAGACCTTCTTTGGCTCAATGTGAGAGACGAACACATGAGCTTTGCTAAAATCCGCTAGTTGCCTCCTTGTGACGACCCTTCCACGAACTTGTCCAAGAATCATGTCCTCCGTGTGACCGGCACGAGCGAGATTATCTAGCCTTCTCTTTGCCCTACGAGCTAGCATCTCCTCCAAAGTTTCCTTGGATAGCACTTGATCATCACCTTCATCATCGGAGACATGTCCACTTTGATCTTGATCATCAACGGGAGGTGGATCCCTTATGTTCCGAGTTGTATCATCACCATGTGTATATTGTTCCTCATTGTGAGCTTGGCCTTCATCATGAGCTTGGACTTGATTGTTAGCTTGGCCTTGTGGTGAAGCATGAGGGCTTGGTGCATCTTGTTGGGTAGCTTGGTTATCAATGGATGTAGTCAATGGCTCCACTTGTGTGGGGCATAGTCCTTCTCCCTCCGTCATCCGGTAACCCTCAATGGGGATTATTTCACCAATCCCCATTCTTCTTATGACGATGGGAGGAATTGCATCTCCTACAATACCATGATTTATACGGCCCCCTTGGGACCCATTATCCTCATCAAATACCACGTCTATAGCTTCTTCAACTTGTCCGGTGGACTTGTTATAGACTCTATAAGCATGAGCGTTTGAGGCATAGCCAACAAAGATACCCTCATAAGATTTAATCTCGAACTTAGCCAAGCGTTTCCCTCTCTTGCGAATGAAGCATTTGCATCCAAAGACCTTGAAGTATGAAACGTCCGGCTTCTTGCCCGTGAGAATCTCATAAGGGGTCTTGTTCAAGATCTTGCGGAGATATAATCGGTTGCTAGCGTGACAAGCGGTGGAGACGGCCTCGGCCCAAAAATTATAAGGAGAAGAGAACTCCGCAATCATGGTTCGAGCCGCATCCATAAGAGTCCGATTTTTTCTCTCCGCCACACCATTTTGTTGAGGGGTGTAGGGAGTGGAATATTGATGAGCAATGCCTTCCTCACTAAGAACTCCCTCCACGGTGTAGTTCTTGAACTCGGAGCCATTATCACTTCGGATAGCCATGATGCTTGTATTATGTTGCCTTTCCACCAAAGTGATGAACTCGATGACCCGCTTTTGAGTCTCACTCTTTCTCTTGAAGAAGTACACCCAACAATATCGTGAATAGTCATCCACAATAACCAAGCAATACTTCTTGCCTCCAAGACTATCATATGATAGAGGACCAAAGAGGTCCAAGTGAATGAGCTCGAGGATTCTTGAGGTGGTGATATTGGTCTTGGTTGGGTGAGCTTCTCCATGTTGTTTTCCAAGAACGCAAGAGCTACACACACGATCTTTGGCAAACTTAGCATTCGTTAGTCCTAGAACATGATTGCCACTTTGAAGGTCATGCAACATCCTCATATTGGTGTGGGCTAACCGGCGATGCCATAGCCAACCCACATCAACTTTAGCCATTAGACATGTCGCGGCACACGTGTCTCCTTTAGAGAAGTCCACTACATACATGCCGTTCTCGACATGCCCAACAAAGGCTACTTTAAGAGTCGTTTCCCAAGTGACAATCACATTCTCTTTATTAAAGAAAGAGGTAAAACCACTTTTAGCAAGTTGAAGAACCGAGATGAGATTATAGCCAAGGGACTCAACAAGAAGAACATTCTCAATTGACAAGTCATTCGATATTGCTACCTTGCCTCGTCCCAATACCTTTAGTTCGGAGTTGTCACCAATAGTAACGCAATTGAGATGAGGTAATGGAGGATGAATATCACTCATTGCGTCACTTCTTCCGGTCATATGTTGGGATGCACCACTATCCACCGTCCATTTGCTCAAACCGGAAGCACTTCCCTACAATAGATTAGTTTCTTGATTTAGGGACCCATCTTTGAATGGGTCCTCTCATGTTAGCGACAAGGGTCTTAGGAACCCAAATAATCCAATGATAATCGTCACCATAAGAAGTACCAACATATTTAGCATATACATGACCATCTCTAGACTTCATAAGAACATAAGATGGATTATATTTCTCGGCAAAGTTATTGTGAATGGTGCTCCCCCTAGAGGTCTCACCACCCACAATGGTGTTGGTCTCCTTCCTTTTGGTCACCTCTCCCTCTTTCACAAATCTTACTTCTTGTGAGGGGGAGGTGACTCTCTTCTTGTTCTTCTTCTTGTACTTCTTCTTTGACTTGGCTATATAGCCAAGTCCCTCCTTTCCATTGTTGGCTCGCTGAGAAGCAATCTCATGGGGGTTCTTCTCATTTCCTACAAGATTAGTTGCACTACAAGCATTTCTAGGCAAGACATTCAAGCTAGAGGGTGAAGTGGACACAACTTGCTTGTTTGATAGTTGGGCTAGAAGATTGTCACGAGATTTGGTTAACTTGTCATGAATTTCCTTAAGAGACATGAACTCCTTTTCAAGTTTTTCATGACGATTGCCAAGTTCCTCATGAGCAATTCCTAGCTTCAACTCTTCATGTTCAAGAGTTTTAATTAAAGCAAGAGATTGTGCATTTTCTTTCCTAAGCTTAGAGACACTTATGGCAAAGTTTTCTTCAAGACAAGACAATTTCTCCTCAAGTGAGGCACGAATGGAACGCTCATTTTCAAGTGCTTTTTCAAGTTCTCGCTCATTGCAAGTATGACCTCCATGGCTTTCTAAGGTCATGATGATCTCCTCCTTTTCATCAACGAGAGAGTTAGCCTCATCAAGTTGCCTCAAAAGAGAGTTCACCTTTTCCTTAGTCTCACCTTTAAGGCTAGATAGCCATATACTTAACTCATTAGACTCACTATCCTCCTCACAAGCATTTTCAACACAATCCAATAACGAAGGAGGGTTAGTGATAATGGTCTTGGGATTGGGAGAGCATACCGAAGTGGCTTTTGCCATAAGACACGTAGGGGTCGGGTAGCCACATTCTCATTGGGGGATTCGAATAGAGAGATCGAAGGTGATGTTGCGGTGGTCTTGGCGATGTGAGTAACTCCAACTACCTCATCTTCTCCTTCATCTCCGGAGATGTAAGTCTCAAGAACCGCCCCTTCTTGAACATAGAGAGCCCTTGGCACCTTCCTAGCGAAGTTCTTGTTTTGCGGAGGCTTGGTCTTGTTTTTGCGAACAAGCTTGCCTTCGTTCTCTTCTCTAGGTTCAAAGGGGCACTCCTTCACGAAGTGGTTTGCGCTACCACAATTGTAGCATGTCCTTGGGCGCTCCCCCTTCTTCTTGTAGTTCTTGTTTTGTGGAGGTCTCGGAGAGCCGGCTTTGTGAGCTTCCCATCTCTTCCAATAACCATGCATAGCGAGAGCAATGCACTTGTGAGCTCCCGTATAGGTGTCTTCATAGTCATCTTCATCATCATCTTCTTCTTCACTTTCATCAACTCGAGCCATTGCCTTTGACTTCAATGCAAGATTGGGAGACTTTCCCATCCCTCTAGAGCGAGCTAGAGCATCATCCGCACTCTTGTGTGAGAGAGAGAGATTGCGATGAACTCACTAAGAACACCAATGGAGTTGAGAGTGTTGTAGTCCGCTCTTGTCCGGATACTAGTGGAGAGATTCTTCTCGAAGGGTGTGATAGCCTTGACAAATTTCCTCTTTATCCACTCATCGGTGATCTCTTCCTTGCCAAAGTCTCTCAGTTGATTGGCGAGAGTGACAACTCTTCTATAGAGCTCTTCAGGAGTGTCATCCTCTTGCATAACGAAGTTCTCGGAGTTGTCAATGGCCACATCATACTTGGAAGATTGAATGCTAGCATTTCCTTGAAACAAGGTGTCAAGTTTGTCCCAAGCTTCCTTGGCGGTCTTGCAACCACGGATGTGAGTGAGATGCTCCCTTGGGAGAGCCTTCTGGATAATTACAAGAGCAGTTTTGTTGAGTTGAGATTCAACATCCTCCCTTGGAGTCAAGTTGCTTGGGTCATGAGGATGAAATCCATGGATCACGCTTCTCCACAATGCGGTACACGATCCTGAAATGTGAGATTCCATTTCAAACTTCCAAGAGGAAAATTCGTTAGTGTTAAGGATGGGTGGAACTCCAACATTAAGGATGTGTGGCATGGAAACGATTGGGTGGATAGAATCATAGTTTTGCGGTGGTGGAACTTTTGAATTGGACCCCGAACCATTAGCCGTTTGAGACTTGGAGCCACCGTCACTCTCCTTAGCTTTGGCTTTAGCCTTTTGTGCGGCTTTAGCCTTAGCTTTGGCGATGTTCTCTTCGAATTCAGAATTATCCGGAATCGTTTCCTCATCCGAACTGTCCTCATCGGTGACATGGGGAGAGTGCGAAGGCCCCTTGGTTCTACCCATCATGTTCTCCAACATCTTCTTGATGGAGGAAACCTCCGAGCCCACACTAGAGCTAACCTTGGACAATTGGGTTTGAATGGTACAAACCGTTGTCTCTAGGTTGGCTATAGTGTCGGCCATTTTGGAGAGCTCCTCCTTAGAAGATTCGGGATCATCTCCGTTGACCATGATTACTCTTAGGCGGTTAAGCCCGATAAAAGAGCCGAGGCTCTGATACCAATTGAAAGTGCAATATGGTCAACTAGAGGGGGGTGAATAGGTGACCTACAAATTTTACTTCTTTTTCACTTTTAATGGGGGCTTTAGGAAAGTAAATGCTTGGTTATCTAAATGTGCAACTAAGTGAACACCCTAGGTGACATGGAACAAGTAGCAGCGGAAATAAAGGAACGGTACAAGATAACAACAAGTGAAAAACACGGAGACAAGGATATGTTTCCCGTAGTTCCTTCTTAAAAGAAGTACGTCTACGTTGGAGAGGTGGGGAGCCACCTAGGCGCTCCTCAATATCACGGATGTGCACACCTTGTTCTCCTTGAGCTTCTCCGGTGAGGGAGATTCTCGTTTTCACTATGAGGTCGACTTGAAGGCGTTGACCAAACCTTTACAAGGGGTTGAGGCTACTCCACAAGTGAGATGGAGGTTCTCAACAATCGAAGCTTCTTGCTACAAGGTGGAAGCTACAAGCACTAGGGTTCCCCTTGGATGACAAAGCAACCAAGATATTACACGATCCCAAGAGTTGTGGTGTGGGTACACACGTTTTGGCTTGGTGGAAAGGTAGATCTAGTCCTCCTCCATGAGATCCTTGAAGGGCATCGAGTTTGGTTGGGGAGGAGGGAGATCGGGGCGTTTTGAGCTCTACAACAATGGAGGAGAGAGAGGAATGGACGAGCTACCTATCTAGAGGAAGAAGACAGCTATTTATAGGCTCCTCCAATTTCTGACCGTTGCAGTCCTGTAGGACCGGAATATTTCGGTGTAAGCACCGGAAATTTCCGGTCTGCCTGGGCTGGATTTTTGAATAGTCCGGGGGGCGGAATTTTGAAATATCCGGGGGCGGAAATTTCCGCCCCAATACTCCGCCCCCCTCTCTGCGCGCGGGCACCAGCTTGTTGACGAAAATTGCTAAGGACCAGGGGCCGGATATTTGCACCGGAAATTTCCGGGGCAAATTTCCGCCCCAGCTTCTGTGCGCGGGCAGCAGCCAATTGGTGAAAACTGCTAAGGACCAGAATACCGGAATATTGGAATATCCGGGGGGCGGATAATTGAAATATCCGGGCCCGGAAATTTCTGGACAGAATTTCCGCCCCCATCTCTGTGCGCGGGCAGCTGAGAGTGCTCCATTTTCTGCTAAGTCCCAGAGGGCCGGATTTTTGCACCGGAAATTTCCGGGGCAAATTTCCGCCCTGGCTTCTGTGCGCGGGCAGTGAAAACACTTAGTCGTTTTGGAGATGCCAGAAGAGGGCCGGAATATTCCGGTGCTGGGCCGGATATTCCGCCCCAAAGACACCGGAATTTCCGGGCTGCGTACTGAAAAATCCGGTGGCAGTTAATCCAGAGTGTAGGCCTTCTCTTTGATCTTCCGTCAAGAATATACCAATAAGCATCTGAGATAATAGCTGCACAGTCTAAAACAACACTGTTAGATAGATGATACCCGTGTTATCATCATCACCAAAATCATTAGAGGGATCATGAGCTTTCACTAGGGGAGGCACGTGGAGCGAGCAAGAGCTAAGGAACTAAGGGTAGAACCTCCACTTATGCTGGATGTTCCCCGGGTTTGGCACAGGCGTGCCGTCTTTGGTCTCTAGTCGTGCCGCACCAGGTCTTGCGACGTGCGTTACCCGGTACGTCCCCTCCCACATGGGAGAGATCTTCTGTAAGCCCTCTCGGGAGAGAATCCTCCTCAGGACCAGGTCGCCCACCTCCAATGTGCGTGGGCTGATGGTGTTGATGTGGTAGCGTCGGAAGCCTTGCTGATACCGAGCGGCGCGGGTGGCGGCTCGGGTTCTCGTCTCCTCGAGAAGAAGCAAGTCCTCGGCGTGGAGTTCCCCCTGCATGTCCTCGTTGAAAGCCATGGCTCGGGGAGAGCCAAGCTTGAGTTTGGCAGGGAGAACAACCTCGGCCCCATAGACTAGGGAGAAAGGCGTGGCCCCTGTGGGCTTTGCTGCGGTGGTGCGGATTGACCACAGGACCGGCGGGAGCTCGTCGATCCACTTCTTTTCGTGGGCCTTGAGCTTCTTAAAGCTCCGCGTCTTGAGGCCCTTGAGGACCTCGGCGTTGGCGCGCTCTGCCTGGTCGTTGCTGCGTGGGTGCGCGAATGAGGCGTAGCAGATCTTGATGCCCAGGTTGGCGCAGTAGGACTTGAAGAGGCCGCTTGTAAGTTGCACGCCATTGTCAGTGATGATGCGGTTGGGCACGCCGAAGCGGCAGACCAACCCCTTGATGAAATTCACTGACGTTCTTGATGGGATGTCCCAGACAGCTTCTACCTCCGCCCACTTGGTGAATTTGTTGATGGTGACGTAGAGGTAGCGGTAGCCCCCGAGTGCTCGAGGGAAGGGTCCCAGGATGTCTAGCCCCCAGACCACGAACGACCATGAGAGGGGAATGGTCTGGAGTCCTTGCTCGGGTTGCTGCATTTTCTTGGCGTGGAACTGGCACGCTTCGCGGGTCTTGACGATCTCGATGGCATCTTTGATAGCCGTCGGCTAGTAGAAGCTGTACCTGAAGGCCTTGCCAACGATGGTACATGATGAAGAGTGGTGACCGCAGTTGCCTTGGTGGATTTCCTTGAGGAGTTCCATGCCATCGTCGAGCGGGGGGTGGGGGGACGCACTGCAGCGCCACACCGTTGGGGCGCCTCCGGTACAGCTTGGAGTCGATGGCGCGGTACATCTTGGCTCGGCGGGAGACCTGCTCGGCCTGTGCTTCGTCCTCGGGGAGGTCTCCCTTATGGAGGTAGTCGATCGTGCTCTTGTTCCAGCATGCTTCCTCGTGAGTGAAGGCGAGCACCAGGCGGTTCCCTGAAGGAGTTACATAGTCAGGTGCGCCTTGGGAGGGAGCGAGTGTGGGCTCCTTCTCGAGGTGTTGGTGGCCTTGTGGCTCCTCGTCGCCGACGGGAGGCATGATGGATGGCTTGGCGAGCCTCTCTTCAAAGACGCCCAGTGCCTGCGCCTAGTTTCTTGATGCCCGCTTGGCGAGGTTGTCTGCTTCTTGGTTGTTCCCGCGCGGGATATGCTGCGGCTCTAGGCCGAGGAAGCAATTTTCGAGATTCCAAACTTCCTTGAGGTATAGCGCCATGTGGTTGTCCTTGGCGCGTAGCTCTTGTTGGATAAGTTCACCAAGATCCGCGAGTCTCCCTTGATGACGAGGCGCTTAATGCCCAGGGCGATGGCGGCCCTGATTCTGCTGAGGAGCCCCTCGTACTCAGCGATGTTGTTGGATACTTTGGCCTTGTGCCAAAATGGAGCTGGACGACGTAGTAGAGCTTGTCGCCAGTGGACGACGTAAGCACGACGCCAGCCCCTGGAGGAGAAAGCGGCGTCGAAGTGCATGGTCCATTCTCCGGTAGCTAGCTTGCCGGGGACGGCTGTCTCCTCTTCAGGGTCTTGTTCTGGCGGTGGGTTTGTCCATTCTGCGTTGAATTTCGCCAGAATTCCTCCCTTGCTGGTCTTGGTCGTGAGGAACTGGAGCTCGACAGCCCACTCTGCGACACACCCCGTGGCGTTGGAATTTCGAAGGATCTGCTCGAGGGGGAAGGCTGACAACAAAGTGATGGGGTGCCCCTCGAAGTAGTGGTGAAGCTTCCTCGAAGCTACAAGGAGTATATACAGGAGCTTCTGCTGCACGGGGTACCTCTCATGGGCATCTCGAAGCACGATGCTAACAAACTAGACAGGGTGTTCGATGAGAGCGACTGTAGAGACCCCGACAGTGAGTTATCCTGTCGCATTAGGGCTCTCTTGAGGCTGCATGAGGGTATTCTCCTTACGGAGCCCTTCACCTGCAACGGGGTCCTCACGGGAAGAAGCGGGCGTGGGCTCTAGGTTGGGTAGGGCCGATCTTTTCTTGTCAGCTGGCCTTTCAGCTACGAGTGTAGCGCTGACTGTCTGAGCGATGGCCGCCAGGTACAGGCGCAGCGGCTCCCGCGGTCGCGAAGCGACGAGTATGGGGGGCTTGCGAGATACCTTTTGAGCTCCTCAAATGCAGCAGCTGCCTCGGCAGTCCATTTCAATGGACCTAAACGCTTCAGGAGCTCAAAGAATGGCAGAGCTTTGTCGACGAACCTGGAAATGAAGCGCCCCAGCGCCGCCACACATCCCACGAGGCGTTGCATTTCCTTCAGTAGTCTTGGAGGTTGCATCTCTTCAATGTCCCGGATCTTGTCGGGGTTTGCCTCGATGCCCCGATGGGACACCAGGAAACCCAGCAGCTTCCCTGTCGCAACCCCGGATACGCATTTGTCGGGGTTGAGCATGACGTTGACCCTGAAGAGTTTCTGCAATGTCTTCGCAAGGTCATCGACGAGACTGCGCTCTTTGCGAGCCTTGACGACGATGTCTTCGACGTAGGCCTCCACATTCTTCCCTATCTACCTCCCTAGGGCGATGCACATGAGCCTCTGAAAGGTGGCTCCTGTGTTCTTCAGACCGAAGGGCATGCAAACGTAGCAGAACACCCTGCAAGGCGTCATGACGGCGGTCTTCTCTTCATCCTCCCTGACCATTTTGATCTGATGATAGCATGAGAAGGTGTCCAGGAAACATAGGAGGTCGCACCCAGCGGTGGAGTCCACTATTTGATCAATCCTCGGGAGAGGATATGGATCCTTCGGGAAGGCCTTGTTCAGGTCGGTGAAGTCCACGCAGAGACGTCCTCCGCCCGTATGCTTGGAGACGATGACGGGGTTGGATATCCACTCGGCATGGATGGCCTCACAGATAATATGGCATCCAGGAGCTTCTCCACCTCCTTGACGATGAATTCCTGCTTCTCCGAGCCCTAGCAACGGGCCTTTTGCTTGACCGGGTGTATGCCCGGGCACACTCCCAGATGGTGCTCGATCACCTCCCTTGGTACACCGGGCATATCGGACGTTGTTCGTGTGAACATGTCTGCGTTTCCCCGAAGGAAGGCGACGAGCGCGCTTTCCTATTTGGGAGGCAACCCGGCCCCGATGGTGAGTGACGGCCCTGTGCCGTCGGGTTTCATGGAGACCTTTTTTGTCACCTCTCTCTCATGAGATAACAATTGTTTATTCTTTGGAGGCTCGACAGAGTCCCCGAGGTTGCCCTCGTCGATAGGGTGGGACGCTGCCGCCTCCTTGTAGGCGTCCTCCATGGAACGCACCGCGTCCTTCATGTCCCCATGAACAGCGAGGGGTCCGCTGCTCTCGGGCATCTTGACCATGTTGTAGGCGTGGTGCATGACGGCCATGAACTTGGCTAGCGCCGGGTAGCCGAGGATGGCGTTGTAGGGCAGCCCGATGTGGGCGCCGTCGAAGTCTATCTCCTCGGTGCGGCAGTTTTGACGGGTGCCAAACGTGACCGCTAGCCTGACCCTCCCTAGCGGCACGGTTGCGCCGCCGGTTACTCCGGTGAAAGGCCTGGTGGCCCTGAGGCGGTCACGCGGGATGCGCGGCTTCTCGAAGGTCCCGAGGGAGATCATGTTGAGGTCGGCGCCTCCGTCCACGGGCGTCTTCGAGACGGCGACGTGGTTGATTGTGGGGGTGCACACCAGAGGGATGGCTCCCACCGAGCCAACGACCTTGGGGTCATTGGTGACGTCAAAGGAGATCTCCTGCTGGGACCACATGAGTGGCAGAGTAGCCGCCACGCCTCCGCAGTGGGCGGCGTTGACCTCCCGTGACGCCTGCTTGAGTTGGCGCCCGGAAGAAGGGGCGAGGGACCCGCCGAGGATGCATGCGGCGTGACAAGTGGTGTCTTGCGCCTCATTTGCACCGTGGCTTCCGTGTCCCACCGCGAAACGCCAGGGAGTCACGTGACCCTCGGGTTCACCGCGGGGAAGACGGCTGCAATGACGGAAGCATTGGAGAAACTGCACACGCGGGTCCTCCCACGAGTTCACGGAGCTATCCAAGAGGTTTAGCAACCATGCAAGCGCAGGGCCGTGGAGAGCCAGGGGAATGTACCTTAGGAGGGACCGGTCGCCTTCCCCAGCAGCCCTGACTCGTGGCTCGTACTTCCACATGAAGTCCAACGGGGGAATGTCCCCTGTGTAGCCTGGCGGGAGGCGAGGCCGGAAAGCCGAGGGCCACCTCGCCTCCCACAGGTCTCTGCTGAACGCGTAGCAACACCCTGCCCAGGCGCTCGCCCGCCGCTCTCGGTAGCTAGGCCACTCTAAGTCGGTGGTGGCGGCTCCTAGATCGAAGGACGTCGTGCCGTGCGCTCGAGAGCGCCGAGCCCTGCGCGTGCAGGGTTCCGCCGGCCTGACCACAGGCGTGGCCACCTCGGTGAAGCCAATCTGCTCCTAGTCAGCTGATGGTGTTGAGGTGATCTCGGTGGTGTGCACCAACCGAGCATGAACTGCGCCGAGCACGAACGAACAGCGCGTCAGCCCCTGTGCTCCATGCGGGACTTCCTGCGAAGTTGCCGACGCAGGAGACTGCAGGGGCCGCACCGGGTTCGCGTGGAACTCACGGCGTGCGTCGTGTCACTCTCGTGCCGCGATGCGGGGGAGCGCGGCCGGACCGATCGGTGCGGGAGGTGACCATGACGACGGAGATGCGAGAGAAACGCCTTAGCCCCCTACCTGGCACGCCAAATGTCGGAGCCGCTGTTCTGTCAACAACAGGGTAGCACTCAAAGGTTAGAACACTGGGGGCTAACCGCGTTCAATCGCACCTCCGGGGGCTTCGAGAGGGGATCTCTCGAAGGAAAACAGTGATGACACGAGGAGTTTTCTAAGGTTCATGCCACCGTGATGGTGTAAACCCCTACTCCTGCTTGTCTAGTTGATTTCACTGCGGAGGTTACATTACAACAAGGAATTCCGGTGATCTAACTACTTGGTGTCTTCTCTCTTTGTCGATTATTCATATCAACAAGTCCCTCGGATGATCCGGTAGGGTTTCGATTAAGAGAACGCATAGGCGCTAGCGACAATCGTCGGCTAGCAGGGGCACGATTTTACCCAGGTTCGGGGCCCTCATAGAGGTAAAACCCTTACTCCTGCTCTTGAGATCTCTATTATCAGTAGATCGATTACAAAGGTGGGTGCGCAAGCCGAGAGATTGATCTCGAGCTTATGGCTATGGTGGTGAAAAGTAGATTGGGCTCCCCTCCTCGGTGGTTCTCCTAGCCTTTTATAGGTGGCTAGGTCTCAAACCGTATCCGGGCAGGTTACAAACCCTAGCTCTAGTGTAACATCACTGATTTTCAGAAAGTGCAAAAGTCACAAAAATTTGAATTTTTTTCTATTAAATCAAGCCACCAAAAAGATATAAAACTCAAAACACCAAGGGTTATATTATTTATTTCCCAATGCTACTTGAATTTTATAATCCAATATGCCTATTTTTTCTAAAAACCCTAAATCCTAAATATGTATTTATGTAAAGAAACTAATTACTCAAATTGCAAACCTTAAGAATACAAATTGGTTTTACATAAACAAGTTGTTTTCCATATTGTTTTCTCCTAACAAACCTTATTTCATAAGAGGTTTTCATTCTAACTATTACTTGAAAACATTTAATGGTGTCTAAAATACTATAGAACTATTACCCCCAATGATTCTCTACACCACCAAAATCTTTCACATGGATAATTTTTTTATATTGTTTTCTTCCATTATTATACCAAGTACCAACCATAAAGTGTTTATATAAATTATTTTTGTTTATGAAAAAAAAGTAAAAGACATTGGAAAACAAAAATACATTTAGGACCTCTCTAAATTTCTTAAACCCATAATTCAAAATATCATTTATTTTATATTTAGAAAATGACATTAAGTTGCTATGAGGGTTTACTCATAATTAAAAGTATGAAAAAATATTTTTTTTAAAGGAGTTATATGGCTTTCAAAAATAATATTTATCTTATAATATCTTACTGAAAATTTATTTGACTAATATTTACATTTTTATTATCTTCTAATTTTAAAATAACATTAAGTACTATTAGTCTTTTGATCATATTTTCATATTTGAAAATTTGACCTGTGTCCAAAATAGTTTTCAAATGATCTTAGTTGAAAGAAAATTTCATTTCAAGAACTTAGAAATTTATTTGGGGCTAATTGGATTAATAAAACATGAGATATTAAGAAAATAGAAAAACATGGGGAAAAAAGGTGCTGACATCAATGGTGAGATCATCCGTCTTCAAGCCACGGAAAACGTCCATGGCCATTTTTGGCCAAAACTTTCGCCCGGCGATTACTCGCCATTAAGGCCATTAAAATCGTGCCCGAAACCTCCCCCTTAAAGCCCCTCCTCTCCTCTTCCACTTCCCTCTGAACCCCCCCCCCCTCGAATCGTGCTCCCAATCCTCCACGATTCCTCACCGGAGCTACGAAACCGAAGCACCATTTTTGTCGATTCCGTCGTCAATTGAGGTTTCTGAACTCCCTCTCCACCTCCAACTTTCTCCTTGTTGTAAACCTCATGCTCTGAATTTTTTCCCCACACGCAGGAGCACGAGGGACAGTGCGCGAGCTCGTCAGAGCTAGCATCACGGGAGCTTTCGCTGACGTCGATTACAGCACCGCGAGCAACCGAAGACAACACCATCAGGACCGCCGTGACAAGCTACACCTCCTCACTCCCTCTCCGAGCCAGGAGACTGACCGTAGGGACCCCGTCGTCCATGCCCGGGACCCTGCGTCGGGGAAACACCACCTCCAGCCCCTCCTCCATGTTGTCCTAGGAAGCGGGGAACGTTAGCGTCGTCATCATCGTCTCTGCCGAGTTGTACTGCCCCCCGTCGTCTTCTTCCCCGAGTCTGGAAGCCCACCAGAGCACGACGGCGTCATTTTCCCGAGCCGCTGGCCACCGTCCCGCCATGATCTGGCGAGATCCCTCCGTTGTGAGCACCCCCCCTTTTTCTTCTGTCCGTAGGATTTTAATCCAACTGTCCTTGTTAGATCCATCAAACAAAGAGGTACCAGCCAATAGGAAATAGCCACGTCAGGCTGCGTGTTATTCTGTTAACCATCGCTCGGCGCAGCGCGAAACCGGCCCAAGCCCATTCCCTAATCGTCACCCCGCGCGACAGATAAGACCTTTTCGGCCCACCCTGTCTCTGGAATTATTCCCGAATAGAAAATAGAATAGCAGTTTTGCAGAAAAGCCCCTGCATCTTAGATCTATCATAACTTTTGATCCATAAACTCAACTTTAGCAAACTTGGACTTTTTGGAATCATAACAACATGTAGAAACTTTTGGCACTGGCCAAATTTAAATTTGACCATATAAAATTTGTTAAATTCAAATATTCTTGTTTGATGAAATTTGACATAATTCAAATTCTCTAAATCCAATTTGCAAACCAAATTTCTTTGGGTTCCTTAGAAGGTGTACTAACAGTACCCACTGCCCAAAATCCTAATTGAACTATTTTTGAAGTGTTTTATATTTTAGATGGCCATTTCGGTACTTAGACATAATTTAATTTCTATAAATAATTAGAAAATGTTTTCTTAAGGAAAGTTGCTCCATTTGGTAACCTTCTATCAGAGACAACAGTACCTAAACCTTTTGGACAACCTTGAACCATTTCCATGTAAGTTGGACCAAAAATCCATCATAGTGAACCACTAGTAGATCATGCCTTAGATTTTGTTTCTATTCTTTCTACCATTGTTTGTTGTGGTCATTTTTGGATCCAAGACCAAGTCCCTAGTATGTGTCAATCACATATAAGACCAAGTAGTGAACCTCAAACACTAGTACTATTGTTTTCCATCTACTTCTCCACTCTACCATTCTTGCTTCAAGAATCCATCAAGTTAGCAAATGGAAAACAAGACTCAAGCAATAGAACACACTTCACTTTCAACTTGGTGGCAACAAGTAGAGATACAAGGAAGATCATTAAAGAAATTGAAGGGAAGACTTAGACTCCACAGCAACTAGAAGCAACTCAAGGAAGTACAAGTGTATGAAGAAATCAAGAAGAAAACATATTCCTCTCTCTTTCTATCTTTCTTATTTCCTTTCTTTCCAAACGGACTTAGTGATATTTTGTGCCCATCCCACCTTGGACCAACTAGTGAGAAGGCCATGAAGAATTTATCAAGACCAAGAGAAGAATCCATCCAAGGAACAAGTCTACAATAGATTCATGAAGATGATCTTCAAGAAGACAAGAAGGTGAAGACTTGGAGCTTCCACACAAGCTGAAGAATAAAAAGTTTTTTTGTCCAACCATTGACCCAAATGGAAAATCCCAAGACTTTATCTTGTTATCTCTATTGTTATGAAGTTTGTTGAACCTAGACCTACCTTAACTCAAAATGGAAAGACTAACTTAGAGTACTCAAATGTTTTTATGAAAACAACTAAGTGTTACACTTTGTTATGTGTTACTTTAGTTGGAATAGTGAGGTCACCTTGGTGAACTCTTGGAACCTCCTCGACAAGTATGGTTATAATAAAGTTAGTTTTCTATAAACTCAATCTAGACCATTCTTAGTGAACTCTTGGAAATCCCTTAACAAGTATGAAACCAAGAAAGAATAAATCTTTCAAACTCAAACCTTGACCTTGTCCTAGCCAACTTGGTTACATCCCTTTTGCCATGATTGTTGATTTGTATGGTTTCTACACTTGTATGTTTGTTTGATAACATGTTTGTTTATTTTGTTATTGCGTTTTCAATGAATAGATTGTACGGAGAGCAACGATCTTTTGTGAAGAGAGTGTGAATTCTTCACCAACTTCTACAAGGAAAGTAACACACCATTCAACTACCCATTATTTTCTATATGCATTAGTTGATTTTGAGTAGTATGCATGATAGGAAATTTTACTAAGTTATACTATGCTATGCTATGATATATCCTAGTAGTGTGTATCCATCCTTATCCACTGTTACTTTTGAAGACTTGGTACTTAGTTGATGCTTAGCCTTGCTACAAAAATTGATTTACTTGATGTTGTGGAAAAATTCTAAGTAACAACTTCAATGAACCAACTGGGTGGATTGGTAATGCGGGGTTGTTGATAGTTGAGTGTCTCCCCGAGGGGAGTTCACTTGAAGGAATGCCACCCAGGAACAAAGTGATTATGATGTTCCCCAAGTTTAGATTGCTTCCGGTGCAGCCTTTAGTCATATGGGCTCTGTCTTGATCAACTAAGTTGTGAGGGTTCAGCCTGGGCTTGACAAGCAGATGTAGCATAATTATAGGTGGAACGGGTCTTGACGTTAGGTTGAATTCTTGCTTATGAAAGATCTCGTCTCAATCTTCTCCTTTCCTTAATGCACTCAGAGTGTATAGGATGTTTGGGCTGATTTGAGTCTGAAGGTGAAAGTGCACAAACTCTACAGAGTTAGAAACTAAGATCTTAGCCGTGTCCCCGGTTATGGACAACTATGAGCAGCTGGACAAGGATGGACGGAAGAATCACATCACCATTTTCAATAAGTATAATTTGACAAAGTGAACAGTAGTTGTGGTACTTGGATTCAGTCCAATGATGCCACCCTCTTGAAAGAAAAGTTTACTTTACAAAAGTGGTAGGCTAAACTGGCTTTATGCAAACTTAGCCAAAACTCCACTCAGCCAAATAAGCATGTAGTATTAGTCTTGTAATTTATATCCACCATAGTGTTACTTGCCAATACATTAAATTGTATTGACTCCCTTGTGGCTGCATATTCCATCCCGCAGATGATTTTTGAAGACGAGTGAGGATTTCATTTAGGATCTCGAGACTATCGCCAACATGTTTTGCCTGTGGCACATGAAGAAGATGGGCTCAATGTGTACTATGTTTTCCGTTGTATTACTTTGTTTTCTGCTAGTCTTCTAAGACTATGCAAGTTGTAATATTATTTTGTAAAGACTGGAGCATGCGATGTAATAGATTTTGATGCATTTGGATGATATTTCATCTTGTACTGTGGTGCTAGCAATTGATCCAGGGACTAGCACAAGAACACAGATGTTCTTGCATTATTTAAAAGTGGGAACGCTACAAAATGATATGAGAGAATTGTGCTGCCTGTAGGATTCGAGACCCTAAGTTTGGAAAAGATCCTAGGATTGAAATTTTACTATGTTCAAACTTTCTAGAAACAAAACATATCACCTTAATCTTTCTCATATCCTCTCATGTATTATTCACCTTCAAAAATTTCTAGATGACCTACCTCTTCAATACCATCAAGACAGGAATGTTGATGACCACACCATGAAGTGAAGTATTTTCACCACGTGAAGACCTACACTCAAGATTATTGAATAACTTGAAGAAAAAAACATAGACTTCACAACAATCAAGAACACCTCAAGACATGGAGTGAAGAATTTGAAGAAACCAAAGAAGATATAGATGAGACCACCAATCTAGTTACTTTTCTAGAACAACGTTAACGTATTAGTGTATTGATCATACCAATGATTGTGGTATGACAATATTAGTTTGTTTTTTAAAACCTTGTTGTTTGGTGTGATGATTGTATTGCTACATTTTTTGTTATGTGTTGTTTGTAAGATTAGTTTCCTTGATCTGTTGTGTTTGAGTAGGAACCTTCTTTAGCTATCTTTCTAATCTCTACTCATCCATGCTAATCCAACCAAATCCCATACCCATTCCCCAGCCCTAGTGAACTAGAGTATGAAGTGCAACAACAAACCTTTCACCCAAGAAGGTCACAACCAGTATCATACCAAGAAACAAGCCATCATAATTAAGGAAGGTTAGCCCCAATTTGTTCTTTTGAGTGAAGGAACAATCACATCCATGATGAAGCCAACTGTATACCAAGGATGAACAAGACAAATCAACAAGAGAAAATGGACCAGTGGACTCAAAGTTACGTGAGCTATGAAGATTGTGAACCTTTTCCCTACACCAAGAGAAGAAACAATGAAGAAAAAAACACAACTATCTAGTTTGTGAGATTACACTACTCCACTAGTTGGATAAACGATAGTTTAGCTCAAATTTTGTCTTACATATTGGAAACTTTCTGTTAGACAAGTGAGGTGACCTAGTGTTATTAAACGAGATTCACCAATCTAAGTACAAGGTAATGATGGAGTGCAACATGGATTGGCCCCCATGATGACTAACCCCAGTATCACTCTTGCTATGAAGAATGGTAAAATTGAGTGACATACCTATTAGAGAGACGACGATGTTAAACCTGAACCATAGAATGGTAGAATACAATAATGACCCTATGTTAGTGATGCTGAAAACGTACTATTTTCGGTGAGGATCAAGCCAACCTTGGAGTTACCAAACAAATGTAAGATATTGCCTACCATGAGAGTTTCGTTAGAAATGGCATGGTGTTTGCCTTCAAGGATGACAACAGCAAGATGGAATATTGCCAAGGACATCAAAAGACCAAGTTGAGAGTGACCCAAGGACTTTTTATTAACCCAAAGAGTGACTCCTCAGTGCCAAAGGTAGTTAAACAGAATTATGTTGGTTTGTAACTCTACCATGAGGGGAAGTTCTACTCAAACCATCTTAAGTCAAACCACACTCCAAGCTATGTGAATGGACACATCATATTGGAAGAGAATCTTAACCCATGGAATTCTAAAGTTTGTATACATGGATTCAAGACCCCAAATACCAAGGAGTTGATATATGTTATATGAGAATATTTTGGATGATGAAGTATTACTCCAGCTGAAGATATAGTCAAAACCAGCAGCCAATTAGACAAGAGTTTTAGACTACCGAAAAAGTTTCTTTTAAGGGTGGTAGCCCACCAAGTTGTTCTAGAACCCACTTACCGAAACCTAATCTTTTTTTCTAGGCTTCGCAAATCTCGGGACGAGATTTCCTTTAAGGGTGGTAGTCCGTAACACCCCTGATTTTTGGAAAGTGCAAAAATCACAAAAATTTGAATTTTTTTGTTTTCTATTAAATCAAGCCACAAAAAAGAAATAAAACTCAAAACACCAAGGGTTATATTATTTTTTTTCCAATGCTACTTAAATTTTATAATCCAATATGCCTCTGTTTTCTAAAAATCCTAAATCCTAAATATGTATTTATGTAAAGAAACTAATTACTCAAATTGCAAACCTTAAGAATACAAATTGGTTTTACATAAACAAGTTGTTTTCCATATTTTTTTCTCCTAACAAACCTTATTTCATAAGAGGTTTTCATTCTAACTATTACTTGAAAACATTTAATGGTGTCTAAAATACTATAGAACTATTACCCCCAATGATTCTCTACACCACCAAAATCTTTCACATGGATAATTTTTTTATATTGTTTTCTTCCATTATTATACCAAGTACCAACCATAAAGTGTTTATATAAATTATTTTTGTTTATGAAAAAAAAAGTAAAAGACATTGGAAAACAAAAATACATTTAGGACCTCTCTAAATTTCTTAAACCCATAATTCGAAATATCATTTATTTTATATTTAGAAAATGACATTAAGTTGCTATGAGGGTTTAATCATAATTAAAAATATGAAAAAATATTTTTAAAAAAGGAGTTATATGACTTTCAAAAATAATATTTATCTTATAGTATGTTACTGAAAATTTATTTGACTAATATTTACATTTTTATTATCTTCTAATTTTAAAATAACATTAAGGACTATTAGTCTTTTGATCATATTTTCATATTTGAAAATTTGACTTGTGTCCAAAATAGTTTTCAAATGTTATTAGTTGAAAGAAAATTTCATTTCAAGAATTTAGAAATTTATTTGGGGCTAATTGGATTAATAAAACATGGGATATTAAGAAAATAGAAAAACAGGAAAAAAAAAGGTGTTGACATCAATAGTGACGTCATCCGTCTTCAAGCCACGGAAAACGTTCATGGCCGTTTTTGGCCAAAACTTTCGCCCGGCGATTAATCGCCATTAAGGCCATTAAAACCGTGCCTGAAACCTCCCCCTTAAAGCCCCTCCTCTCCTCTTCAATTTCCCTCTGAACCCCCTCCCCCCCCCCCCGAATCATGCTCCCAATCCTCCACGATTCCTCACCGGAGCTATGAAACCGAAGCACCATTTTCGTCGATTTCGTCATCAATTGAGGTTTCTGAGCTCCCTCTCCACCTCCAACTTTCTTGTAGCATCCCAACTTTTAATAAAGGTGGAATACATGTGTTATTGTGCTAGTCCCTGGATCAATAGCTAGCACCACAGTACAAAATGAAATATCATGCAAATGCATCAAATTCTATTGCTTCGCATGATCCAGTCTTTACAAAATAATATTACAACTTGCATAGTCTTAGAAGACTAGCAGTAAACAAAGATATACAGCGGAAAACATGAATAACATTGAGCCGATCTTCTTCATGTGCCACAGGCAAAACATGTTGGCGATAGTCTCGAGATCCAAAACGAAATCCTCACTCGTCTTGAGAAATATCTGCAATATGGAATATGCAGCCACAAGGGAGTCAATACAATTTAATGTATTGGCAAGTAACACTATGGTGGATATAAATGGCAAGACTAATACTACATGCTTATTTGGCTGAATGGAGTTTAGGCTAAGTTTGCATAAAGCCAGTTTTCTCCTATCACTTTTGTAAAACAAACTTTTCTTTTCAAAGGGTGGCAACATTGGATTAAGATCCAAGCACCACAATACTGTTCACTTGGTCAAATTTTACTTATTGAAATTGGTGATGAGATTCTTCCGTCAATCCTTGTCCAGCTGCTCATAGTTGTCCATAACCGGGGACACGGCTAAGATCTTAGTTTGTTGACTCTGCAGAGTTTGTGCACTTTCACCTTCAGACTCAAATCAGCCCAAACATCCTATACACCCTGAGTGCATTAAGGAAAGGAGAAGATTGAGACGAGATCTTTCAGAAGAAATTCCACCACCGTTTGGCTTACCCGTTCCACCTATAATTATGCTACATCTGCTTGTAAGCCTAGTGAGTTCATTCAACTTAGTTGATCAAGACAGAGCCCATATGACTAAAGGCTGCACGGGAAGCTACTAAACTTAGAAGGACATAGTAATCTCTTTGTTCCTGGGTGGCCATCCGCAAGTGACAACCTCAAGTGGAATAACCCTTAGATAAGGGCCCTGAGGAAACACTCAACATAACCCAGTCTTACCACTTCCACCCAGGTGGTTCATTCATTAGTTATACTTAGGATTTTTCCTCAACATCTAGTAAAACAATTTGTAACATTGCATAGCACCTAGTAAATTCTAAGGCTATCAAAATAACAAGGTAAAAGGGATGGCTACACACTACTAGGATAATAGCATAGCATGGTATAACTTAGTAAAATTTCCTATCATGCATACTACTCAAAATCAACTAATGCATATAGAAAATAATGGGTAGTTGATGGTGTGTTACTTGCCTTGATGAAGTTGGTGAAGATATCACACTCTCTTTACAAAAGATCGTTGCTCTCCGTATAATCTATTCATTGAAAACACAATAACAAAATAAACAAACATTCTACCAAACAACATACAAGTGTAGAAAACATACAGAGAAACTAACATATCAAAAAGGGGTTTAACCAAGTTGACTATGACAAGGTCAAGATTTGAGTTCATTACTTTTTAAGGAATTTACAAGGGTTTACTTGGTATGGACTAGGTTGATTTTGATGTGATCTAACTTTATTGTAACCATACTTGTCGAGGAAGTTCCAAGAGTTCACTAAGAATAAACTTATTACTTCTTCAACTAAAGTAATACATGCAAACACTTGGTCATATTCACCTTCAAAAATATTTGAGTGACTATGTTAGTATTTTCCTTTGTGGTTAGGGTAGGTCTACTAACTTCATCATCAAAGGAAAAATATTACTAAGTCTTGGGTTTTCCATTTGGGTCAATGGTTGGACAAAAATAACTTATTATTCTTCAACTTGTATGGATTGCTTCTAGGCCTCATGTGATTGCCTTCTTGAAGATCATCATCATGCCATCTAAGTTGTTTCCTTCCTTGGTGTGGTGCTTCTCTTGGTCTTGATAGTCTTCATGGTTTTCACTTCACTAATTGGTTCGGGTATGGGATGGGCACAAATACTACTAAGTCAATTTGGAAAGAAAAATAAGAAGAAAGATAGAAAGAGAGAGGGAGATGTTTTCTTCTGGATTTCTTCACACTTGTACTTCCTTGAGTTTCCTCTAGTGGTGGAGTCTTTTCTTCAAAATTTCTTCATTGATTCTCCTTGTATTCTCTTCATGTTGCCACCAAGTTGAAAGTGAAGAGCCTTCTATTGCTTGAGTCTTGTTTTTCATTTGCTAACTTGATGGATTCTTGAAGCAAGAATAGGGGGATGGAGGGGTAGATAGAAACCTATAGTACTAGTGTTTGAGGTTCACTACTTGGTCTCTTAGAAGGTTTACATACAAGGGACTTGGTCTTGGATTCAAAATGACCACAACAAACAATGGTAGAAAGAAATAGAAACAAAATTTAAGACATAATAACTAGATGGACTACTATGATGGATTTTTGGCTAAAATATATGGTCATGGTCCAAGGGTGTCCAAAATGGTTGGGCAAGGTTGTTTCTGGTTCAAGGTTATCAAATGGAACAATTTTGCAAAAGGAACTATATTGAAATTATTTATACAAATTAATCTATGCCAAAAATACTCAAATAGACAACTTAATTATAAATTCAATTTTAATTTGTTCAATTATTATTTTGGGACAGAGGATATGAAAGTACACATCCTAAGGTTTCCAAATATATTTTATTTACAATTTTTGGATTTGTAGAATTTGAATTATGCCAAATTTCATCAAACAAGCATATTTGAATTTGAACAAATTTAAGTTTGTCAAATTTGAATTTGGCCAGTGCCAAAAATTTCTACATGTTCTGGTGATTTCAAAAAGTCCAAGATTGCTAAATTTGGCTTCATGGATCAAAAGATATGATAGATCTAATGTGCAGGGACTAATCTGTAAAACTGCCAAAAATTCTACCGGGAGATAAATTCGAATTAAAGGCTGGCCACATGGCAGTCTCTGATTGGTTGGTTCTGCTGACAGAGCGCTGACTGGGCACGCTGACGTGGATAAGTGATTTGATCAGGGCCGTTGGATCCAGATCTGTCGCACCCCAAGGTTTCTAGAGGATACTCATCGCATGAACTGGAAGTCAGGTGCTTGGATTATGGGGCATACATGCTCCCACGTCCCAGCTTCCTGGTAGTCCTGCGCTTATGCGCGACAACACAAGCCCTGCTTCCACCGTCGAAGTAAACTATCCGCTAGGAACCTAAAGGCACTACTGTCGACGTACTTCATAATCAAACACGCACGGTACGTCAACAGTTTGGTACGAATGATAGCACAGAATGTCTCTACGACACAAAAGAATGAAATAAGTGCAACTGGCCTTCACTAAGGCAGAATTATCGAATACAGTCATCCAGAGGACACATGTCCCAACATATCATCCATTACAACAGCGGAAGCAATCAAAGGGGTCTGAGTACAGACAAATCCATGGCTTAAGAAGCCGGAGAAAATAAAGAAAAGCGAAGCCCATCCACGTAGGTCTGGATCCTGCCCCGGTCCAGCTAACTACTCGTCGGCAGACTCGTCGAACTCCACAAAGTAGCCATCCTGGGAAGCATCGTAGTCGTAGTCGTACTCTGCGTAAACCACAGCCCCAACGGGGTCAGTACATCCAAGTACTGGCAAGCAAGACTCACAGTTCATCAAGGAGTTACCCGTCAACACAAGCATTGATGCTTGGGATCAACGGAAGAAAAGGGTGATATAAAAGTTGCTGCTGGCTGCTCTAAACAACTACAGAAATAACTACAATTTCCGGCTAACAGAAAAGATGAGATCGAGGGTTGTAACCAACTGAAAGATAACTTCAACCAAACCCATCCTGGATCTCGCCCCTTATCCAAAGAAGCAATCCGAGGATAACTCACACAGTTGTGATAAGGTGAATCAATTTATTGTGTGAATAACCTATTACTAGTCAAATTATTAATCATTGGGTGAAACATGATTGATCATTATGTTGAAGTTGTCCTGAGTACTTGTTAGCCAGTACTTTCACCAAGTAATCCATAACCGCGGAAAACACGGCTTCTCGAGAAGATTATCCCTGCAGGGTTGCACCAATTTGGCCGTACACTCAAGAATAACCCGCCAGATGGAAATGCACTTCCACCAAGCGGGGTACTCTACACAACCAACCATTCCTCCGCATCAAGCCCAAAGCACCTTGGGCGCACGGCTAATCGAGCCCAGAATAAAATGGACCCTCATAGCACTCTAAGAACGTGTCCCCCTATATGCCGACTACAAAAGTTCCACCCTGCGCTGGGCTCGCAAAAACATGCATGCGGCAAATGGAAAACACGAACTAAATGAGGCGATTTGGACGAGATGCGAATCAGGTCAAGTTGAGGGGGGCGCCCATACTCGCTTCCCAAATGCGGGTAGTGCGCTCATCATGGATCAGTAGACAAGACCCTTTTCCTATTAGGGTCGACACTAGCAGGCTCCAAAACCTCTCATGGGCCTCCTGCCGGTGCCTTATCATCACATTATTATTACCATTAGCAATTAACAGGATTGATTGATTAATAACGAGCCCCGGTACAAGATATAAGATAGTAACAGTAGTAACCGACAACAGACTCGAGTAAAAGCAACCCTAAGCATGCTAGATAATAACAGGCACAAGCAATGGCTGTAGGTATGGAGGTGGTGGCAATATCATGGCTCAAGGTATCATGTGATGGGTTCGGAGAACAAGCTACGATACATAGGGCTAGCAATAGTAGACAAAAAGATAGTATCGACAACAAGTGTGGAAAGGAACTCGATGATTCATGTGAGTGATAACTTGCCTGGCAGCTCAGCCTCGTACTGGGCTAGGTCCTGAGTAGTGGTGTCGTAAGGCTCGTCGGTACCAACGTCGTCGTCTATTCGAGAAGAAGCAAAAACAACAACGAAGGAAGACGGGCAATCAATACATGGCATAAGTGCACAAACATTGGATGATGCATGTCATGTTTAATAGATGCACCAAAATAACTTGCTTGACATGAAACACAAGTTTAAATGGATTCCATATGCAAAGGGTGCATATGGAAGCCCATGCTTGGAGTTGAATTAATTGTTCTATCACTAAGCATCATGTGTAAGTGACTTAGTATGATGCATGCATGATGAGGAACAATAAGATAACAAAATTAAATGCAATTGAAATGATAGTTAACAATTTAGAAAGGCATTTATCAAATTTGGAATTTTTGTTACTTAAACATGGCACACAAGTAAATGTTGTTATCATCAAGTTAAAGTGTGCAAAACAAATTACAAATTTTATATTTGAAAAGTTTATCAAATTTTAGTTGGATTACATGTTTCACATTTTGAAATTGGACTTTGGATTAATTAATTATGAATTAAACAATTTTAAACAATTTTTAATTGAATTAAACAAGATTTAAATAGTTTAGGCAATTTAAATTGTTTAAACCAGAAAACAAAATTTATATTTGAATAGAGCATTCAAAAAGGTGTGAAAAACATATTTTATTTGGATTATTTGAAAACAGTATGAATTAGTTATGAATTATTTCAATTTGCATTTGAATTATTCAAATTTGAAGTTTAAAAGTATTTTGAAATTTCAAAACAGAACACAAATGGAATATTTGGAAAGTTTATAAAATTTGGATCAGAATACATATATAACTTTGATTTGTTGGATTAACAGATTAAAAGTTATTGAATTTCAAAGTTATTTGCTTTAAACTGTTATTTAAAAAGAAATAGAAATTTAAACAGATTCTTTTTTATTCCTTTTGCTACGCACAGGAGACGTACACACGGGCACTGCCCTGTGGGTCTACGGACAGCGTGGCGGGGTGCGCGTACGCGTGGCAGTGACGGTCAATGGCAAGTGGGCCCTGGGGGTCAGGGGGAGAGCAAAAAGGTGGGGATTAATCGCGGGTGCTGGGGTTCGAACCCAGCACCTCTCCCTCGCTGTGCGCTGTCTGAACCACTGGGCTGGTTCGCGTTTGTTGTCAGTAATCAACACGCAGCGAGGTTGTCTTTCAGTTTCGCCTAACTGAACTTTCTGACGAAAACCAACGCCGCAGCCTGACAGGGGAGCTAACGGCGGCGACCACCGTGCATCTCAGGTGCTGATGCTGGGTGAACGAGTGCTGCTGCGAGATGGTACTGGGGATGCAAGATGGTGCAGAGAGATGGCAGGGGGGCACGGCGATTTGCTCACCGGGAGTTGGTTGCTGTCGGGCTCAACGGCGAGGCGGCAGGCACGGGCTCATCGGCGAGGTTCTAGGCCATCTTGAGCTCGATGACGGTGTCCAGTCGACAGAGGGGATGGTGGCGAGTCGTTCCACGTGGTCAGCTCACGGCGAAAGCTACGGCAACGTCGGCGGCGAGCAGGGGTGCAGAGAGGGCGCCGCGGTGGCCGGAGACGACAAGGACCGCGGCGTCGTTGTGGTGGCTCTGCGGCGTCGCTCTGGTGTCAAAGCGAGGGAGGAGACAGTGGGCTTTCGATTCCCGGTGAAGGTGGGTGTGGTGGTGGACTGGATCGGCGGCGCCGTGATCGGATTCAGAGATGGCCGCCGGAGGGGTTCAGAACAGAGGCGAGTGCGGCCATCGGGAGGGAAAGGGACGACGGCGGACGAGGGGAAAAAGGCCTAGGGAGCTAGGGTTAGGCTCCAGGAACCCTAGAGCGCCTTTTATAGGCCATGGAGAGGAGGTGGCGGCCGCCGGAGTCGTCAGGGGGTGCGGTGGCGCGGCGCGATGCGCTGCCGTACTCCTAAACGACGGAATCGCACGAATCTCAGAGCAGCGCGAAGGGGTAAGTGGGGGTTGATGGGTTGGGTCGCTGCGCGCCGGGAAGGAATCGGGCTGGGCCTAGATAGGGTTAGTTAGGTGCCGCTCGCTGCTGATTTTTATTCTTTCTGTTATTTTATTTTTTTTGTATTTTGCTTTTTGGAGAAAACTGTTAAGGTTTTAATCAAGAAAAATTACAGAAAAATTTAGTTAAGCTTCTTAGTTAAATAGAAACCATATTGTAAACTTGGATTTCAAAAATTAAATTTTAAAATTATAGTTAGTGTTTGAAACCAAATATGGGAGAATTTCATATTAGATTTCTTTATTGAAACAAACATTTGAATAGGGTTATCCCTAGGTTAAAGATAAATGAGTTTAGGACCCCAAATTTGTGGTGAATTGTGATGGTTTAAATTAGGTACTGATTTGAACTTGGTTTGGGAATTTAAAAGGTGATTTGAGAATTATTGATTGAATTATTGGTTGGATTTAAAGCAACAATTTAATAAGTGAAAACAAGGAATAAAAGGGTTGTTTTTATTTGTTATTTTGGTTCCAAAAGTTGTAACAGAGCAAGTATGAAACCATGTTTGAAGAAGGTTTGAATTTGAGCTGTGAAAACAGAATAAAACAGATGGAAAACAAATGCAAACAATAAGTAAACATGATGACATGATGCATTGCTTGAAATAAAACAAAGAACAAAGCATTCTAGGGGTATTTTCATACTTGGGATGTTACAAAACGCCCCCCCTTGAAGGAATCGCGCCCCGAGATTCCCTACTGAGAAATGAACAGGTCCGGATACTTCTTGCGAAGATCCTCTTCGGTCTCCCATGTTGCCTCTTTATCAGAATGATGCGACCATTGGACTTTCAAGAACTTGGTGCTCTTGTTGCGAGTCTTACGCTCGGTCTCATCGAGAATACGAATAGGGTGCTCCTCATAAGATAGATCATCTTGCAGCTCGATGGAATCATGATCAACTGCACGATCTGGATCTTTGAAACACTTCTTGAGTTGTGACACGTGGAACACATCGTGCACCTTGGATAGTTTTTCTGGAAGTTCAAGACGATAAGCATTCTCTGCACGTCTTGAGAGGATGTTGAAAGGGCCAATGTATCTTGGTGCAAGCTTTCCTTTCACACCAAAACGATGAGTGCCTCTGAGGGGAGTTACACGGAGATATGCCTTATCACCAGGTGCATAGACCATATCCCTGTGCTTGCTATCATAATAGCTCTTCTGACGAGACTGAGCAATCCTGAGATTGTCACGAATGATACGAACTTTCTCCTCGGCTTCCTTAACAATGTCAGGGCCTAAAAGTGAACGTTCACCAGCTCCAGACCAATTGATTGGACTCCTGCATCTGCGACCATACAGTGCCTCAAATGGTGCCATGCCTAGGCTTGCCTGGTAGCTGTTGTTGTAGGAGAATTCAGCATATGGAAGGCAATCCTCCCATTTCATGCCAAAGGATAGACCACATGCTCTGAGCATATCCTCGAGAATCTGATTGACTCTTTCGACTTGCCCCTGAGACTGAGGGTGATAAGCTGTGCTGAACAGAAGTTTAGTGCCCAATGCTTCTTGAAAGCTTTTCCAGAAATGAGAAGTGAAAATACTTCCACGATCTGAGCTTATTTCCAATGGAACACCATGAAGGGGAACAACCTTTGCTGTGTAGAGCTCTGCTAACTGGCTAGCTGAGATAGTTTCCTTTACAGCATAGAAGTGAGCAACCTTAGTGAGACGATCAATAACAACGAAGATTGCATCGTTGCCCTTTTTGGACTTTGGAAACCCAGTAACGAAGTCCATTTCAATCATGTCCCACTTCCACTCAGGAATTTTCAGAGGTTGGAGTAGACCTGCTGTCTTCTGATGGACTGCCTTAACACGTTGACAAACGTCGCATTCAGAAACGTATTGAGCAATTTCACGTTTCATGCCATGCCACCAATACAGAGTCTTGAGATCCTGGTACATCTTTGTACTTCCAGGGTGAATGGATAGAGGAGTTTCATGAGCCTCCTTGAGAATGATATCCTTGAGACTTTGAATCTGAGGGACTGCAATGCGTCCTTCGAAGAACACAGTTCCCTTGTCATCAATTGAGAAGGACTTGAATTTATCATTGCCCTCCTTGATGTGATCCACAATCTTCTTGATTTCATTATCACGAAGTTGTTCAGAACGAATCTTGTCCTCGAGAGTTGGGCTGGCTGTCAAGCTAGCAAGGTATCCTTCAGGGACAAGACCAAGGTTCAGCTTCTGGAACTCTTCATGAAGTGGAGGTTGGCTCTCCATGATCATGAGATTATTGCAATAGGATTTGCGACTGAGAGCATCGGCCATAACATTAGCCTTGCCTGGAGTGTAAGAAATGGTGAGATCAAAGTCTTTAATCTTCTCAATCCATCTCCTTTGCCTGAGGTTCAGATCTGGCTGAGTGAAGATGTATTTCAGACTCTTATGATCGGAAAAGATTTCAGTTTTGTTACCCAACAAGTATTGTCTCCATTTCTTGAGGGCAAACACAACTGCTGCAAGTTCAAGATCATGTGTGGGATAGTTTTGCTCATGTGGGTTCAACTGACGTGAAGCATAAGCCACAACTTGACGTTCTTGCATAAGAACTGCTCCTAGGCCTTGGAGAGATGCATCACAGAATATCTGGAAAGGTTTGGTGGTGTCGGGGCCAACTAGAACAGGTGTGGAAGTGAGTTTAGTCTTCAGGAGGTTGAAACTCTCATCACATTGTGGAGTCCAAACGAACTTTTTGTCCTTCTTTGTGAGATCAGTGAGAGGTTTAGCAATCTTGGAAAAGTTTTGGACGAAACGACGGCAATAGCTAGCCAAGCCAAGAAAACTTCTGACTTGCTTCACCGTCTTAGGGGGTTTCCAGTCAACAATTGCCTTAACCTTTTCAGGATCAATGGCAATGCCCTTGGCAGAGATGATATGACCAAGATATGCAACTTCTGGAATCCAGAACTCACATTTGGAAAACTTGGCATATAGACGATGCTCGCGAAGTTTCATGAGAGTGAGACGAAGGTGTTCTCCATGCTCTTCCTCGGATTTGGAGTAGACTAGAATGTCATCAAGATATACCACAACGAACTTGTCGAGGTATTCATGGAAGACAGAATTCATGAGTCTTGAGAAGGTCGCCGGTGCATTGGTGAGACCAAAGGACATGACGGTGTATTCATATAGACCGTACCGAGTGGTGAAAGCTGTCTTAGGAATATCTTCCTTTCTGATCTTTATCTGATGGTAACCCATCCTCAAGTCCAACTTTGAGAATATTGAGGCTCCAGCAAGTTGATCAAAAAGATCATCGATACGAGGAAGTGGATACTTGTTCTTGATGGTTTTCTCGTTGAGAGGACGATAGTCAACCACGAGTCTTTTTGTTTGATCCTTCTTGGCAACAAACAGAGTTGGGCAACCCCAAGCGGAGGAACTAGGCTGAATGAAACCTTTGTCCATATACATATCGATTTGCTCCTTCAACAACTTCAGTTCAGGAGGAGCTATCTTGTATGGATGCTTAGAGATTGGAGCAGTACCTGGCTCAAGCTCGATCACGAACTCAACTGCTCTGTCCGGGGGCATCCCTAGCAACTCTTCTGGAAAGACGTCAGGGAATTCACAAACCACCGGAACATTTTCAATTGCAGGAAGGGGTTTGGCATCGAGGCTGAACAGCTGAACAGAAGTTGATCCATATGGAGAATAGACTATCTGGCCTGAAGTGTGGGAGAGAGTTATTGACTTTTGAGCACAGTCAATTTTAGCTTTGTGGGTCTTCAACCAATCCATACCCAGAATGACATCAATGTCAGAATTTCCCAGCAACATGAGTGAAGCAAGGAATACACGACCTCCAATCAGGATCTCATTGTCCATGCTTATCTTGGAAGTCAACATTTGCGGTCCCGGCGAGTGAACAGTCATTTGATTGCTTAGCGGAACCAGAACTAGGTTGTATGCTTTCGCAAAAATCTTTGACACAAATGAATGCGATGCTCCAGTATCAAACAACACTTTAGCTGGAATAGAGTTTACGGGTAATATACCGAGAACGACGTCAGCAGCCTCCTCGGCTTTGTCGGCCTTGATATGGTTCACCCTCGCGTTCCTCCCGACAGGCCTATTGTTGGAGTTGAAGGCTTTAGCCGGGGGAGCACGAACCATAGCCTGGTTGGTGTTGGGGCGAGGAGGTAGGGGTAGCTGCTTCTGAGTGCACTTATCAGCATAATGTCCAGTATCCTTGCACTTGTAGCAAGTGACGACACGAGAAGGACCTGGCCTTGGCTGCCCCATCGGGAACCTCTGACCCTGCATCTGAGATGGGTTGGGTGGGCGGGGACCAAAGCCTGGAGAAGCTTGGGCATTTGGAGCCCGAGTGACAGCACCATTTGGCACCCAGATGCGGCGCTTCTGCGGAGGGGTGGTCATGTTGGAGGAGGAACCACCCTCACGCGAGTGCTTGCGCGACTCCTCGAACGCCTTGCGCCCATTCTCCTCATTGAGCGCAGTGTTCACGAGCTCCACGAAGTCCTTGCACTTGATGTTTGTGAGAGCGTACTTCAGTTCCGGGTTAAAACCTCGGCGGAACCTTGCCATCTTCTTGGCTTCGGTGGACACTTCGTCACCAGCGTACCGAGCGAGGCGATTGAACTCGTTCTGGTAGCCGAGAACGTCCAGCTTGCCCTGTCTGAGAGAGCAGAATTCCTCACGCATCCTTTCCATGAGACCATCCGGGATGTGGTGCTTCAGGAAGGCATCTCTGAAACATCCCCAGTTGATAGGAAAGCCAGCCCTCATGGCCTGGTAGTTCTCCCACCAAGTAGCTGCCTGACCCTTCAGTAGGTAGGTGGCGTACTTGACCTTATCCTCTTCAGCAACATGAGCTATCTCCAGAGCTCTTGCTACGTCACGGATCCAGTCATCAGCATCCAGGGGCTCACGTGTTGTCACGAAAGCTTTTGGGCCCAAGCTGAGGAAGTCCTTGATGGTGACCCTTGGAGCATTCTGGTTTTGGTGCTGGTTAGCCTGGATCTGGGCCATCTGTGTCACCACTTGGGTCATCTGAGCCAACAGTTCCCCCATTGGTGGTGGCGGAGGCGGGTTGTTCCTGGTTGGAGGCATCCTGAACAGAAATTCATTTTAGCACAACAACAGAAAAGGATAGACTTGGTAACCGAAAGATAGATTATTCCGACGCATGAATAGATAACCAACAGGTACATCATCACATGTTCGAATACATCAGAATATCCAACAGACCAACACATGGTTTGAAAACGAAAGGATAAACTAGACACAGCTAGTAATGGATACAACGGTACTCCCATGCTCATCACGCAGGACGGCGGTGAGTAGTACGACGAGAGATACGGTGAGGAGGAATCCCACGGAAGTAGGTATCACGACGATCCATGTAGATAGGAACTGCTCTGAGAGCAACTCTCGGTGTGGTGAAGTGGAAAGCGTCCTCTCCCTGTGCTCCATAGCGGGGAATCCCTGTGTAACCAGCTCCGAGGTCGAGAAGTGGGCCTCTGATCGGCTCGTAACCTCCAGCATCTGGCAACGGAAGACCAGCTGGCTGAACGACACGTGCGAAGCGCTCGTCTCCAACAAAGTCTGTGGTGTACGTCGCCAGACGAGTGAGAGCAAGGTGGAGCTGCTCCCTGACTGAGGCTAACTCCTGAGAAAGTGCGGAAGCAACGGCATCACTGTGACTAGCGAACTGGGCAGTGATCTGGAGCCTGGAGCTATCAGTCTCGTAGGTATCCAGCTCGCGGTGGACAGTGAAGTGAACTCCCGCTGCCGTGATGTAACCACGGGGGATGTGACGAAAACTGGACTTATCAAACCCCCAGTAGTCAGCACGGAGAACGGTGATACTCACGTACGCTGCCTGCTGCACTGCCATATCCACTGTGGACCCTACTGCCTCGTACTGGTGTGCAATGCTCCTGCCATCATCTGACAGAATGTAGACGATAGCCCGGTAGCAAGTCTGGTCACACTCTCGCTGGTGCTCGTAGACCTGGTACTCTGGTGCCCAACGGAACCCCAGAAAGGTAACCATGTCTCTCAGCAACTCCGGAAAACCGGCGGTGCTCTCACAGCGAGTCATGCGAACCACCTGCGGATAGTAGTTGAGACCCATCTGCAGATGATTTGGAATGTTTTGATTAGACTCCGGTAGATGAAAAAGGATGTGGAAAACAACAACAAGGTTCAACGGACGAAAAGGATGTTGAAAAGAACATGATATTGAAGCAACATCGGGAAAACGAGACCAAAAGTTCTGAGGTACTACAGAGAACCCAAAACACGTGAAATCCTAACTTGAAAGTTTAGGTGAGAACAGAAAACAACGTTTCACTTCCTTACCAGAAAAGGGTGGGTGGGTGGGGAAAGAAGAAAAATGGCAGAATTCCTACTCTCACGTTTCATTTTTCCCTATATAGCTACAAAATAGTTTCTAGACTCAACTGCGACCAGTAAAAAGGGATCCTACAGGCAGACAGGCTCTGATACCATTTGTCGCACCCCAAGGTTTCTAGAGGATACTCATCGCACGAACTGGAAGTCAGGTGCTTGGATTATGGGGCATACATGCTCCCACGTCCCAGCTTCCTGGTAGGCCTGCGCTTATGCGCGACAACACAAGCCCTGCTTCCACCGTCGAAGTAAACTATCCGCTAGGAACCTAAAGGCACTACTGTCGACGTACTTCATAATCAAACACGCACGGTACGTCAACAGTTTGGTACGAATGATAGCACAGAATGTCTCTACGACACAAAAGAATGAAATAAGTGCAACTGGCCTTCACTAAGGCAGAATTATCGAATACAGTCATCCAGAGGACACATGTCCCAACATATCATCCATTACAACAGCGGAAGCAATCAAAGGGGTCTGAGTACAGACAAATCCATGGCTTAAGAAGCCGGAGAAAATAAAGAAAAGCGAAGCCCATCCACGTAGGTCTGGATCCTGCCCCGGTCCAGCTAACTACTCGTCGGCAGACTCGTCGAACTCCACAAAGTAGCCATCCTGGGAAGCATCGTAGTCGTAGTCGTACTCTGCGTAAACCACAGCCCCAACGGGGTCAGTACATCCAAGTACTGGCAAGCAAGACTCACAGTTCATCAAGGAGTTACCCGTCAACACAAGCATTGATGCTTGGGATCAACGGAAGAAAAGGGTGATATAAAAGTTGCTGCTGGCTGCTCTAAACAACTACAGAAATAACTACAATTTCCGGCTAACAGAAAAGATGAGATCGAGGGTTGTAACCAACTGAAAGATAACTTCAACCAAACCCATCCTGGATCTCGCCCCTTATCCAAAGAAGAAATCCGAGGATAACTCACACAGTTGTGATAAGGTGAATCAATTTATTGTGTGAATAACCTATTACTAGTCAAATTATTAATCATTGGGTGAAACATGATTGATCATTATGTTGAAGTTGTCCTGAGTACTTGTTAGCCAGTACTTTCACCAAGTAATCCATAACCGCGGAAAACACGGCTTCTCGAGAAGATTATCCCTGCAGGGTTGCACCAATTTGGCCGTACACTCAAGAATAACCCGCCAGATGGAAATGCACTTCCACCAAGCGGGGTACTCTACACAACCAACCATTCCTCCGCATCAAGCCCAAAGCACCTTGGGCGCACGGCTAATCGAGCCCAGAAGAAAATGGACCCTCATAGCACTCTAAGAACGTGTCCCCCTATATGCCGACTACAAAAGTTCCACCCTGCGCTGGGCTCGCAAAAACATGCATGCGGCAAATGGAAAACACGAACTAAATGAGGCGATTTGGACGAGATGCGAATCAGGTCAAGTTGAGGGGGGCGCCCATACTCGCTTCCCAAATGCGGGTAGTGCGCTCATCATGGATCAGTAGACAAGACCCTTTTCCTATTAGGGTCGACACTAGCAGGCTCCAAAACCTCTCATGGGCCTCCTGCCGGTGCCTTATCATCACATTATTATTACCATTAGCAATTAACAGGATTGATTGATTAATAACGAGCCCCGGTACAAGATATAAGATAGTAACAGTAGTAACCGACAACAGACTCGAGTAAAAGCAACCCTAAGCATGCTAGATAATAACAGGCACAAGCAATGGCTGTAGGTATGGAGGTGGTGGCAATATCATGGCTCAAGGTATCATGTGATGGGTTCGGAGAACAAGCAACGATACATAGGGCTAGCAATAGTAGACAAAAAGATAGTATCGACAACAAGTGTGGAAAGGAACTCGATGATTCATGTGAGTGATAACTTGCCTGGCAGCTCAGCCTCGTACTGGGCTAGGTCCTGAGTAGTGGTGTCGTAAGGCTCGTCGGTACCAACGTCGTCGTCTATTCGAGAAGAAGCAAAAACAACAACGAAGGAAGACGGGCAATCAATACATGGCATAAGTGCACAAACATTGGATGATGCATGTCATGTTTAATAGATGCACCAAAATAACTTGCTTGACATGAAACACAAGTTTAAATGGATTCCATATGCAAAGGGTGCATATGGAAGCCCATGCTTGGAGTTGAATTAATTGTTCTATCACTAAGCATCATGTGTAAGTGACTTAGTATGATGCATGCATGATGAGGAACAATAAGATAACAAAATTAAATGCAATTGAAATGATAGTTAACAATTTAGAAAGGCATTTATCAAATTTGGAATTTTTGTTACTTAAACATGGCACACAAGTAAATGTTGTTATCATCAAGTTAAAGTGTGCAAAACAAATTACAAATTTTATATTTGAAAAGTTTATCAAATTTTAGTTGGATTACATGTTTCACATTTTGAAATTGGACTTTGGATTAATTAATTATGAATTAAACAATTTTAAACAATTTTTAATTGAATTAAACAAGATTTAAATAGTTTAGGCAATTTAAATTGTTTAAACCAGAAAACAAAATTTATATTTGAATAGAGCATTCAAAAAGGTGTGAAAAACATATTTTATTTGGATTATTTGAAAACAGTATGAATTAGTTATGAATTATTTCAATTTGCATTTGAATTATTCAAATTTGAAGTTTAAAAGTATTTTGAAATTTCAAAACAGAACACAAATGGAATATTTGAAAAATTTATAAAATTTGGATCAGAATACATATATAACTTTGATTTGTTGGATTAACAGATTAAAAGTTATTGAATTTCAAAGTTATTTGCTTTAAACTGTTATTTAAAAAGAAATAGAAATTTAAACAGATTCTTTTTTATTCCTTTTGCTACGCACAGGAGACGTACACACGGGCACTGCCCTGTGGGTCTACGGACAGCGTGGCGGGGTGCGCGTACGCGTGGCAGTGACGGTCAATGGCAAGTGGGCCCTGGGGGTCAGGGGGAGAGCAAAAAGGTGGGGATTAATCGCGGGTGCTGGGGTTCGAACCCAGCACCTCTCCCTCGCTGTGCGCTGTCTGAACCACTGGGTTGGTTCGCGTTTGTTGTCAGTAATCAACACGCAGCGAGGTTGTCTTTCAGTTTCGCCTAACTGAACTTTCTGACGAAAACCAACGCCGCAGCCTGACAGGGGAGCTAACGGCGGCGACCACCGTGCATCTCAGGTGCTGATGCTGGGTGAACGAGTGCTGCTGCGAGATGGTACTGGGGATGCAAGATGGTGCAGAGAGATGGCAGGGGGGGCACGGCGATTTGCTCACCGGGAGTTGGTTGCTGTCGGGCTCAACGGCGAGGCGGCAGGCACGGGCTCATCGGCGAGGTTCTAGGCCATCTTGAGCTCGATGACGGTGTCCAGTCGACAGAGGGGATGGTGGCGAGTCGTTCCACGTGGTCAGCTCACGGCGAAAGCTACGGCAACGTCGGCGGCGAGCAGGGTTGCAGAGAGGGCGCCGCGGTGGCCGGAGACGACAAGGACCGCGGCGTCGTTGTGGTGGCTCTGCGGCGTCGCTCTGGTGTCAAAGCGAGGGAGGAGACAGTGGGCTTTCGATTCCCGGTGAAGGTGGGTGTGGTGGTGGACTGGATCGGCGGCGCCGTGATCGGATTCAGAGATGGCCGCCGGAGGGGTTCAGAACAGAGGCGAGTGCGGCCATCGGGAGGGAAAGGGACGACGGCGGACGAGGGGAAAAAGGCCTAGGGAGCTAGGGTTAGGCTCCAGGAACCCTAGAGCGCCTTTTATAGGCCATGGAGAGGAGGTGGCGGCCGCCGGAGTCGTCAGGGGGTGCGGTGGCGCGGCGCGATGCGCTGCCGTACTCCTAAACGACGGAATCGCACGAATCTCAGAGCAGCGCGAAGGGGTAAGTGGGGGTTGATGGGTTGGGTCGCTGCGCGCCGGGAAGGAATCGGGCTGGGCCTAGATAGGGTTAGTTAGGTGCCGCTCGCTGCTGATTTTTATTCTTTCTGTTATTATTTTTTTTTTGTATTTTGCTTTTTGGAGAAAACTGTTAAGGTTTTAATCAAGAAAAATTACAGAAAAATTTAGTTAAGCTTCTTAGTTAAATAGAAACCATATTGTAAACTTGGATTTCAAAAATTAAATTTTAAAATTATAGTTAGTGTTTGAAACCAAATATGGGAGAATTTCATATTAGATTTCTTTATTGAAACAAACATTTGAATAGGGTTATCCCTAGGTTAAAGATAAATGAGTTTAGGACCCCAAATTTGTGGTGAATTGTGATGGTTTAAATTAGGTACTGATTTGAACTTGGTTTGGGAATTTAAAAGGTGATTTGAGAATTATTGATTGAATTATTGGTTGGATTTAAAGCAACAATTTAATAAGTGAAAACAAGGAATAAAAGGGTTGTTTTTATTTGTTATTTTGGTTCCAAAAGTTGTAACAGAGCAAGTATGAAACCATGTTTGAAGAAGGTTTGAATTTGAGCTGTGAAAACAGAATAAAACAGATGGAAAACAAATGCAAACAATAAGTAAACATGATGACATGATGCATTGCTTGAAATAAAACAAAGAACAAAGCATTCTAGGGGTATTTTCATACTTGGGATGTTACAAGATCTGAGGGCGACGTACCCCTTCGCTTAAGTGATCTAATTTGGGCCTTAGGATCTAGATCTACGGCCACGATTAGATCAGGGGGTCGGGTTAGGGTTTCCTCACCGGAATCTCACCGGCGATGGCGTTGCGGTGGTCGGAGCGGCAGCAGCTCGAAGGAGACGGCGCTACGGAGCGTTCCAAGGCACGGAGATGACACCACGGGAATCAGCGCGTCACGGAGAACTCGAGGGTGGCCACGGCGCGGGCTCGCGCTTCCCGGTACAGCTCCTATGCGCGGACGGAGTCGAGCGGCCTCCGGTGAGTTGCAACCCGCACGGCGCCGTTGATTCCCTGCACGGAAAAAGCGACCAAATGTCTCAATGGATGCGCACGGTCACGAGGAACCCAGAGGACCACAGTGGGGCGGCAGAAGGGGGCTACCTTGGCCGGGATCTTGATGGCACGACGGCGGGATGTAGGAGCTCCGGCGAGGAATTTTCGTGGTTTGGGGGTACGATTAACAGAGGAGGGAGAGGGGAAATGTGGAGGGGGCCTGTGGCTATTTGTAGGCGCAAATATGACAAGGAATTATGGCCTTAATGGCCCTTAATCGTGCGGCGAAGAAATCGGCCGTGACAGTGTTCTTTCCAAACCGAGGAAGAAGATGATGACGTCATGGGTGACGTCATCCATTTTTTTCTTTTTATTTCTGTTTGTTTAATTAAATCATAACTTCTGTTTTAATTGTCCAAATGACATGAAACAAAATCCTAAATTCTTGAAATTTCAAATACTTTTCAACTATAACATTTTTTAAAACAAAGAAACATATTTTATTTTTGAATTTTGTAAAATTGATTAATTCCTTAATAGTCACTTAATGTGATTTTTTTAATTTATGAACTCATAAATCATAGTTATTGGTCAATTATAATTTCAGTGGCATTCTAAATGTTGAAACATATTTTTGAAAGTCATTTCATCTTGTTTTCACAATTTTCTATTTTGAAATATAAATAAAACACTAATAATACTTTAAGGCCATTTTAAAATTTACAAATTGATAAATTGATGTTATTATCTAAATAAAACTTTAGAGACATTTTACATGTCATATATTATTTTTGTAAATCCATTTTAAAACTATTTTCACATTTTATATTTTTTGGATATGAAGGATTTACCATTAGTAACTTAATGTTATTTAATTAGTTCATATCAAATAATTAATATTGTTGATCAATAAAATTTAGAATAAAACCACAAGTCATAATATTGTTTTCAAAACCCTCTTTTATGTTATTTTCCAAACAATGCATTTTATTTTCACACCTTCATGTTTAAAACTTGGAATAACAACTAAAAGTTATTACTAATAATTTTATTCTCATCAAATACTTTTAAGGCCTAGAACTTTATTAAGGGTTATAAATAATTGAGTAACGTTGCCATAAGATAAACTTCAAACTTAATATTGGAGTTGTAAACATTTTAGATAAAGGTTTGTTAACAAAAGATATTCCCTTTGTATAAAGGAACTTATTTTTTGAATGAAGGTTTAGGGTTTAAGGATCATAGGCATAATTGGATTTCTAATTCCAATAAACTTGGTATAGGACCACATAATTCATTTTTGTTTGAGTTTTATTTGATTTTGGTGACTTGTATTGTCATGAAAACAAAAGTTTCAAATTTTTGTGATTTTTGCATTTTTCCAAAAATCAGGGATGTTACAGACTACCACCCTTAAAAGAAATCTCGTCCCAAGATTTGGGAAGGTTAGAAAGAAAGATTTGGGTAATTGGATTCCAAAACAACTGGGTGGGCTACCACCCTTAAAAGAAACTTTTGTGGGTAGTCTATTTTCATTAGATTGGAGTGTAGATTGATTCTAAATTAGCTTGAGTAGATCTTTCCTCTGTGGTAGAGGTGTAGACCAACATAGGTCTGTTGAACTACCTTTGACACTGAGGGGTCACTCTTTGGGTCAATCAAAAGATCAAGTTGAGAGGATTTCACAACATCATCTCATTATAATGGGAACACATTTCTCAGACATTCATTGTGGTTTATTACACTGGAAGAACTCCTAGGGAAAATAAATTTATTTTCAACATGAAACTTTGCCTAAGATTCCTTCTTTCAGAAAGTCATGTTTCCTTCCTTCTCCCTTTGAGGGCATCCATTTGCATAGTGTCCTTTATCTCTGCATTTGAAGCAAGTCACTTGGCTGATGTCTCTATAGACAGGATTGGGGTTCTTCTGAAGTTTCTTCTTCTTCCTTGGTGGAGTGTCTGGATGAATATGGATGTGGTGTAGCCTTGGCTCCAGTATCTATCTTGACATGGTCCATCTGAAAAGTATCCATCTTGTGTTTTCCCTTCACATCTGGTTTTCCTAAGTTCTCTTGGATTTCACTAAGCATTTCCATTTTGGCTTGTTGTCCAACTTGTTGTACCATGGGGTAAAGTGGACATTGTGTTGGAACATGTGTTGTCCCTTCACACAGAAAGCAAGTAACTTGAGTGAAGTATCCTTCAATTGAGTTGTTTGCATCACCATGGGGCCACTCATCAGGAAAATCTTTGGAATAGTGTCCTATCTCTCCACAAGATTTGCAGGCTTTGGGTGTTGAAAACATTTCTTCTTCTATCTCATGGTTATCTCTAGTTATCCAAGGCTGATTGTCTTTACTATTGGCCAAGTTTTGGAACATCATCTTCACTATCTGTGATTGAGTGTCCAACACTTGTTGCATTCCTTGGGTTAACTCCATATTGGGGTGGCTTGCTTGGTTCTGGATAATCAGTTGTATCAGCTGAGTTTGAGCTTCTAGTAGCATCTGCATTGCTATTGAGTTCTCCGGGTTGTTGGCATTATGGCTAGGCATCTGTTTTGAGGTTTTAGGGAAGATGAGTAAAGGTTAGAAAGGATCTAAGAAGGTTCCTATCCAAACACAGCAGATCAAGGAAACTTATCTTACAAACAACACATAACAAACCTATAGCAATACATTCATCACACCAAACAACAAGGTTTTTTTTTGAAAACACTAATATTGTCATACCACACTCATTAGTATGATCAATATACCAACACGTTGACGTTGTTCTAACAAACTAGATTGGTGGTCTCATCTATATCTTCTTGTGTTCTTCAAATTCTCCTCTCCATTTCCTAAGGTCTTCTTGATTGTGGTGAAGTCTAAGTTTTTCTTCAAGTTCTTCAATAATCTTGAATGTAGGTCTTCATGTGGTGAAACACTTCTTGTACTTCTTGGTATGGTCATCAACATTCTTGTCTTGATGGTATTGAGGAGGAGGTCATCTAGGAAAATTTTTAAGGTGAATAATAGATGAGATGATATGAGATGAACTAAGATGATTGTTTTGTTTCTAGAAAGTTTGAACATAGAAATTTTCAATCCTAGAGTCTTTTCCAAACTTAGGGTCTCGAATCCTACAGGCAACACAATGCTCTGATACCATTTTGTAGCATCCCAACTTTTAATAAAGGTGGAATACCTGTGTTATTGTGCTAGTCCCTGGATCAATTGCTAGCACCACAGTACAAAATGAAATATCATGCAAATGCATCAAATTCTATTGCTTCGCATGATCCAGTCTTTACAAAATAATATTACAACTTGCATAGTCTTAGAAGACTAGCAGTAAAAAAAGATATACAGCGGAAAACATGAATAACATTGAGCCGATCTTCTTCATGTGCCACAGGCAAAACATGTTGGCGATAGTCTCGAGATCCAAAACGAAATCCTCACTCGTCTTGAGAAATATCTGCAATATGGAATATGCAGCCACAAGGGAGTCAATACAATTTAATGTATTGGCAAGTAACACTATGGTGGATATAAATGGCAAGACTAATACTACATGCTTATTTGGATGAATGGAGTTTAGGCTAAGTTTGCATAAAGCCAGTTTTCTCCTATCACTTTTGTAAAACAAACTTTTCTTTTCAAAGGGTGGCAACATTGGATTAAGATCCAAGCACCACAATACTGTTCACTTGGTCAAATTTTACTTATTGAAATTGGTGATGAGATTCTTCCGTCAATCCTTGTCCAGCTGCTCATAGTTGTCCATAACCGGGGACACGGCTAAGATCTTAGTTTGTTGACTCTGCAGAGTTTGTGCACTTTCACCTTCAGACTCAAATCAGCCCAAACAACCTATACACCCTGAGTGCATTAAGGAAAGGAGAAGATTGAGACGAGATCTTTCAGAAGAAATTCCACCACCGTTTGGCTTACCCGTTCCACCTATAATTATGCTACATCTGCTTGTAAGCCTAGTGAGTTCATTCAACTTAGTTGATCAAGACAGAGCCCATATGACTAAAGGCTGCACGGGAAGCTACTAAACTTAGAAGGACATAGTGATCTCTTTGTTCCTGGGTGGCCATCCGCAAGTGACAACCTCAAGTGGAATAACCCTTAGATAAGGGCCCTGAGGAAACACTCAACATAACCCAGTCTTACCACTTCCACCCAGGTGGTTCATTCATTAGTTATACTTAGGATTTTTCCTCAACATCTAGTAAAACAATTTGTAACATTGCATAGCACCTAGTAAATTCTAAGGCTATCAAAATAACAAGGTAAAAGGGATGGCTACACACTACTAGGATAATAGCATAGCATGGTACAACTTAGTAAAATTTCCTATCATGCATACTACTCAAAATCAACTAATGCATATAGAAAATAATGGGTAGTTGATGGTGTGTTACTTGCCTTGATGAAGTTGGTGAAGATATCACACTCTCTTCACAAAAGATCGTTGCTCTCCGTATAATCTATTCATTGAAAACACAATAACAAAATAAACAAACATTCTACCAAACAACATACAAGTGTAGAAAACATACAGAGAAACTAACATATCAAAAAGGGGTTTAACCAAGTTGACTATGACAAGGTCAAGATTTGAGTTCATTACTTTTTAAGGAATTTACAAGGGTTTACTTGGTATGGACTAGGTTGATTTTGATGTGATCTAACTTTATTGTAACCATACTTGTCGAGGAAGTTCCAAGAGTTCACTAAGAATAAACATATTACTTCTTCAACTAAAGTAATACATGCAAACACTTGGTCATATTCACCTTCAAAAATATTTGAGTGACTATGTTAGTATTTTCCTTTGTGGTTAGGGTAGGTCTACTAACTTCGTCATCAAAGGAAAAATATTACTAAGTCTTGGGTTTTCCATTTGGGTCAATGGTTGGACAAAAATAACTTATTATTCTTCAACTTGTATGGATTGCTTCTAGGCCTCATGTGATTGCCTTCTTGAAGATCACCATCATGCCATCTAAGTTGTTTCCTTCCTTGGTGTGGTGCTTCTCTTGGTCTTGATAGTCTTCATGGTTTTCACTTCACTAATTGGTTTGGGTATGGGATGGGCACAAATACTACTAAGTCAATTTGGAAAGAAAAATAAGAAGAAAGATAGAAAGAGAGAGGGAGATGTTTTCTTCTGGATTTCTTCACACTTGTACTTCCTTGAGTTTCCTCTAGTGGTGGAGTCTTTTCTTCAAAATTTCTTCATTGATCCTCCTTGTATTCTCTTCATGTTGCCACCAAGTTGAAAGTGAAGAGCCTTCTATTGCTTGAGTCTTGTTTTTCATTTGCTAACTTGATGGATTCTTGAAGCAAGAATAGGGGGATGGAGGGGTAGATAGAAACCTATAGTACTAGTGTTTGAGGTTCACTACTTGGTCTCTTAGAAGGTTTACATACAAGGGACTTGGTCTTGGATTCAAAATGACCACAACAAACAATGGTAGAAAGAAATAGAAACAAAATTTAAGACATAATAACTAGATGGACTACTATGATGGATTTTTGGCTAAAATACATGGTCATGGTCCAAGGGTGTCCAAAATGGTTGGGCAAGGTTGTTTCTGGTTCAAGGTTATCAAATGGAACAATTTTGCAAAAGGAACTATATTGAAATTATTTATACAAATTAATCTATGCCAAAAATACTCAAATAGACAACTTAATTCTAAATTTAATTTTAATTTGTTCAATTATTATTTTGGGACAGAGGATATGAAAGTACACATCCTAAGGTTTCCAAATATATTTTATTTACAATTTTTGGATTTGTAGAATTTGAATTATGCCAAATTTCATCAAACAAGCATATTTGAATTTGAACAAATTTAAGTTTGTCAAATTTGAATTTGGCCAGTGCCAAAAGTTTCTACATGTTCTGGTGATTTCAAAAAGTCCAAGATTGTTAAATTTGGCTTCATGGATCAAAAGATATGATAGATCTAATGTGCAGGGACTAATCTGTAAAACTGCCAAAAATTCTACCAGGAGATAAATTCGAATTAAAGGCTGGCCACATGGCAGTCTCTGATTGGTTGGTTCTGCTGACAGAGCGCTGACTGGGCACGCTGACGTGGATAAGTGATTTGATCAGGGCCGTTGGATCCAGATCTGAGGGCGACGTACCCCTTCGCTTAAGTGATCTAATTTGGGCCTTAGGATCTAGATCTACGGCCACGATTAGATCAGGGGGTCGGGTTAGGGTTTCCTCACCGGAATCTCACCGGCGATGGCGTTGCGGTGGTCGGAGCGGCAGCAGCTCGAAGGAGACGGCGCTACGGAGCGTTCCAAGGCACGGAGATGACACCACGGGAATCAACGCGTCACGGAGAACTCGAGGGTGGCCACGGCGCGGGCTCGCGCTTCCCGGTACAGCTCCTATGCGCGGACGGAGTCGAGCGGCCTCCGGTGAGTTGCAACCCGCACGGCGCCGTTGATTCCCTGCACGGAAAAAGCGACCAAAGGTCTCAATGGATGCGCACGGTCACGAGGAACCCAGAGGACCACAGTGGGGCGGCAGAAGGGGGCTACCTTGGCCGGGATCTTGATGGCACGACGGCGGGATGTAGGAGCTCCGGCGAGGAATTTCCGTGGCTTGGGGGTACGATTAACATAGGAGGGAGAGGGGAAATGTGGAGGGGGCCTGTGGCTATTTGTAGGCGCAAATATGACAAGGAATTATGGCCTTAATGGCCCTTAATCGTGCGGCGAAGAAATCGGCCGTGACAGTGTTCTTTCCAAACAGAGGAAGAAGATGATGACGTCATGGGTGACGTCATCCATTTTTTTCTTTTTATTTCTGTTTGTTTAATTAAATCATAACTTCTGTTTTAATTGTCCAAATGACATGAAACAAAATCCTAAATTCTTGAAATTTCAAATACTTTTCAACTATAACATTTTTGAAAACAAAGAAACATATTTTATTTTTGAATTTTGTAAAATTGATTAATTCCTTAATAGTCACTTAATGTGGTTTTTTTAATTTATGAACTCATAAATCATAGTTATTGGTCAATTATAATTTCAGTGGCATTCTAAATGTTCAAACATATTTTTGAAAGTCATTTCATCTTGTTTTCACAATTTTCTATTTTGAAATATAAATAAAACACTAATAATACTTTAAGGCCATTTTAAAATTTAGAAATTGATAAATTGATGTCATTATCTAAATAAAACTTCAGAGACATTTTACATGTCATATATTATTTTTGGAAATCCATTTTAAAACTATTTTCACATTTTATATTTTTTTGGATATGAAGGATTTACCATTAGTAACTTAATGTTATTTAATTAGTTCATATCAAATAATTAATATTGTTGATCAATAAAATTTAGAATAAAACCACAAGTCATAATATTGTTTTCAAAACCCTCTTTTATGTTATTTTCCAAACAATGCATTTTATTTTCACACCTTCATGTTTAAAACTTGGAATAACAACTAAAAGTTATTACTAATAATTTTATTCTCATCAAATACTTTTAAGGCCTAGAACTTTATTAAGGGTTATAAATAATTGAGTAACGTTGCCATAAGATAAACTTCAAACTTAATATTGGAGTTGTAAACATTTTAGATAAAGGTTTGTTAACAAAAGATATTCCCTTTGTATAAAGGAACTTATTTTTTGAATGAAGGTTTAGGGTTTAAGGATCATAGGCATAATTGGATTTCTAATTCCAATAAACTTGGTATAGGACCACATAATTCATTTTTGTTTGAGTTTTATTTGATTTTGGTGACTTGTATTGTCATGAAAACAAAAGTTTCAAATTTTTGTGATTTTTGCATTTTTCCAAAAATCAGGGACCGCTGTGACAAGATGCACCTCCTAACTCCCTCACCGAGCCAGGAGACTGGCTGTAGGGACCCCATCGTCCATGCCCGAGACCCTGCGCCGGCGCGGCACCACCTCCAGCCCCTCCTCCACGTTGTCCCAGGAAGCGGGGAATGTTAGCGTCGTCACTATCGTCTCTGCCGAGTCGTACTGCCCCCCCCCCCCCCCCGTCGTCTTCTTCCCTGAGTCTAGAAGCCCACCAGAGCACGTCGGCGTCATTTTTCCGAGACGCCGACCACCGTCTCTCCATGATCTAGCGAGATCCCTCCGCTGTGAGCACCCCCCCTTTTTCCGTTTGTAGGATTTTAATCCAACTGTCCCTGTTAGATCCATCAAACAATGAGGTACCAGCCAATAGCAAATAGGCACGCCGGCCCGCGTGTTATTCTGTTAACCGTCGCTCGGTGCAGCGTGAAATCGGCCCAAGACCAGTCCCTAACTGTCACCCTGCACGATAGATAAGACGTTTTCGGCCAGTTTTGCAGAAAAGCCCGTGCATCTTAGATCTATCATAACTTTTGATCCATAAACTCAAATTTAGCAAACTTGGTTTTTTGGAATTAGCACAACATGTAGAAACTTTTGGCACTGGCCAAATTTAAATTTGACCATTTAAAATTTGTTCAAATTCAAATATGCTTGTTTGATGAAATTTGACATAATTCGAATTCTGTAAATCCAATTTAAGCAAACCAAATTTATTTGGCTTCCTTACAATGTGTAATAACAGTACCCACTGCCCAAAATCCCAATTAAATTATTTTTGAAGTGTTTTATATTTTAGATGGCCATTTGGGTACTTAGACATAATTTAATTTCTATAAATAATTAGAAAATGTTTTCTGAAGCAAAGTTGCTCCATTTGGTAACCTTCAATCAGAGACAATAGTACCTAAACCTTTTGGACAACTTTGAACCTGTTCCATGTAAGTTGGACCAAAAATCCATCATAGTGAACCACTGGTAGATCATGCCTTAGATGTTGTTTCTTTTCTTTCTACCATTGTTTGTTGTGGCCATTTTTGGATCCAAGACCAAGTCCCTAGTATGTGTAAATCACATATAAGACCAAGTAGTGAACCTCAAACACTAGTACTATTGTTTTCCATCTACTTCTCCACTCTCCCATTCTTGCTTCAAGAATCCATCAAGTTAGCAAATGGAAAACAAGACTCAAGCAATAGAAGACACTTCACTTTCAACTTGGTGGCAAAAAGTAGAGCTACAAGGAAGATCATTAAAGAAATTGAAGGGAATACTTAGACTCCATAGAAACTAGAAGCAACTCAAGGAAGTACAAGTGTATGAAGAAATCAAGTAGAAAACATCTTCCTCTATCGTTCTATCTTTCTTATTTCCTTTCTTTCCAAATGGACTTAGTGATATTTTGTGCCCATCCCACCTTGGACCAACTATTGAGAAGGCCATGAAGAATTTATCAAAACCAAGAGAAGAATCCATCCAAGGAACAAGTCTACAATAGATTCATTAAGATGATCTTCAAGAAGACAATCAGGTGAAGACTTGGAGCTTCCACACAAGCTGAAGAATAACAAGTTGTTTTGTCCAACCATTGACCCAAATGGAAAATCCCCAGACTTTATCTTGCGATCTCTATTGTTATGAAGTTAGTTGAACCTAGACCTACCTTAACCCAAAATGGAAAGACTAACTTAGAGTACTCAAATGTTTTGACAAAAAAAACTAAGTGTTACACTTTGTTATGTGTTACTTTAGTTGAAATAGTGAGGTCACGTTGGTGAACTCTTGGAACTTCCTCGACAAGTATGGTTATAATAAAGTTAGTTTTCTATAAACTCAATCTAGACCATTCTTAGTGAACTCTTGGAAATCCCTTAACAAGTATGAAACCAAGAAAGAATAAATATTTCAAACTCAAACCTTGACCTTGTCCTAGCCAACTTGGTTACATCCCTTTTGCCATGATTGTTGCTTTGTATGTTTTCTTCACTTGTATGTTTGTTTGATAGCATGTTTGTTTATTTTGTTATTGTGGTTTCAATGAATAGATTATACGGAGAGCAACGATATTTTGTGAAGAGAGTGTAAATTCTTCACCAACTTCAAAAAGGCAAGTAACACACCATTTAACTACCCATTATTTTCTATATGCATTAGTTGATTTTGAGTAGTATGCATGATAGGAAATTTTACTAAGTTATACTATACTATGCTATATCCTAGTAGTGTGTAGCCATCCTTATACATTGTTAATTTTGAAGAGTTGGTACTTAGTTGATGCTTAGCCTTGCTACAAAAATTGATTTACTTGATGTTGTGGAAAAATTCTAAGTAACAACTTCAATGAACCACCTGGGTGGATTGGTAATGCGGGGTTGTTGATAGTTGAGTGTCTCCCCGAGGGGAGTTCACTTGAAGGAATGCCACCCAGGAACAAAGTGATTATGATGTTCCCCAAGTTTAGATTGCTTCCGGTGCAGCCTTTAGTCATATGGGCTCTGTCTTGATCAACTAAGTTGTGAGGGTTCAGCCTGGGCTTGACAAGCAGATGTAGCATAATTATAGGTGGAACGGGTCTTGCCATTAGGTTGAATTCTTGCTTCTGAAAGATCTCGTCTCAATCTTCTCCTTTCCTTAATGCACTCAGAGTGTATAGGATGTTTCGGCTGATTTGAGTCTGAAGGTGAAAGTGCACAAACTCTAAAGAGTTAGAAACTAAGATCTTAGCCGTGTCCCCGGTTATGGACAACTATGAGCAGCTGGACAAGGATGGACGGAAGAATCACAATACCATTTTCAAAAAGTAAAATTTGACCAAGTGAATAGTAGTTGTGGTACTTGGATTCAGTCCAATGATGCCACCCTCTCGAAAGAAAATTTGTTTTGCAAAAGTGATAGGAGAAAACTTTCTTTATTCAAACTTAGCCAAAACTCCACTCGGCCAAATAATCATGTAGTATTAGTCTTGCCATTCATATCCACCATAGTGTTACTTGCCAATACATTAAATTGTATTGACTCCCTTGTGGCTGCATATTCCATCCTGCAGATGATTTCTGAAGACGAGTGAGTATTTCGTTTAGGATCTCGAGACTATCGCCAACATGTTTTGCCTGAGGCACATGAAGAAGATGGGCTCAGTGTGTACTATGTTTTCCGTTGTATTACTTTGTTTTCTGCTAGTCTTCTAAGACTATGCAAGCTGTAATATTATTTTGTAAAGACTGGATCATGCGATGTAATAGATTTTGATGCATTTGCATGATCTTTCATATTGTACTGTGGTGCTAGCAATTGATCTAGGGACTAGCACAATAACACAGATGTTCTTGCATTATTTAAATGTAGGAACTCTACATCTAGGTCGGTAGGAGCTTTCCTTCTTGACCCGCAAGTCTTGGGGGTGGGCCTATACTGGGTCTTCTGTAGCATCGGGACAACGCCTTGCCTTGGGCCTTGGTCTTGGACCTTGGACAGGATAGGATAACCCGACAGGTCCAGGAGTCATCCCCACGTCAGTAGCCCCCGAGTGTTTATTCGACTGGGAATAGTCGGGTAAGCACTCAAAGTCCGTTCTTGAATTCTTGCGATTGGTTATTCAATCGATCGTCTTCAAGGGTGTATACCCTGCATATTGGGTGCTCGTGTATTCGAGCATCGAGTGGTAAATTCGTCATGCCTTGGCTATTTCACAGAAGTGTACGACACGGTCGTTTGGCTCTCCCGAAAGATCATGGCCAATTAGTTGCATCTAGGGCAAAAACAGTTCTAGCCTACACGAATTCAAGACCTCTGACTCGAACCCGGTGAAGTGATCATTGCGACTGAGCCGTGGAGGTCTTACCGAGTCGAATTTAACCTTAAAGGGATACCCGACGCGTCTGCTAGCATTTTTCTTTGTCTTGTTAACACGAAATGTTTACTGGAGGATGCAGCTTGAGTGTGATTCCAGGCCCACAGGAGAGATCCTTGGGTCTTACTTTCGTACTCGAGAGAATACGACATCTAGATGTGCCTAGTCGGTCGAACGATCCGAGGTTAAAATGATGTGTAATTACATCGTGAGGTAGAGTTGCGGGAGCCGCATACTCGCGAGTTTACCTTAGTCCTGCTTCTGCAACCCTTCGAGTGAGGTACTCTTTTTCCTTGATTTGGTGCGAAAGAGATTTCACGTTATGAAGTTCATACGAAAGAAATTTCGTGTCAATGTATTTATACGAAAGAAATTTCGTGTTGAAATGCCCATACGAAAGAGATTTCGTGTCAGGGTGCCCATGCGAAAGAAATTTTGCGTCTTGATGCTCATACGAAAGATATTTCGTGTCGTGAGGTAGGCAGTGATGTCACCGCGCACTCGACTGCTCCTGATGGGACGTGACGAAGTGGGGCAGAGCGTGCGGGCCCATCTTGTCAGCTTTTTGACCGGAAACAAGCGGTCGTGTCCCGGTTTTTCCGCTGGTTATGCACTGTAAATACGCACGATCTTTTCGTAAAGATCGTGCGGGGGTAACTGCCCTCGCCTCTCGTTTCCGCTTCACACGTGGCGGACGTGATGGACACCACGTTCGCAGATCGACGGCCCAGATCAGCCTGGTGCGGGTATAAGTATTGTGCCTTAGGGAAAAGGTAAATTTCCAGGCTCTCATTCGTCTTCCTCCTTCCTCGCGCACACCTTCTTATCTGTGAGCACCAAGCACTCTCCAATGGCGGGAGCAAAGAAACGCAGCGCTGCTGCGGCGTCTTCTAAGGACGTGGCGAGCGCTTCCGCGGCGGCCCCAGGAAGAAGATGGGCGACTGGCGCCCAGTGAACACCACGAAGAAAAGCATCGTCGAGATGCAGAGGGAGGGGTTGCTTCCTCCGGAGAACTCCAGGCGCGTGCGCATTTCCATGAAGAAGGAGGAGATGCTCAACCCCCTCTCCACCAAGCGCGTTGCCTTCTCGGAGCATATCGCCCGAGGTTTGTCTTTCCCCCTCCATCCTTTTCTCATCGGGCTGTTGTATGTCTATGGCATACAGCTGCACGATCTCCCCCCTAACGTGATACATCACATCTCGTTCTTTATCGTGCTCTACGAGTGCTTCCTCGGCATTCGCCCGCACTGGGACTTTGGAAGGCGATCTTCAAGGTCCGAATCTTTCGGGAGAAGCCCTAGCCAGGCAATAAAGCCGGGGAGACGCTGAGGACGGGAGGCTTCGGGATCCAGGCGAACAAAGATGTTCCCTACCTTGAGATGAACTTCGTCGACTCGTCCCAGGGGTGGCGCCGGAAATGGTTCTATGTAGTGGATGACGGCGCGGGTGGTGTCCCCGAGTTCCAGCCATTCGCCATTCTGAAGCGGCAAAAATTCTGGCCGCACTCGCTCTCAGCCGAAGAAGCTAAGGTCGTCACTCCTGTACTCATGAAGGTGGAGCGCTTCCGTGACAAGGAGATGGGGACACCGCTGAACGGGATTCACCTGACGAGCGTGTTTCTATGCTGGAGGGTCCAGCCTCTTCAAGCGAGGCCAACCACCCTATGGGAGTACTCGGGTGCCGACGACTGGAGCCGCACCTGCGATGATCTTCTTTCGAATGCCGAATTCTACAAGAAGCTCGCGGCTGTCACCAAATTGAAGAAATTAGAGGGATGCTCGACGTGCCCCCTCACTCCGTTCGACGTAGAGAACCCTCCGACTGAGGTGAATTCCCCGATCTTCTTCTTTACTTCGTACTTTTTCTTGTTTTAGGATTTCTTCGACTAAAATTCTTCTTTTCCTTCTTTTCGCCTTTGTAGAACCGGGACGTGGCAATGAGCTACCCGTCAGTTTTTGCAGACGAAGGCGTCTTGGATCTTCTGGCGAGCAACGTTGAAGCCCCTCCCGAGGTCAGCGTCATGGAAGCCGAGTCGAGCTCCGAGCCAGAGGAGGTGGTGGAGGAAGAAGAGTTGGACAACAAGCAGCTCCATCGCCGCAAGTGCCGCAAGCCGGAGAAGACTGAAGTCACTTCCAAGGATAACTCCTTGAGTGATGACCCTGTCGCGGAGGTCGAGCCTCTCCGAGTAACTCCACTCAACGTGCTTCCTCCTCCCCCTCGTCAGTCGAAGATTTCCACCGTCTGGAATCCCGACATGCTCGACGATGATGACAATAATGAGTAAGCTTCGTGTGTTCCCTCCTTTGTCATGAATTTTGCCTTCTTTTTTTCTGATTATAATTCTTGCAGTAGCCTTGCTACCATCAGCGCGGATCAGTTTGCTTCCTCGACTCTGTCTGTGAAGAGGAAGGAGGCTGCCGCGGATCCTGCCCCAGCTGCGGATCCCGCTTGAAGACCTCTGAGCCCAGCAAAGGCAGTCGACGCTCCTGAGTACGGGATGCCTGGCTTCGCGGGTGGACGACTTTGAGATGTCGGGGCATCGGCGAGCAGGGAGATCTCGGGTAGCTCTGCCGATCCCCTGTCCACCGCTCAGGGCAAGGTAAAGTGTTCTTCTTTTTCTTGCGTCTTGTCGTGCTCTTTTTGTTTTATCGGGTGCACGACAGTACTCCCGATGGGAGTAGCCCCGAGTCTATAGTCAATTTCTCGCAGTTGACTATGGACTTTCTTTTTTGGTCTGTTTCTCGATTTTGGTTTTCATCGGGTGCACGACAGTGCTCCCGATGGGAGTAGCCCCCGAGGCTATACTCGACTGTGTACAGTCGTGTATAGGCTCAAGTGATACCCTTTAACTCTGCTCGGAATTTTTGCAGGCCTTTCTTGACTCCTTGCTGCCTTTGGGCGCCGACTTCTTTCGGTTGAGGCGGATTGTGCTTCTCTTCGGGGAGAACGCGACCAGCTCGTCCAGGACGGCCTCACCCTCCAAAGCAAGCTGACACACGTCTTTTTCCTTAGTTCCCTTGCTTCCTAGACGCGACTGTTATTTTAATCGCGCCCTCTATACTGCAGATCAAGTTAGTCGCCTGAAGTCCGAGAAGGCTGAGGCTACCTCTCGGGTGAAGGACCTTGAGAAGGAGCTAGAGTCTACTCGAAAGGAGTTGGAGTCCACGTGCAAGGATTCAGCTGATAGTCTCGCGGGAGCCCAGGGCGCCTTGAGGCAGCTGGAGGAGGCGAATGTGAAGCACGACATCGATTTAGTCGGCGTCCTCCGTCCCTTGGCCTAGACTCTAGCCGGTGAGTCACGCTTGAATATCTTTCGACTGTGGCTTGTATTTTTTCTCTTTCCTTCTGATGTTCATCTGCTTCGTCTTTGTCTAGGTGACATCGGAGTTGGGCTGGAGCTGCCTGGAGCGGTCCGGCTCGACGCTCTCATGGATGCGTGCGCTCAGCTGCAGGAGCATGGGATAAGGCTTGCTCCCTTATCAGCGATGCTATCCGAGTGCTGACGAAACTGCACCAACGCATGGTCGTGGACGTGTCAGTCCCTATGACGCTTGGTGGCCTCCTGCAACTTTTCCTGGGCGAGGATGATCCCCTTCAGGAGTACTCCCTTACGCAGACCGAGTGCGGAGCCAAGATGGTTATCCAGTTTGCCCTAGCGCACGACGTCTCGGGTGACCTGGAGAAGGTGTACTCGGAGCTCCCTCGAGACTCGCTGGGCAAAAAGGTAGCGCTTCGTCCTTTTGGCGACCATGCGGGGAGGCTTGCGAAGACGCTCTCTGAGGTAGTTTCCCGCGACCGTAGTGGAAAGCCTGCTGCGAGTGGAACTACCTCCGTAGTTCCTTAGGTTGATCGCCGCTTCTGTATGCTTTTGTGTGTAATGAACCTTGGGATGCATTCCCGTACTTTTTTTTATCAATCGAGATGCTTTGAAAGCGTCATCGTTTTGTTATCATGCCTTACTTTGTATTCTCCCGATGGGAGTAGCCCCCGAGCACTCGAAAATCTTGTGTGGTACATCGTCGAGTGGGGTATGATATTATCTCTGAAGCTTTGTTGTTGTTTCCACGTTGTGGGCTCTAGCGGAGGTTCGTCGAGTGGAACTGCTCCTTCGACTGAGCCGGTGGTTGCAGCTGCCAGTATGTTCGCTTCACTCCGTGATCGTGTCACGGATGGCAAGCGTAAGCTCAAGGCTCTGCAAGGCGTGGCGGATGTTGCTAAGTCGAAGCAGAAACTTCCTGCAGATCGTGAGAAATTTGTGATGGAGGAGCTAGCGAGCGTTGTAAAGGGAATGCTCTGTAAGTCCCGCGAGCCCACGAGTGCTTTTTTGCATTTTGTTGCTTGTGTTTTGACACTTTTGCTACCCATGTAGTTGTTGATCCCGATGGGGCATGTGAGGGTCACTGGGTGGACAATTGTGTTGTTCAAGAGTCAAGCAGCTCCAACCCTCATGCGTGCAATTTCTGGTCTGACCGCGGTCGAGGTTTTGTTTTGGCCACTCTGCATTACCGGGCGAGTCAGGTGCAACTTTTGGTGGAATCCTGCCGGGAGGCCCTCGCTTCTGTCCATTGAGTGTTCTACCCCTCCGGCGTTGTTCCGGATAGCTTGAGTGGCTTGTTGAGGCTATTCTGTCGGGTGGGGGATGTTCGCGAGTGTGTGCGTCCGCAGCTCATCTGTGGTGCTCAGGTGGCGCTCGCCTTCATGCGTTTGTGGCATCCTGAGGTTAACTTCAATTCTGTGGCGCGACTCCCTGACACCCGAGGACCACGTGTATATTTTGTCCCTCATTATGAGGTTGTGCGTCCTGCTGCGGAGCAGATTATTCAACTGACTGCGGCGGAGACCGAGCGATTGCTTCAAGAGGCGGCTACTTGGCAATAGTTGTAGATCTTTAAGGTGTATGTACCTTGTATGTTGTAGTTTTAAGGTGTGTTAAGGTGTGTACTGTGTGACCTTGTATGTTTAATCGGTTAAGGTGTTCATAAGGTGTGTACCTTGTTACCTTGTAAAATTTTATATCGAGTGCAAGCACTCAAAGATTTTGCTGATGCCAGTTTGGTGTAGCCCCCATGTGTTGGGGTGTGACCTTTAGCATGTAAAGAAAAAATAAACAAATGAAAATTGCGATTGTATAGTCTTCGTAGCTATGGTTGAGAAACCATGTTTCTATTGCGATGGTTGAAAAGCAATGTATTTGCTCGGGCTACAATGTGGCCGGTACAACCTTATTTCTTGCGGGTAGGGGATCAAATCCTAAGGGTAGAACTTGCGGAGGTGCGCCACGTTCCACGGGTTCAAGCGGTAGATGCCGCCTGTCTTTGGATTCTTCAAGCGGTAGGAGCCTCCTGGGATAACTTCATGTATGATGAAGGGCGCTTCCCATGGTGGTTCCAGCTTGTGTCCTTCTTTCTGCTTGAGTCGCAGCACCAGGTCGCCTACCACGAAGGATCTTTGGCGTATGCGGCGACTGTGGTGATTGCGCAGCGATTGCTGATAAATTGTTGATCTGGCGAGTGTGATGTCCCTGATCTCATCCAGCGCGTCCACGTCTTCTGCAAGTGCCTTGTTGGAGGTTTCTTCGATGTACGCGACGACTCGTGGGGCGCTGAAATTAACGTCTTTGGGTAGCACGGCTTCAACTCCGTATACCATGAAGAATGGCGTGTAGTTTGTCGATCGATTTGGTGTTGTTCGCAGGCACCATAGCACAGATGGTAGTTCTTCAGCCCAATGCCCTGCTGCTGGGTGTAGCCGAGTGAGTATCCGCTTCGTTAGGCCAGCCAAACCTAATTCGTTGGATCGTTCGACTTGGCCGTTAGTTTGCGGGTGAGCTACCGAGGCGAAGCTGAGAGTTATCCCTTTTTCCTTGCAGAAGTCCTGGGTTTCTTTGGTTGTGAGTGGTCCCATTGTCTGTGATGATGTTGTGTGGGACACCGAACCTGCACACGATGGATTCGAGGAATCTCACGGCGCACTCGGCGTGCTGCGACGTGACTGTCATGGCCTCTATTCATTTGGTGAATTTATCGACTGCGAACAGCAGGTGGGTGTATCCTCCGGGTGTTGATTTCCTTAGTGGTCCTACCATGTCGAGCCCCCATTGAGCGAAGGGCCAAGAGATAGGGATCATGTGGAGCTCTGTGGCCGGTGCGTGTGGCTTGAGCGCGAATCTTGGACAGGCGTTGCACTTCTCGACGAGATCTTTGGCGTCTCTGGATGCCGTGAGCCAGTAAAATCCTGCTCGAAAAGCTTTCCCCAAGATTGCTCTCCAGGTTGCATGATGCCCGCAGTCGCCTTGGTGTATGTCGCGGAGCAGTTCCTTGCCATCCTCGGGTGCGATGCACCTCTGGAGTACTCCTGATATGCTTTGCTTGTGTAGCTCTCCTTTGACCACCCGAAAGGATTTGCTGCGTCGTACTATCTGCCTAGCCACGCAAATGTCTGCTGGGAGCTGCCTGTTTGTCAGGTAGTCGAGGTATTTATGTGTCCAGCTTGGCTCGACCAGAAAGACTTGCCTTGAGATGTTGTGGGTAAGCTCGATGAGGGCGATTAGCTGGATGACCACTGTTTCTGTTGCTACGGGTGTCACTACTTGCTTTTTGACCTTGACTGACCGTTTGCTAATTCTCTCAAAGTAGATTCCTGGTGGAACAGGGGTGTTGGGGGGCTACCCCCGAGTAGGGGAAAGATTGGTAATAAAAAGTGTTTGAGGTACTGCTTACAGAGTTGGGCCGTACCGAGTTGGTACGTGCCGGATAGAATAATACTGAGCAGATTGGCTACCAAGTTGGAGCTACTCGGTAGGAAGGACAAGAAGCCAAGGTGAAGATATGGGTGCTTGTCTGGATCATCCGAGTAGCACTTGGAGGGTCTGGATAAAGCATAGTGATGCTCTACTTGGAGGGAAAGTCGATGGAGTCGTTGTGGTTCTATATAATCAGGGAGAGTACAGGCGTGCGGTTCAACTTACTAGGCATGATGATGCGTATGCATACGCTAGTACAGTGCGCTGTATGGGCAAGGCCACGTCCTGTCTCTGACAAGGGGGATAGGACATGTCAGCGACCAGACCGCGATGACTTTCGGTGACTGTCAGTGGAGAAGCGGAGGCGTGCGCTACGGCATAGTGTGTAGTCACATAACCTGTAGTATTAGTTGGTGACCACCAGTATATAAGGTGGCCTCCCCCCTCCTGTGTGAGGGTCGATTCTTGGGTAGCTCATTACGTAAGAACTGAGGTGTTGCTAGTTTGAATAGAGAGAGAGATAGCAGTGGAGCTCCATCTTCCTTTAGCTCCTTGAGCTTGAGGAGTTCTTGTACTTGGTCACCACAAATACACAGAGAGAGGCAGGAGTAGGGGTGTTACCTCCACACAAGGGTCCCGAACCTGGGTAGATCTTGTTGTTTGCAGTGTAGTGAGGGCGCCAGCTAGGCGTGCGATCCCTCCTTGGATACCACGGTGTCCATCGGCCCCAAACTCAAGCCGTCCTATGGCATCTGTCTTTACACATCTACGACAGTTGGCGCCCACCGTGGGGCCAGCAACGGCGCTGGCTGGGGTTTCTATCCGGACGGGACCTCTTCCTCGTTTGGGGGAGCGCGCGGTGTGTGGCCTTGTCCACAGATTCGGCTCCTTCGACTTTGTCACCGACAACGCGGGCGATTTCTGCGGCAGGCCCGTGCCCGCAAGAGGCTCCATCATCAGCTTCGGTGCGCACTTGGTGTACGTCGCCACCACCGTCATCCGCGAGTACCCCGAGGTGGTGCTCGTTGCTGCTGACCCTCCTGCCGTTCTTGCCGTTCGCGGGCAGCCTATCGGTGGCTCTGCGGGCAGCGTGGAGGTGATGATGACTCGACCGGCTCCTGCAGCCGAGAAGGGCAAGACCGGTGTGCCCAATGCTGCTGACGAGTTGGCTCGGCCGGGCCACAGGCCAATGGAGAGGCCCAACATGTCGGGCTAGAAGGGTCCCACTACATTGACCGCCCCTTTCACCAAGGTCATCGAGAAGTTGAGAAAGCCCCTAGCCACGGATGCGGATCCGGTTATGCTGCTTGAGCATCTCAAGGAGTAGCGCCAGGCCTTCCTGCTGGAGGCCACCGAGATGGCGAAAATCAGGCAAGAGTTCGATCTCGACCAAAATGAGTACAATAGGGATAATGGTCTTACTCCTATTGCAAAGAACCCTAGCCGGATAGGAATCATCCGCCTCAACCTAGGTGCTGAGTTGGCAAGAGATGGTAGAATTTCTAGTAAATCTGCTAGCTTTACTTCGCATCATAGGCCCAAGTACAATATTCCTGCTAAAACGCTTAGGGCGGCAGAGGCAGTTGCTGCCGAGTTGCCACATCTGACCGGCGAAGCTTGCATTAGGCAGTAGGACTGGCTTAATGAGCTTGTTCTTGAAGCTGGCAGGCAGAATGAGGCTTTCTGGAAGGCGAATCCGGGAGCTGGTGCCTCTCATGTTGTTCATTCGCATGGGGCGAAATCCGGAGGCCAGGCCTCCTCGCCTCTTCCTGGTGGTGGGAGATCTCGGAGTATGAACTCTGGAAAGCATAAACAGATCCAAGTGTACGACCCGGCTGTCGCCGGAAAACAGCCCGCTGTAGAGCGGCAGCCCGAGCAAGAACACATTGCTCAAGGTGGTGGCCTCAATGCTTCCCGAGTTCATCAGGAGGGACAAGGAGGCAACCGAGATGGTCCATCTTGGCATCCGGCTGCCAACCCGGTACCGGAGCTGCTGTTCAGCCACATGTGGCTGCCCATGTGGTCAACCCGGTTCCCCAACCCGGTGCTACGCGGCAGGACAGATACAATGACGTTTACTCGGCAATGGAGCAAGCCGGGTACCAAAGAAATGAGAGATATGCTGATGCTGGAGGAGTTGGAGCTCGGTTGGGGGCACGTGTGCTGCAGCCGAGTGATGCAAGATACAAGATGGACAGGAGTTATCACTCCGAGGAGATGGAGCTGCAAGGCCCGCCGGGACCGCTTTGTTTCGGTCCCAGAATCATGAATGAGCCGGCTGTGCAAAAGTTCCAGATGGCAAGAGGAAGCAAAACCTATGATGGGAGCACCAAGCCGGAAGACTGGCTGAACGATTATGTCACTACCGTGCACATTACCGGTGGTAACCGCAGATGGGCAGTGAGATATGTGCCCCAGATGTTGGAGGGCCCAACCCGCATTTGGCTCAACAACCTGCTGAGAGACAGCATCAATTGCTGGCTTCATTTCTCGAAGGCCTTCACCAGCAACTTCACGAGCACCTACAAGAGGCCAAACCGGCCACAGCAGCTCTCTGCGTGCAAGAAGAGGGAAGAAGAGACTGACCGAGAGTACCTGACTCGGTGGAGCACACTGAGGAACACTTGTGAGGGTGTAAATGAGTCTCAAGCTATTGCCTGGTTCGCTCAAGGCTGCCGACATGGCAGCATGCTGTGGCAAAAGTTGCAGAGGGAGATGCCGAGTATGCTCGTCGAGACCATCAAGATTGCTGATATGTATGCACTCGGTGATCCAACTCATCCTCTGCTCGACTCGTTTGAGCCGAGAAGGAGAAACCAAGGCCATGATGGTGGCAGGCGGAATGATCGTCAAGACTACGGAACAAGAGGCGGGATGACAGGCCGAATATCCGCTATGGCTCAGATCATGTAGCCGCGGTTGATCCGGATCAACCTGATGCAGGAAGCAGCCAGAGGCAAAAGAACACTGGGCCCCAGTATGGGCAGAACCAGAACCAGGGCCAGAACTTCAAGAAGCAGTACAATGATCCCAACCAATCTGGAGATGCTCCTCGGAGGTTCACCTTTGAGATGATGAGGGATGGGTCGTGCAGCTACCACACTCGGCATCCGAGTAGGCTGGCAAACCATACTTCCCGACAGTGCAGCTGGTGGGACCGGATCAAAAGTGAGGGCTTTGGCCAGTTGCATCCTCCTCCTCCTCTGCTGCTTTCGGGTGCCAATGTGCAACCTATCCGGGCAGCTGCTCCCTGGCCTGCCGAGAACCAGAGGCGGGAGAATGTGAACCAAGTGGCGCAGGGGGCCAACAACAACAACAACAACCGCAACAACTACTACAGTCGCAACAACAACCGCAACAACAACTTCAACCGGAACAACAACAACAATGATGACAATGCCGGCGGCGGAGGCCGAAACCAGTACCAGGAGCACCATCAGAGCTACATGGTGTTCACAACTGAGCCGGATGACAAGCAGATCCTGTGCAGGCGGGCGATGGAGGTGAACGCCGTGATGCCGGTAGTGCCGGATTACATACATTGGTGCGACCAGGACATTGTCTGGTCCCGGGCAGATCATCCCAAGATTATGCCTAACCCGGGTAGCTATGCTTTGGTGGTGGACCCAACCTTCATTGGGCCCAAGATCAATGTGAAGTTCAGCAACGTGTTGATCGACAACGGTAGCAGCATCAACATCCTGTACCGGAACACCATGCAGAAGCTCGGTTATTCCGAGAACATGATGTTGCCTAGCCGGACTACCTTTCACAGCATCGTACCCGGCGTATCTTGTGCTCCTATCGGCCGGGTTTGGATTGATGTGATCTTTGGCACCAGGGAGAACTGCCGGACTGAGTGCTTGTAGTTCGAGGTAGTTGATCTCCAGAGGCCCTACCATGCTCTACTCGGCTGACCGGCTCTGTCCAAGTTCATGGCCTCTACTCATGCGGCCTATCTGAAGATGAAGCTTCCCGGTCCCAATGGCATCATCACCATCTCGGGTGATTACAAGCGCTCTATCGAGTGCGCGTCTGCTGGATCTTGGCTAGCCGAGTCCATGTTTATTGCGACCGAGAAGAAGAAGATACATGAGGTGGTGGCCATGGCCCAGGCAGCTCAACTCGGTATGCCCGGGATGCCTAGCTCTCAGCACGGTGCCACTTTCCAGGCCTCTCACGAGACCAAGAAGGTGCAGATTGACCCGGAGTTCCCCGAGCGCGTTGCCATCATTGGTGTCGGGTTGGAGGAGAAATAGGAAAGCGCGCTCATCCACTTCCTCCGTGAGAATCGGGATGTCTTTGCCTAGTCCAATCAGGATCTGCCGGGTGTTCCGAGGGAGTTGGTTGAGCACTCTTTGCATGTGCGGCCAGATGCCAAGCCGGTGAAGCAAGCCCTGCGCCGGTTTGCGGCAGAAAGAAGGAAACCCATTGATAACGAGATCACAAGGCTGTTGGCAAGCAGATTCATCATGGAGGTATTGCATCCGGATTGGCCGGCCAATCTGGTCATGGTCGAGAAGAAGAAGGACGATCCCATGGTCGTTGTGGTGTCGCGCATGTGCGTTGACTACACCGACTTGAACAAGGCCTACCCCAAGGTGAAGGGTTCGTTGCATAGAAAACAAAAATTTTCCTACGCGAGAGACACCCGAAATGCCAAGATCTAATCTAGGAGACGAAGTGCAACGGGCAACGAGAGGGTTAAGGAGAACACATACCCTCGAAGACTCAAAGTGGTACGAGATCAAATCTCGTTGTTGGCGTAGTCGTACTCACACCGATCCCGATAGCGAGAAGATGAGCACCGCAATCCGGCAGTGCATCCGTGATCGGTCACACGTACGGTTGATGACGACCTCCGTTCCCTCGTTCCAGCGGGGCGCGGAAGTAGAGGATCCCTCGGAACTCCAGCAGCACGACGGCGTGGTGGTGAAGAAGAATCCCACGATCAGGGCTTCGCCAAGCCGGAGACCATGGAATGGAGCAGCGGGTGGAGGGAAAAGGAAGTGGCAAGTGTGTGAATGAGGAGGAGCCCTCACCCTCCTTTTATAGGGAGAGGGAGGCAACCCAAAGGTGGGGTGCAGCCAGCCATGGTGTTGCCCCCACCTATTCCCTCTTCATGTGAGTGGAAGCTCCACTCACACCCACTCATGCTCCCATAATTTCCCACTTGGAAAATCCAAAGGTTTCTTTTAATAAATAAATAAAACCTTTTTATTTCTTTATTTCAGCATTTGTTAATTCTATTAACAAACTTTTGCATATAGCACCTCGAATCATTTGTTAATTCTATTAACAACCATTCAACTAAAAACCCCTTGAACTATTTCAATTTTCCCCGAAACAATTTCGGTGCTGCCCAAAATATTCTTCGATATTCCGTATCCTCTCAAACGCGTCATCGAACCTTAAGTGTGTCACCCTACGGTTCGCGAATAAGATAGACATGATCGAGACTCCTCTCCGATCAATAATCAACAGCGGGGTCTGGAGATCCGTGATGACTCCTATATATTCAACGATGACTCTCGTGATCGTGTGAACCAACAACGTCGTGAACTATTCCCTTTGTCACGCGATATTTTACTTGTCCGAGATTCGATCATTGGTATCAACCATACCTTGTTCAATCTCGTTACCGACAAGTACTCTTTTCTCGTTCCCGTGATATAACATCCGTGTGATCGTATCACGTGCTTGCAAGCGGTTTCGATGTGATATAACCGAGAGGGCCCAGAGTATATCTCTCCGTCATTTGGATGGACAAATCCCACTCTTGATCCATGATCCTCAACTAATACTTTACGAATACTTAACGACACCTTTATAGTCACCCTGTTACGGTGTGACGTTTGATGCCATCAAAGCACCCTTCCGGTATCAGCGATTGACATGATCTCATGGTCTAAGGAATAAGTTACTTCGTCTGTTTGATATAACAATGTAAACTAAATGACTTGATCGCATTGCTATATTCTCTTTGGGTATATGTTCATCACATCATTCTTCTAATGACATGACCCCGTTATTAATAACATCCAATGTTCATGATCAGGAAACCTTGATCATCTATTAATCAACGAGCTAGTTAAAAGAGAGGCTTTACTAGGAACCATTGTTTGTTTATTAAGCACACATGTATCAACGTTTCCGGTTAATACAATTCTAGCATGAGAAATAAACATTCATCATAAACAAGGAATAAGATAATAACCATTTTATTATTGCCTCTCGGGCATATTCCCTTCAGTCTCCCACTTGCACTAGAGTCAATAATCTAGTCTGTAAGCACTTTAACACATATGGCGTACGAGTGTTATTACCATGCTTCGCATGCAGTAAACATCATCAAAAAGATCTGAACTGTTCATGTCCTATTGTATTTGCATGTTCTTTGCGTCTACACGCATCACTCATTCTCTAATGAGATGGCTTTGTATATATATGGTCAATTGGTGAAAACTTAATTCCTCAGCTTAAACTGATGTCACTAACATTGTGAAAATGTAGCTTCATAGTGTTAGCATTCTTGGAAACTCACCAAGTTCCGGTGATACCTTAATTCCTCAGCTTAAACTGATGTTACTAACATTGTGAAAATGTAGCTTCATAGTTTCAGCATTCTTGGAAATTCACCAAGTTCAATAAAGAACTCCTTGACACAAAATACGCTTATAATCAGTTGTTAACACAACGATATACTTTAGCCTTTGTTGTAGTATCTGTCACAATATTTTAATTTTGAAACTCTTTCAAATCCAGCATGGAACTTTCTTCCATCCTATTGTGCTACCCTTCATCACATATTTTAATTGAGATAAAATTACTTGAATAAATGACAAGACTATTAGTGTAACATATTACAACTAATATTTTGTCATTACTATATAGGAAAACATATCCTTAGCATTTCTAAAATGACACAAGGATCTCTCCCACTGTTGTCTAATCATCATATGAATTATCCTACTATAACATTTTATAGCATAGGACTCATTTGGTTGTGTACATAGCATGGAAACATGACTTAGAAATCTCAATTTCAATGATGCTCATCATGTGTCAAAACACATGAATCTTGCTCAATTATTTTCCATGTGACAAGAACTCCTTCTTGTCATTTTCATATTGACTTACTTCAATATTTCATCTATGTAATTTGGCTTCAATCATATCAGGTGCGTCAATCCATCTTTTATAGATATCGATGCCCAATATCTTCTAAGCCTTTCATCAATATGAAATCAAAAATATTAACCGTGTTAATTTAAAATACATATTTTCCAATCAACCATATGTCAACTACATAAAGTATTGGAAATATGTCATAGCGCTCCCACTTAATTTCTTGTAACTCTACAAGCATCTTTATCATTCATGATGGAATCAAACTCTTTTGATAACTTCATTAAGCTAAAGATTTCAACTTCGCTATGCTCACTTCAACCATTGAAGTGTGCATACCTTTATAGCAACCTTTTGAATTTTACAAAACTCCCAGACTGTGTCAAGTACACATCCTTGATCAAACTTCCTCGAGAGGAAAGTTGGTTTTGTTATTCAACTGCCATATCATAATATGTAACTTTTTGCTAGAACTATCCGCAAAGACTAAAGCATCACTACGGAAGATCGAAATCTTGTAGTAGTCAACTCTTTGAACTTCGTCGAAAACAACTTTTCGATAAGTATCCATGTCTTTGTCGCTATATAGACCCTTTTGCTATTGTTAGGCATCATGCCTATTGAAAGGACTACCAAGTCACATACTTGATATTCATACAAGGATACTATGGCGGATATAATGACTCATAGTCAATTTTACGAAGTCAGGGCCCATCATCTGCTTCCTTTATAAGGTCCAGGTCCTTTTGTTGTCAAAACAACACTTTACACTTAAACCACAAGTTGTTCTAAGTACAAAGTTTTTGGACTTTTCTGGTACAGTTCGCAAACTCATTTGAAGTATCTACAACATTTGTATCTTCTACTTAGTCAAAATAGTAAACCCCGGAACAACTTCCAGTGCTGCGCTACTCTTGACATGATAACGAAGATTCTCTAATCTCGTTGAGTTTGTACTGTGCTCCCACTCACTTGTTTCGCAAGAACTACTTTCTCGAGAAATCAACCCTTTCTGACAAACACTATTTGTCTTTTGGTTCGGTGATAGGAGAAATACCCAATGTTTTATTTGGGATAACCTTATAAACATATATTTATCCTATTTTGGTTGTAAACATTTTACACATGCTATGCATACCAATACTTAAGAAAAATGACAATTCGGGTCACTACCTAAACCATATCTTATATGTTGTCAATTTCAACGGATCATGATGGTGCTCTTTTCAGTGGAAAAAGCGGCTGTCCTTAATGTATAAACTACAAAATTATAATGGCAATTTTATTAATCTTACCATGTCAAACAGGGTTTGATTTTGTCTTTTGAATACTCCAATCTAATTAGGGATATTCGAGAAGTATAAGTTGTAGAACAATTCTGCAACTTCTCAGATGTTTTGCTAAACTTGTAACTCAAACTTTATCCTTTATGATCCAATCATAAATACTTGATTATCTTGTTACATTGATTTTAACTTCATATTAACAACCTTTTGAACCAATTCAAAATGTCAAACTCTGTTCCCTTCAAATAGATATACTCACATATCTACTTAAATCATCGACAAAATTTTATGAAGGAAAAAATTAATCCACCATACCTGACTACACATAATGGACTATATACATAAATATGTATAATCTCCACTAAATTAGTCGTCCATTCTACTTTGGCCTATGAACGGAATTTTAGTCATCTTTTGGAAGAGGTCTCACAAGCGTCAATTTATTCAAAACAAAATGACTCCGGAAGTCCATCAATATGGAGTTCCTTCATGTTTTCCTTTCCGATATGAACTAAAATGGTGGTGTCACAATTTAAGTGAAAATCTTTTATGTCTTGCAACATTTAGCATTCAGTCTTATAGATGTTTACTTTACCAAGATGATTTATATTAACATATCCATCAATTATGGAATATGGTCATCGTTTGAACAATCTCATTTGTTCTCACAAAAGACTAGAACAAAATAACAACTTATTAAGTTCTTAAAATAAATCTTGAATGTTTGGTTCGATACGACAATGAACACAATAACACTTTATTTATGTTCTTGTCATAATCGATTCCACATCTATTACTAGTCCCTTTTAGGCCCTTGTATTTCTTGCATTGCGTTGCTTTGTATGACAACTCACACCAACCAATGTGGTATCAAAATACCCAAAAATACTTTGTTAACTAGTAATACATCTATAACTTGTATATCAAGCATATACTCCTGAGCTGGACTTTCCAGTTATCTTCTTTTTCTGCCATATATCTTTTTGTAATTCTATTTTCAATATTCCCTTTCCTTTATAGAAGAATCATTCAACATCAAACAATGCTAGTCTTACTAGCTCATTTTCTTTGGCGTGTTAGTCATATACTATCACCCATTGAGTCATACTTTGAGTTTGATTGTTCTACTAATATCACCATATTAATAGCATTCTTCTAGATTCCACTCTTAGCAATTTCCAAGTAAGGTAAACTACTTTACCCATACTTCTAATCCATACCCTCATAACAATTTTATGATTAAGCTACTATAGCTCGAAGGAAGGGATTTAGAGGATAATTTTTAGCGTCCAATTTCTTGGAATATTCAAACGCCTAGCGTCTTCAATCATTGCATATATTCAGATAATATAAGCAAACATTGTCACGCTAAATTTGCATATATTCAGATAATATAAGCAAACATTGTCACGCAAAATTATACTCAGTCATGTTGCTACAAATAAGTTTCTAGATATCAATATATCTTTCACTTGATTGTTTCTGAAAACAACTCTTTTCAGTTCCAAAATCACCTTGATCAACAAAACATTCTTTTGAAGATAAAGTAATACGAAAGCAACCATGACTCTGGATTCTAAGTAGGAATTATTTGCTCTCTAGATTAATCAATCATTAACCATATGGAGCTAGGTAGGAAATACCAAAAATCTACAATTGGGCTCAATTTTAAATTTCACTAATACGGTACCAATCTTAAATGGTATTTAACAGATCATAACAGTTATATCTCAATTAACAATCTAAGTGTAAGGTAGTTATGTGGATGCCAATGAATACTACAATTTGTGCAAATTCACTTTGATTTGTTGTTCATGATAAATAAGTTCAAGTTAATTCAAAAATTAAACCATGAACTCCCACTCAAAAACAACATCCCTCTTAGTCGTCTTTAGTGATTACACGAACCAAATTCACTACACCAAAACCGATCATCACGTGAGATGATGTAGTTTCAAAGGCGAACATCGACATGTTCATCATATCATCCATATGACTCATGCTTTACCTTTCGGTTACGTGTTCCGAGGCCATGTCTATACATGCTAGGCTCGCCAAGTAGAACCGTAGTATTGTGTGTGTTTCAAGGCCATGTCTGTACATGCTAGGCTTGAAAACACCCGTTGTATGCGAACGTTGAGTCTGTCACACCCGATCATCACGTGGTGTCTCGAAACGACGAACTTTCTTAACGGTGCATACTTTAAGGAAGAACACATTATTATCTTGATATTAAGTGAGAGGGATCATCTTATAATGCTACCATCGTTATCTAAGCAAAACAAGATGCATAAAAAGGATTAACATCACAGACATCACATGAAAGGATAACGTGATATGATATGGTCCTTCTTGCACTTGATCCCCATCATGTGCATTATGGTATGATCTCAATCATTCCACCGGCGTGGTACCAAGTACCACGGTACCCCAAACTTGATTGTCCATCAATAAGAAGACAACCATATGGATACCTTCCGGTATATCAATAATTTACAAAATAGATCATCTCATAATCAAATTTGTAATATTGACCATATCACATCACATGCCCAGCAAAAACTAGTTAGACGCTTCTAATTTATTTTTGCATATTTTACGTGGCTTAGGGCTATCGAGGATAGAACCGTTCATACCTACGAACATCAACCACAACGTTGATAAACTTATTTTTTAGCAACCCTTCGTAGATTAGATCTTAACTATAGTAGGAGAAACGGACACCCCCTTAGCCACAAGTGAGACAACTCTCGCGTACATAGTACACGTAAACTTAGTCTGGGGCAGCTTCATCCTACTATGCCACTAAGATCATAAAATACTCAAGGAGGCAATAACATGATCATCAACGCCCACATACACCTATGTGTTCTACCCGTACAAAACATCTACGCATAAACCTGGCTCTGATACCACTGAAGGGTTCGTTGCATAGAAAACAAAAATTTTCCTATGCGAGAGACACCCGAAATGCCAAGATCTAATCTAAGAGACGAAGTGCAACGGGCAACGAGAGGGTTAAGGAGAACACATACCCTCGAAGACTCAAAGTGGTACGAGATCAAATCTCGTTGTTGGTGTAGTCGTACTCACACCGATCCCGATAGCGAGAAGATGAGCACCGCAATCCGGCGGTGCATCCGTGATCGGTCACACGTACGGTTGATGACGACCTCCGTTCCCTCGTTCCAGCAGGGCGCGGAAGTAGAGGATCCCTCGGAACTCCAGCAGCACGACGGCGTGGTGGTGAAGAAGAATCCCACGGTCAGGGCTTCGCCAAGCCGGAGACCATGGAATGGAGCAGCGGGTGGAGGGAAAAGGAAGTGGCCAGTGTGTGAATGAGGAGGAGCCCTCACCCTCCTTTTATAGGGAGAGGGAGGCAACCCAAAGGTGGGGTGCGGCCAGCCATGGTGGTGCCCCCACCTATTCCCTCTTCATGTGAGTGGAAGCTCCACTCACACCCACTCATGCTCCCATAATTTCCCACTTGGAAAATCCAAAGGTTTTCTTTTAATAAATAAATAAAACCTTTTTATTTCTTTATTTCAGCATTTGTTAATTCTATTAACAAACTTTTGCATATAGCACCTCGAATCATTTGTTAATTCTATTAACAACCATTCGACGAAAAACCCCTTGAACTATTTCAATTTTCCCCGAAACAATTTTGGTGCTGCCCAAAATATTCTTCGATATTCCGTATCCTCTCAAACGCGTCATCGAACCTTAAGTGTGTCACCCTACGGTTCGCGAATAAGATAGACATGATCGAGACTCCTCTCCGATCAATAATCAACAGCGGGATCTGGAGATCCGTGATGACTCCTATATATTCAACGATGACTCTCGTGATCGTGTGAACCAACAACGCCGTGAACTATTCCCTTTGTCTCGCGCTATTTTACTTGTCCGAGATTCGATCATTGGTATCAACCATACCTTGTTCAATCTCGTTACCGACAAGTACTCTTTTCTCGTTCCCGTGATATAACATCCGTGTGATCGTATCACGTGCTTGCAAGCGGTTTCGATGTGATATCACCGAGAGGGCCCAGAGTATATCTCTCCGTCATTTGGATGGACAAATCCCACTCTTGATCCATGATCCTCAACTAATACTTTCCGAATACTTAACAACACCTTTATAGTCACCCTGTTACGGTGTGACGTTTGATGCCATCAAAGCACCCTTCCAGTATCAGCGATTGACATGATCTCATGGTCTAAGGAATAAGTTACTTCGTCTGTTTGATATAACAATGTAAACTAAATGACTTGATCGCATTGCTATATTCTCTTTGGGTATACGTTCATCACATCATTCTTCTAATGACATGACCCCGTTATTAATAACATCCAATGTTCATGATCAGGAAACCTTGATCATCTATTAATCAACGAGCTAGTTAAAAGAGAGGCTTTACCAGGAACCATTGTTTGTTTATTAAGCACACATGTATCAACGTTTCCGGTTAATACAATTCTAGCATGAGAAATAAACATTCATCATAAACAAGGAATAAGATAATAACCATTTTATTATTGCCTCTCGAGCATATTCCCTTCACAAGGACCCGTTCCCACTACCGCGGATAGATCAGGTGATCGACTCCACTGCCGGGGGCGAACTTTTGTCTTTTATTGATGCCTACTCTGGTTTTCACTAGATTCCACTGAACCCGGCTGATCAAATAAAGACTGCTTTCATTACCCCGTACGGGGCTTATTGCTATCGTGTCATGTGCTTTGGGTTGACAAACGCTGGGGCCACATACCAGAGATGCATGTAGAAATGCTTGCACGAGCAGATAGGCAAAAATGTGCAGGTGTATGTGGATGACATAGTCATCAAGACGAAGGATAAACACACACTCCTGAATGATATTGAAGAGACATTCACAAACTTGCGAAAGTACCGGATGAAGCTGAACCCGACCAAGTGCACCTTCGGCATTCCGGATGGGAAGTTACTCGGTTTCCTCGTGTCTAGCCGGGGTATCGAGGCCAACCCCTCCAAAATAAAAGCTATCGAGAGCATGTCTCTCCCGAGATCACTGAAGGATGTGCAGAAATTTACCGGGTGCCTGACTTCCCTTAGCCGGTTCATTGGGAGAATGGGTGAAAAAGCCTTGCCTCTGTACCAGCTCATGAAGAAAAGCGACAAGTTCGTTTGGACACCACAAGCTGATGTGGCTTTCCGAGAACTCAAGACCATGCTGGGTACCGCTCCAGTTCTGGCTTCTCCTCTGCCTAAGGATCCAATGCTGCTCTATATTTCAGCTACCAACCGGGTTGTGAGTGTGGTGGTGGTAGTGGAGCGAGAAGAAGAGGGAAAGTCGGTGCAGAGGCCAGTTTATTACCTGAGTGAGGTGATCTCCAGCTCGAAGCAAAATTACCCTCACTATCAGAAGATGACATATGGAGTCTATATGGCTGCCAAAAAGCTAAAGCACTATTTCCAAGAGCATCCGATTACAGTTGTGAGCACTGCTCCCATCTCAGAAATCATGGGCAACAAGGATGCAAGTGGCCGGGTAGTGTGACGCCCCTGGATCCGATACTATGGGGATTTAGCGTTCCCGCCAGAATCCACATAATATCGATCCTGAGTTGTCATTTTTGATACCATTACAACAGTTCACGAGTAATCCACAACAACAGCAGAAGTGATATATACAACACGACTCCAACGAGTCAAGAATACAACTGATACAATACAAAGATCCAAATAACAACGGAAAACAAAATAGTATCCGACTACGGACAAGATACAAATTGGACTAAGAGTCCTGAAGATAACCGATGGCGTACAATCCCTGCCCAGGCCAAGCCGGAGGGATTCCCAAGCTAACGTCGTCAGACTTCAAACCTGTTGACTGCATTGTGAATACAACCCCGAATCATGGGGTCAGTACTTTGAATATACCAACAAGCGTCAAGCAATACTCACAAGATACCAGTGCAACCAGACATCACAAGATACAAATACTTTGGGTACAAAGAAGGAAGTTGTTGTAATGAAGCGGCAGCGGGCAGCACTAAGCAATCTACAGAGACACGCTACAACCCTCGTCTATTAGAAAGGGATGAGAGAGAGCGACAAAACCAACTACAACTACTCACCAAAAGCAATACCCATCCAGTATTCACCCCCTAGAAAGGAGGCAACCGAAGGAAACTCACACAGTTGATTAAGATGACATTGATAATATGGTGAAGGTATGTCTATATTACTATTCAAGTTATCATCATTAGGTGTAAGTTGTCTGAGTACTTGTTAGCCAGCACTTTCACCAAGTCGCCACATTACCGCGGACAACATGGCTTCTCGAGAAGATTTATCCCTGTAGGGTGCGCTACAGTACCCGTACACACTCGAGCCACCAACTAAAACTCAGGTTAGCTCGACACGACCCTTTCCGTCTCCACTGCCAATCCAGAAACCACGGGAGCTGTCGCGTGCATGGCTACTCAACCCCCGGAAGAAAACGGGACCCTTGTAGCACTCTAAAACCATGCCGCACCTAGCCAGAGTATGCATGGCTACTCATGTTTGCATCTTTCATCTTCCATTTTACTAGTGCTATGCATGTGCACCTAAATAACAAACATGGAATGTGTTGGGGTGCTCAATTAAATTGTCCCCTATTCCATTTAATTTGGTTTAGCTCACCTATTATTCGTTATCCATGTTAACCAACATTTAATTTGATGGCAAGCTAAATAACCTAAACCTATGATTAATTGTTGGGATTCTGATTCCACTTAAATTGGTTAAGTTGCACCTCGCATGTCATGCATCCATATCTTGATCATGCTGGATCTTTTGCCGTAGAAGTAACTGTTGTATCTGTTGTTTCTTTTAGTGCTTTGGTTCTTCGCGGATAGGACACTGAGATGATGTGAGAAACGACAAGTTCTGCTTCCTCTACAACTGGAATTCCAGGCAAGCTTTACTCACTTGCTACCTATGGCTGTCGTTCCTCACTTGTTACCGATTCTTTCCGTTGTCTTTATTCTAGCCTTATGATTCGATGCTTGTGTCTCGATCCTATCATATGTTTATCTTGCAGCCATGATATAGCCTTCCCTCCACCTCATATTAACTGTTGTTTGTTTACCTTGTAGGCCCTCGTGTCGTAGTTGCTTGTTTAGTGTTGTTCGTGCTCGCGTCTGGTTGTCCGTCTTATCACCTGTTTAGTTTGATAGTTGGGTTCAACTTAATCAAGATCATGTTAATGTTTGGGGAAAAGAGCCAGATCCGATCTGGATCTGAGACGCGTCATACCACCGAGCACCCTAGCCAGAGCGGCTGACGCCACGCGGCGCTGACGAGGCGAGGTGGGAGCCATAGTGGCATCCAGGGTCACCGACAGGTGGACCCGGCCCCGCTCGAAAAAGGGACAAAAAATGGGGAGGCTTTTCCCAAGGCGGGATTTGAACGTGGGATCTGCTGGGTGGATCGACAGGAACATAACCACTGGGCTGAAGCTGTGCTTCTGATTGGAACTGGGTCATACAGTAAATATACTCGTGCACCGCGGTCCCTGGAACTGACGAAATTGACGAGAGGACAACCGATGACGACAGGAAAGACATGGCCGGTGGAGGCCTGAAGCTTAGATGATGGTGCTGCTCGACGACGAGCACCCAGAGCAAATGGGACAGAGGCAGAAGGGTGTCCAGGAGGACGGAGGGCTCGCCGAGGGAGGTTTGGGGCGACGCGGACTTGCCAACGACGATGTAGACGTGCGCTGCGCTCCTCTCGGGCAGACGCAGATGACGACGGAGTCGGCGACCTTGATATCGCTCCGGGGTGGCTCAGGCTCCGATCTTCTGCCGAGAGGATGAAGAATGCACGGCGGTTCCATTCCCGCACCTAGATGAGGTCGACGGCGACCATGGCGACAGGGACGTGCTGCTGCTCTCTCTCTCACGGTGCAGGAAAAAAATTCAGAGAAAGCAGCGAGGGAGGAAGGGAATTTTTGACACATTGAACCACTTCAAAATGTGCATCAAAATGTGCATTGCTAAGAAGGACCGCTTTAAAAATTATTTGTCAAATTTGCCGTGACGGCAGGCAAGCCAAGCGACACGTGGGCATGTCGCCACAGCCACAGGCGGCATGTGCCTGCATGGCGTCCTCGATTGGATCGGTAAGTGTCATCCCTCTCACACTGACTCGGACACTGAGTCACTGACCTGACCACAGCAACCAAAGCTGACCTGACCACAGTACTCCAGCTACTCTTGCATGCAGTTGCAGCTTACGGCGGTACAAGTGGCTGGGTCGATCCGGAGTATTATACTACCAGTATACTATCGTATTTGGGACTGTGAATGCCGATTTGAAATGTCAACGAGGCAAACGAAATTGTTACACTGTTTCGTACCAAGTCAGTATCCAAACTAGGGAAACGAAATTGACTTTACTCATATTATAATATCTGAGGCTGAGGGCGTGGGGATCAGTGCATGTCTCTCCAAGCTTTTGTGGCATGGCGAGCATCTTCCGTCGCCATGCAGGCACATGCCGCCTGTGGCTGTGGCGGCAATGCCCTTCACGTGTCACTTCGCTTGCCTGCCGCCACGGTAAATTTGATAAATAATTTTTAAAGTGGTCTTTTTTAGCAATGCACATTTTGAAGTGGTCCAATGTGTCAAAAATTCGGAGGAAGGAGAAAGGGAGAGTGGCGGCGGACAGGGAGGAGAGTAAGGAGAGTCTAGGGTTCACGCAGAAAGAAAGGGGCGGCTTTATGGAGGAGGGGAAGCGAGGAGGAGCAGGTGGGGTGCTGGTGACGTCGGCCATGAGAGGATCACGCCTCCTGCGTGTTCTTTGCCGAAGGAAGACGCCAAAACGGGGAGGGCCGAAGGAGCAGAAGATGGATGGTAGGTGGCCTGTCTCGGCTAGCCTTGTTGGGCTGCTTTGGGATGGTAGGTGGCCTCTCTCGGCTAGCCTTGTTGGGCTGCTTTGGGATGGTAGGTGGCCAGCTGGGCCTTACATAGTCCCGTTTGGTTGCCTCCCTCAAAAATTGTTTTTTTTCTTCAGGAATGATTAAGAGAGATTTTTGGGAGGGTTTTAAATAGGAAAACATGTGTAAAAATAATTTATATAAAACAGCGACTTACTTATAAGTAATTTTGAAAGAAATCCAAATGTTTTGGGTTCACAATTAAAATAGGTTTGAGAGAAAAATATTTTTTAAGGGTTGAACAAAATGCAATGCAATGCATGATGCAAAAAAGGAAAAAAGAACAAACAAGCAATTTCCAATTGGGGAAAACCCCGGGCGTTACAGGTAGCCAAGTGGGCGATTGAGTCGGCCGCTTATACCACGATGTATGCAAGAAGAGAAACCATCAAATCTCAAGCCCTGGCGGATTTCTTTGTTGATTGGGCCGAAATGCAGTATGAGCCTCCTTTGCCGGAAACAAATTTCTGGCGGATGCATTTCGATGGCTTCAAGGTAAAAGAGGGACTCTGTGCCGACGTTGTGCTCACCTCACCCAAGCGGGATCAGCTCAAGTACGTCCTGCAAATCCACTTTGCGGCGTCCAACAATGTGGCCGAGTATGAGGCCCTGGTCCACGGACTGAAGGTGTCCAAGGAAATTGGTGTCCGCCGGATAATATGCTATGGTGACTCGGATCTGGTGGTCCAACAAGCCTCGGGAACTTGGGACGCGTTGGATGCCAATATGGCGTCTTATCGGTTCCTTGTCCAAAACATGTCCGGATTCTTCGATGGGTGTGAGTTCCACCACATTCACCGGGCTGAGAATGATGCTGCTGATGCTCTGTCCAAGTTTGGGCTCTTCTCGGCAGTTCATCCCGCCAGGAATTTCTATGGAGCATTTGAGGAAACCATCCATCAAGCCTCCACCCGAGTCGGATACGATATTCGTCCCGGCAGTGCCGGAATCAGACGATGTTCCCATGGAGATTGATGAGGGGATCATGAAGGAGAACCCGGAGACTGCTTCTATCTACCCGGGGACTGTCACATTCATCTCGGGGATCATCTCGCAATACTCGGGGACTCGGGGAATCGTCTCCAACTCGGAGCAAGTCATGTCAACTGATCCAATGGAGATGGATGAGCCAGTGTTTCCAACTCGGGAGATAGAGTTGGGCTCAGCCCATATTATCCTTTCTGGCGGATGGCACTCTGCCGGATGACAAGATCTCAGCCAGGCAAATTCAGAGAAGATCCAAGGGCTACACCATCATCAACAAGCGCTTTGTCGAGCCGGAAGAGGGAGAAGAAATTCTCAGAGAAATACATCAGGGGGAATGTGGGCACCACGCCTCATCTTGGGCTTTGGTAAAGAAAGCATTCCGGCATGGATTCTATTGGCTCACTGCCTTGCAGCAAGCAGAAAATATAGTGAGAAAGTGCAATGGGTGCCAGCGATATGCAAGCAAGATACACATGCCATCTGCCGAGTTGAAGACAATCCCCATCACATGGCCATTCGCAGTTTGGTGCTTGGACATGGTGGAACCTTTCAAGCCATCTCAGGGAAACATGACTCACATCCTGGTCATAGTGGACAAATTTACCAAGTGGATTGAGGTGAAGCCAATCTGGAAGTGTGATGGAAACACAGTTGTGAGTTTCTTGAAGGATATTATCCTGAGATACGGCTACCCGCATGGGACCATCTCGGATAATGGATCAAATTTTGCTAAGGGAGCCTTTGCTCAGTTCTGCAAGGAGAAGAGGATCCGGCTAGACATTGCATCAGTCGCACACCCGGAATCAAATGGACAAGTTGAAAGAGCTAATGTCATGGTCCTATCCGGAACAAAGCCAAGGCTGATTGAGCCATTACAGCGAACCCCTGGATGTTGGCTGGACGAGTTGCCGGCGGTGTTGTGGAGTCTAAGGACTACCCCTAACCGATCAACCGGATACACACCATTCTTCCTGGTATATGGAGCAGAGGCCGTGTTGCCCACTAACCTTGAGCATGACTCACCGAGAATAGCCCTCTATACTGAGACAGAGGAAAGAGAAGCCTGAGAAGATGATGTTGGTTTGCTAGAAGAAGCAAGAGAATTAACTCTGTCGAGATCAGATGTATATCAACAATATCTGAGACGCTATCATAGCCGGAAAGTAAGCACAAGGGTTTTCCGAGAAGGAGATTTGGTGCTTAGGCTGGTGCAACGCACAACCGGAATGCACAAGCTTTCCCCTCCATGGGAAGGGCCTTTCGTTGTGAGCAAGGCTCTACACAGTGATGCGTACTATCTCATTGATGCACAGGCACCACATAAGAACAGGGCAGATAAATCCGGAGAGGAAACTAAGCGCCCCTGGAATGTAGCTCAACTCCGCCGTTTCCATTCCTGAAAAAGCATTGTATGTATCTCCTCACCGAATTGAAATCCAAGTCAGCACTCCGAGTAGGAACTCGGGGACTACCTGTGCCCAACTTGCCCCGTGTTATGTACTTCTTAATTTGCTGTGTCGGTTAATCATCTCGGATTTTCATGCGTATGTCTAGTAATGTGTTTAAACCTAAGGGCCAACTTTTCGACTTTGCTGTTGTCCGCAACCCGACTTCATGGCAAGAAAGAGAACAAGCCAAGGGTCAATGAGCACACGAAAAACTACTAAGGAAAGAAAGAGTTAACCAACCGAGTTGTCTCGTTTTTTCCGTCTTTTTTCGGCTAAGTACTGGGCAGTTTTAATTTTGATCTCAAAGTTGTGAACTATTATAAACTCAGTTTTCCAAATCTTGTGACTCGACTGCCAAAAAGCCACAAGTGGCAGGCAAGAGCAAAGATGAAAAAAGGGAGGTGGATAAGAAAACCAACTCGGGGACTCGGATTAACGCAATCCAGCATTCAGCCAGTCTTGCTAAGAACTTAAATAAAATTGAGTAGCAAAAGCACTGAAATAGTAGTTTGATACAATTGCACCCGGCATACCGGGGATCTGATGAAAGGTTTAAGACTGAAAGACAGATAATTAGACCGCAGCCAAAGGAGTTGCGCCAGCTTTAGGACCTGTTGGGTTGGAGGACTCGGTGGAGGGCTCGGAGGCAGCAGTCGAAGTCAGAGGCTCGGTGTTGATGTTCTCGGTTGTGGGTTCTGGGGCGCTCAACTCGGGAACAGGCTCCGAGATGACCACCTCGGTGGTGACGATCTCGAAGTCCGCGCCTAGCTCTTGCTCGGCCTGGATCTCCTCACCCACCTCCTCGAAGTCGTCCTCAACCTCAGCTTCGTCGTTGTCATCGCTTCCCTCATCGCCCGACTCCCAGTGGTCAAAGTCTCCTTCACCGCCCGCCTCCCAGTGGCCAAAATCTCCCGCGCTGCCTTCCCAGGGGCCATGGCCTCCCTTGTCGCCATCATCGCCGTTGTCCTCATCGTCCTCGGCTTCGCTATTGGTGCCGGGCTCAGTGTCGGGCTCGGTGGGGCCATCCACAAATTCCTTTGGGTCAGCATAGGAGGCCAACCGATAAGTCGTCTCCTGGCGGATCCAGATAGAGTCTTCGTCTTCGGTCCACCGGGATCCATTCCGCAGCTTCTCAAGTTTGCTGAGATCAAGATTTTCGTTACTGGAAAGCACGAAGTGCAGAGCCTCGTCTGCGCCGGCTCGAGCTGCTGAGGCACGCCATTTCTTGAGCTCCTCCTTGACATAATTCAGCTTGGAAGACAGCTCATGGACAGTCCTGGGAGGCTCCACGTCCGGCCAGAAAAGCTTATGTAGTCGGGTGGCGGTGGAGACTAGGTTGCTTCCCAAACCCTTGAGGGGTAGAACCCGCGCTCTGATGTCCTCGACCTGGTCCTCCATGGTGACTGTCTCGGTAACATCAAAGCCAACGTCTTCCCGCCGCTCCCTATCTCTCTCAACAGCCCTCTCAGCACCCATGTCAAAGTCGGGGAATGTCCCTGGAAAGCAAGATGCCCAGGTTAGGGCAAGAAAGCAACCGGATAGAGGAAACGGGATAAACCAAGCTAAAGCCACTTATCAGCATTGGCCTCATGCTTTTCTAGCAAGATGCGGGAGCTGCTCAACATTGTGTCAAGTGCGGTGTTCCGCTCTTTCAGGATGTCAATCTCCTCATACAGCGCAAGCTTCTCGGTGGCGGTGTGTTCTCCAAGTCGGCCTTCTCCTTCCCTTTCTGCAGCGCCACCTTCAGAGCATCAGCCAGTTCCATCTTGAGCTTGGTCACTTCGTCTTTTTCGGCCTTGAGCTCTGCCCAGAGCTGGGAAGTGTTTCCGGTAATCAGCTGCTGCACCTCGGCCATGGAGAGTCACTCGTAATGTTTCTCAACAAAGGATTGGTCCTCAACTGCAAAGAAAAGCAGTCTAGTTAGCAGCTTAGAGGAAAGATACAAACCGAGTAAGAAAAAAGAGAGTAGCAAGAAACTTACTCTCCAAGGCCGTGATTTTGCTCTGTGCCGAATCGGCTAGCACAGTGCAATCCTGGTGCTTCTCAGCGAAGACCTGGTGCTCATCTGCATAGAAAGCAAAGTTAACTAGATAAAAAGAAAAAAATCTAAACACAAAACGCAGAGATGGAAGATATGGAACTTACTCTCCAGTGCAGAAATCCTGGTGACGTAGTCCGTCAGCTGCTTCTCCAAGATAGCTGTAAGAGAGAAAACAGAAACCGAGTTAGAAAACTGGTGCAAAAGAAGCATATGCAGTAACTCGGCAAGAATAGATTACTCTTGTTCCCCAGCTCCTAATGCAGATTTTGGACCTGCTCCTTGGAATCTCGGTGGGCCCAGAGAAGCTTCTGGAAGATCAGAGCACGGGACTCGGTGCAGGTCTGAAGAGAAAAAAGAAACAAGTTAGTTGGAAGATTCGACCCGAGTAGACTTCAACTCGGTCGAGTATTGCCTACTCGACCCAAATCTCGGGGACTGGATGGTATATGGATTTCGGATGGAAAATTTATCAACTCGGAAAATACCGGATAGAAAACAAAACTTACTCGGGAGGTCACCTCGGCATCTTCTGAAGCGACGCACAGGCAGTACATTTTTTGCTCCAAGGTGCTGCTAGAGGATGAAACCGGCTTGGAGACGTGGCTGACATCGGCCTGGTTCCAGGACCTCCGGTAGTGGTCCAACGGACCCAGCTTCTTCCCATAAAATTCGGCAAGCCGATCCGGTCCAGGGTGGCGTCAATGTTAGCCTGCAGCTCTACGGCAAGCTCCTGGCGGGCCACGAGTTGAGTGTCGGTGTTGATGGAAATGGTGTCGGGCTTCGCCTTCACCCCGGTCGCCTTCGTCCCGGTCTTTTTCTTCTGATGTGCCTGTTGTGCCTGCTGCAGCTTACGCCAATGCACGGGAACTTTCACAAGTCTCATTGCTGGGATGCTACTTGTTCCAGCTATTGCACCCTCGATGGCGCCAACTTTTCCTGCTGCCGGGTGCGAGGAGTTTCCCTTGGTGGGCCCACTGGTCTTCTCGGTGGCGGCGGGCTTGGTGATGCTGCTGCTGCTGCTCCTGGATCCGTCGCTGTGGAGGCTGAGCTGGTGGCTGTTGCTGCGGGTAGGATTGGGCCTGTGGCCGTTGCTGCTGAGCTGGTTGCTGCCTCTGCTTTCTCGGTGGTGGCGGTGGCTCCGGCTGCTGCGGCTACTACTTCTAGAGGGGAAGTTCTTCGCGAAGGGGTTGGCGGTGTAGATGCGGTGGAAACTGGAGAAACTTGTTGTTGTATCGCAACTTCTGGCTGCTGCTCCAGCTACCGTTCGTCCTGCTACTCTGGTTGATGTTGCTCTGGTGGGTGTTCTTGGTGGGGCTCGGGGGTCGACTCTGGCTGCCCCAGAGTCTCTTCAATATCCATCTCGGCACCCGTGTTGTCCGCGCCGAGATCTTGGTCTTCTCGATCCGGGATGGGAATCTCGTCCCGGTCTTTGGCGTGGGTGTCCATGTCCTCGGGGTCGAGGTCGACAACGTTGCGGGTGCTACTCGGTCCCACGGGGGCATTAGGTGCGTCGGCGTCAAGAGAATCGCTAGAGAAAGAGAGAAACAGAGGGGTAAAGAAATCCAAAGGTAGAGTATCTCGGTCGAAAAAGGCAAAGGAAGAAAAATATGCAAACATAAAGCGTCTCGGGGGAGCATACCTGTCAGCTGTAGGTCGCACATTCCTTTTGTGCTTCACGGTGGCCTTGCCGCCCTGGGGACCTTTGTTCCCGTACCTCTTCTGCCTCTTGTTGGATGGAGGCTCGGCGGTGCTGCTTCCGGACCGCTTCCTTAGCTGTGCAGGGGCAGCGATGGACACGGGCTCCACCTCGACCACCCTTCTTCTTCCAGGTCGGCTGGGAACGAAAAAAGAGAATACACTAATGAGACTAGGAAGAAGTTGGATTCCTCCAAAAATATACAGTCATCATCACTATCACCTTCATCGTCCTCAGACCAGTCCCGGATGGAGGTTGGGACTCGGGACTTACCATCTTGCCCAGGAGGAACAGCAAGCGGAATCGGGAGCGTGTCCGGGTTATCATACTGGTCCTCATCATCTTCGGTCCGGTCGGGCTTCCAGTTATCCGAGAGGACCGGCGAGTGTTCCACACTTTGATGACTAAAGTGTTGTACATGGAAACAAAAGGCATAAAGAACTAAGTGAAGTCAGATGATACCGAGATGGACTCTACTCGGTAGAGCATGCGAAACAAAAAAGCATAAAGAACTAAGTGAACTCGGATAAAACCGAGATGTACTCTACTCGTCAAGACTTGCGAAACATAAAGCATAGGGAGCTAAGTAAATTCCGAAGACACCGAGATGGGAGCAACTCGGTATGATAAAGAAAACATACTCGGGGTGCCAGCCTATCACGGCCGTAGGGCTCGAATCCCTAGTTCCAAGTCTCCGTGAGGGTAGCCTTGGTGATGGACTTGGCCCAGAGGGCCACCTCTTCCTTGCCGAGCTCGAATGTGGTTGTGCGCGTGCAATCTTGGGGCCCACCCATTAAACACATCTTGTGGTCCCTGAGATGTAGAGGCAGAATCCGGCGGCTCACCCAGATGGCGATTAGGTCATCGGATCAGAGCCCTTCCTTGATGAGCTGCTTCAATCGGTGATCGGCGGCATTCACCTCGGGCACCGTCTTCTTCGGATTGTAACCCGAGTTCATCATGGCAGTGGGGGGATTAATTCGGTAACGGGGAAGCTGGATAAGGTCAACCGGCTCGGCCCCCTCCTCCGGGTCGGGATTCTTCACATAGAAAAATCCTCTCTGCCACTTGCGGCAGGTGTCAAGCCCCCGAACCCGGGGGTACTCGGTAGTGTTCCTATACACTATCATGGCTGCGCCGCACTGAGTCATGATTTTGGGAGCGTGGGGATTGGCTTTGTTGGGGAGAACGTTTTGGCGGAAGTGGGAGTATTTGGCCCAAATATCTATGTTGGAGTAGATACCGAGATACGCTTCCGAGAAGGTAACAAAAGTGGAGAGCACAGTGATGGCATTAGCGGGGAGGTGATGAGGTTGCAACCCAAAGTGGCGCAGGAACCTCCACATGAAGTCGGAGGCGGGGAGGCCGAATCCTCGCTTGAAGTGGCTGAGGAAGACGACATATTCGCCCTTTCTGGGTTGCAGCTCCACCTCGCTGCCCGGAGGCCGGCAGATGACACCCGGCGGCACTCGCCAAGTGTTGACGAGCCACTGAATATCAATGGTTGTCACATCAGAGCCTTCCCAGTCCCCGCGGGTGGAGGCAGGCCCCTCGAGATCCATGTCATAGACGGGCTCGAGCGCCATCGAGGCAGATCCGGATCCAGGCATCTCCGAGTTGCGCGTGGGCGCAAGGAGTGGATCAGGCCGTAGAGGTCAAAGGAGGGCTGCGGAGGCGCGGAGAACAAACGTCGTGGCGTGTTTCCGCGATGAAGTGCTCGAAGAAGAATCGTAGGGGGAGAAACAGTACGGTGGTGGCGCGAGCTCGAGGAGGGCTACACGGCGCAGTGAAGATCTTGATGCGCGGTGGCGCTACGGAGCACGACGTCACGCGGCGGTGGAGTATCCTCTACAGCGCGCGGTGGTGCTCGCCGTCACGCAACGGAGAAGAGCGCTCTGTGTAGGCGTGTGCGAGGAAGACGAATAAGGAGCAACTGGCGAGGAAAATGAGGTGACAGGCGGCGCGTGGGTACTTATACCCCCTGGGTGCAGTTATTTCCCCGGATCCAGTGCGGAGGTGATCGTGGGATCGTGGAGTTACTGCGTCCAAAAGAAACGCACACAACGAGTTTATCGCGCGTAACAGGCGCAGTTAATCCCACGTCGTGCGACGTGGGCACTTGAGTACATGTCTGCGAGAGGACACGACGGGGAGTGGGCCAAGGGTGCAGTCACTGACGTGGGCGGGACACATGCGTTGCGACCGCGTAGGAACCAAGGCGACACGGGTGATACGTCTCCAACGTATCTATAATTTCGGATGCTCCATGATCATATTTTGCCAATTGCTACTTGTTTTCTCCCTTATTTATAACACTTTTATACGTTTTCGGTACTAACCTATTAACAAGATGCCAAGTGTCAGTTCCCTATTTTCGGTTGTTTTTGGTTTCAGAAAAGTTGTTCTGCAAACATTCTCGGAATTGGACCCCACAAATCCCGAAGTTCCTATTTTTCCCGGAAGCATCCAGAACACCGAAGAGGAGTCGAAGACGGGCAACAAGGGGCCACACCATAGGGTGGTGCGGGTCCCCCTGGCCGCGCCACCTATGGGTGTGGGGCCTCTGGATCTCCACCGCCTTTGCCCTTTCGCCTATTTAATCCCCCGGGATGGAAAACCCTAAGAACCTGATAAAAAATCCCTGAAAAGTTCCGCAGCCGTCGTCACCGTCAACCCTAGATCAGGGGGGGTTCTGAAGCTGTTTCCGGCACCCTGTCGGAGAGGAGATCATCACCAGAGGCTTCTACATCACCATGCCTGCCTCGGGAGTGATGCGTGACTAGTTCATCCTTGGACTACGGGTTTGTAGTTGTAGCTAGATGGTTGTCTTCTCCTCATATGCCTATCATGATCAAGAATGGTCTTATGTAATTCTTTATGCTGTGTTTGTTGGGATCCGATGAATAATGAACTTATGCCAAGTTGATTATAGTCTTTATTTTCATATTCTATTTGTGATCTTGCATGCTTTCCGTTGGTAGTGGCTGATCTGGCCAAGTAGTTGCTTGTGACTCCAAGAGGGAGTATTTATGCTCGATAGTGGGTTCATGCCTCCTCACCACCTTGCTCGAGTGACAGAAACGTGAAGGGGGGACATGTTGTTGCCATTAGGGAGAAAACAACGGTGAGAGTGCCCGCGTGCATAATCATGAAGGGAATATGCCCGAGAGGCAATAATAAAATGGTTATTATCTTATTCCTTGTTTATGATGAATGTTTATTTCTCATGCTAGAATTGTATTAACCGGAAACGTTGATACATGTGTGCTTAATAAACAAACAATGGTTCCTAGTAAAGCCTCTCTTTTAACTAGCTCGTTGATTAATAGATGATCAAGGTTTCCTGATCATGAACATTGGATGTTATTAATAACGGGGTCATGTCATTAGAAGAATGATGTGATGAACATATACCCAAAGAGAATATAGCAATGCGATCAAGTCATTTAGTTTACATTGTTATATCAAACATACGAAGTAACTTATTCCTTAGACCTTGAGATCATGTCAATCACTGATACCGGAAGAGTGCTTTGATGGCATCAAACGTCACACCGTAACAGGGTGACTATAAAGGTGTCGTTAAGTATTCGGAAAGTATTAGTTGAGGATCATGGATCAAGAGTGGGATTTGTCCATCCAAATGACGGAGACATATACTCTGGGCCCTCTCGGTGATATCACATCGAAACCGCTTGCAAGCACGTGATATGATCACAAGGATGTTATATCACGGGAACGAGAAAAGAGTACTTGTCGGTAACGAGATTGAACAAGGTATGGTTGATACCAATGATCGAATCTCGGACAAGTAAAATATCGCGAGACAAAGGGAATAGTTCACGGCGTTGTTGGTTCACACGATCACGAGAGTCATCGTTGAATATATAGGAGTCATCACGGATCTCCAGATCCCGCTGTTGATTATTGATCGGAGAGGAGTCTCGATCATGTCTATATTATTTGCGAACCGTAGGGTGACACACTTAAGGTTCGATGACGCGTTTGAGAGGATACGGAATATCGAAGAATATTTTGGACAGCACCGAAATTGTTTCGGGGAAAATTGAAATAGTTCAAGGGGTTTTTCGTCGAATGGTTGTTAATAGAATTAACAAATGATTCGAGGTGCTTTATGCAAATGTTTGTTAATAGAATTAACAAATGCTGAAATAAATAAATAAAAATGTTTTATTGATTTATTAAAGAAAAAATCTTGGATTTTCTAAGTGGGGTTTAAAGGAAAATGAGTGGGTGTGAGTGGAGTGTCCACTCACATCATGAGGGAAGAGGTGGGGGCACACCATGGGGCTGGCCGCACCCCCCTTGGGCTGCCTCCCCCCTCTCCTATAAAAGGAGGGTGAGAGCTCTCCCTCCTCCACACACTTGGCTACTTCCATTTCCCTCCACCCGCTGCTCCATTTCATGGTCTCCGGCTTGGCGAAGCCCTGACCGTGGGATTTTTCACCACCACCACGTCGTCGTGCTGCTGGAGTTCCGAGGGATCCTCTACTTCCGCGCCCCGCTGGAACAAGGGAACGGAGGTCGTCATCAACCGTACGTGTGACCAATCACGGATGCACCGCCGGATTGCGGTGCCATCTTCTCGCTATCGGGATCGGTGTGAGTACGACTACGCCAACAACGAGATTTGATCTCGTACCACTTTCAGTCTTCGAGGGTATGTGTTCTCCTTAACCCTCTTGTTGCTCGTTGCACTTCGTCTCATAGATTAGATCTTGGCCTTTCGGGTATCTCTCGCGTAGGAAATTTTTTGTTTTCTATGCTACGTTCCCCTTCAGTGGTATCAGAGCCGGATCTATGCGTAGATGTTTTGTACGGGTAGAACACATAGGTGTATGTGGGTGTTGATGATCATGTTATTACCTCCTTGACTATTTTATGATCTTAGTGGCATAGTGGGATGAAGCGGCCCGGACTAACCTTACATGTCCACGTACATGAGACTTGTTCCACAACTGACATGCAACTTGTATTGCATAAGTGGCTTGCGGGTGTCTGTTTCTCCTACTATAGTTAAGATCTAATCTATGAAGGGTTGCTAAAAAATATGTTTATCAACGTTGTGGTTGATGTTCGTAGGTATGAACGGTTCTATCCTCGAAAGCCCTAAGCCACGTAAAATATGCAAAAATAAATTAGAAGCGTCTAACTAGTTTTTGCTGGGCATGTGATGTGATATGGTCAATATTACAAATTTGATTATGAGATGATCTATTTTGTAAATTATTGATATACCGGAAGGTATCCATATGGTTGTCTTCTTATTGATGGACAATCAAGTTTGGGGTACCGTGGTACTTGGTACCACGCCGGTGGAATGATTGAGATCATACCATAATGCACATGATGGAGATCAAGTGCAAGAAGGACCACATCATATCACGTTATCCTTTCATGTGATGTCTGTGATGTTAATCCTTTTTTATGCATCTTGTTTTGCTTAGATAACGATGGTAGCATTATAAGATGATCCCTCTCACTTAATATCAAGATAATAATGTGTTCTTCCTTAAAGTATGCACCGTTAAGAAAGTTCGTCGTTTCGAGACACCACGTGATGATCGGGTGTGACAGACTCAACTTCGCATACAACGGGTGTTTTCAAGCCTAGCATGTACAGACATGGCCTTGAAACACACGCAATACTACGGTTCTACTTGGCGAGCCTAGCATGTACAGACATGGCCTCGGAACACGTAACCGAAAGGTAAAGCATGAGTCATATGGTTGATATGATGAACATGTCGATGTTCGCCTTTGAAGCTACATCATCTCACGTGATGATCGGTTTTGGTGTAGTGAATTTGGTTCGTGTAATTACTAAAGACGACTGAGAGGGATGTTGTTTTTGAGTGGGAGTTCATGGTTTAATTTTTGAATTAACTTGAACTTATTTATCATGAACAACAAATCAAAGTGAATTTGCACAAATTGTAGTATTCATTGGCATCCACATAACTACCTTACACTTAGATTGTTAATTGAGATATAACTGTTATGATCTGGTAAATACCATTTAAGATTGGTACCGTATTAGTGAAATTTAAAATTGAGTCCTATTGTAGATTTTTGGTATTTCCTACCTAGCTCCATGTGGTTAATGATTGATTAATCTAGAGAGCAAATAATTCCTACTTAGAATCCAGAGTCATGGTTGCTTCCGTATTACTTTATCTTCAAAAGAATGTTTTGTTGATCAAGGTGATTTAGGAACTGAAAAGAGTTGTTTTCAGAAACAATCAAGTGAAAGATATATTGATATCTAGAAACTTATTTGTGGCAACATGACTGAGTATAATTTAGCGTGACAATGTTTGCTTATATTATCTGAATATATGCAAATTTAGCGTGACAATGTTTGCTTATATTATCTGAATATATGCAATGATTGAAGACGCTAGGCGTTTGAATATTCCAAGAAGTTGGGCGCTCAAAATTATCCTCTAAATCCCTTCCTTCGAGCTATAGTAACTTAATCATAAAATTGTTATGATGGAATGGATTAGAAGTATGGGTAATGTATTTTACCTTACTTAGAAATTGTTAAGAGTGGAATCTAGAAGAATGCTATTAATATGGTGATATTAGTAGAACAATCAAACTCAAAGTATGACTCAATGGGTGATAGTATATGACTAACACGCCAAAGAAAATGAGCTAGTAAGACTAGCATTGCTTGATGTTGAATGATTCTTCTATAAAGGAAAGGGAATATTGAAAATAGAATTACAAAAAGATATATGGCAGAAAAAGAAGATAACTGGAAAGTCCAGCTCAGGAGTATATGCTTGATATACAAGTTATAGATGTATTACTAGTTAACAAAGTATTTTTGGGTATTTTGATACCACATTGGTTGGTATGAGTTGTCATACAAAGCAACGCAATGAAAGAAATACAAGGGCCTAAAAGGAACTAGTAATAGATGTGGAATCGATTATGACAAGAACATAAATAAAGTGTTATTGTGTTCATTGTCGTATCGAACCAACCAGTCAAGATTTATTTGAAGAACTTAATAATTTGTTATTTTGTTCTAGTCTTTTGTGAGAACAAATGAGATTGTTCAAACTATGATCATATTCCATAATTGATGGATATGTTAATATAAATCATGTTGGTAAAGTAAACATCTATAAGACTAAATGCTAAACGTTGCAAGACGTTGAAGAGTTTCACTTAAATTGTGACACCACCATTTTAGTTCATATCGGAAAGGAAAACATGAAGGAACTCCATATTGATGGACTTCCGGAGTCATTTTATTGACGCTTGTGAGACCTCTTCCAAAAGATGACTAGAATTCTGTTCTTAGGCCAAAGTAGAATGGACGACTAATTTAGTGGAGATTATACATATTGATGTATATAGTCCATTATGTGTAGTCATGTATGGTGGATTAATTTTTCCTTCATAAAATTCTGTCGATGATTTAAGTAGATATGCGAGTATATCTATTTAAAGGGAACAGAGTTTGACATTTTGAATTGGTTCAAAAGGTTGTTAATATGAAGTTAAAATCAATGTAACAAGATAATCAAGTATTTATGATTGGATCATAAAGGATAAAGTTTGAGTTACAAGTTTAGCAAATCATCTGAGAAGTTGCAGAATTGTTCTACAACTTATACTTCTCGAATACCCCACATTAGATTGGAGTATTCAAAAGACAAAATCAAACCCTGTTTGACATGGTAAGATTAATAAAATTGCCATTATAATTTTGTAGTTTATACATTAGTGACAACCGTTTTTCCACTGAAAAGAGCACCATCATGATCCGCTGAAATTGACAACATATAAGATATGGTTTGGGTAGTGACCCGAATTGTCACTTTCTTAAGTTTTGGTATGCATAGCATGTGTAAAATGTTTACAACCAAAATAGGATAAATATATGTTTATAAGGTTATCCCAAATAAAACATTGGGTATTTCTCCTATCACCGAACCAAAAGACAAATGTTGTTTGTCAGAAAGGGTTGATTTCTCGAGAAAGTAGTTCTTGCGAAACAAGTGAGTGGGAGCACAGTACAAACTCAACAAGGTTAGAGAATCTTCGTTATCATGTCAAGAGTAGCGCAGCACTGGAAGTTGTTCCGGGGTTTACTATTTTGACTAAGTAGAAGACACTACAAATGTTGTAGATACTTCAAATGAGTTTGCGAACTGTACCAGAAAAGTCCAAAACCTTTGTACTTAGAACAACTTGTGGTTTAAGTGTAAAGTGTTGTTTTGACAACAAAAGGACCTGGACCTTATAAAGGAAGCAAATGATGGGCCCTGACTTCGTAAAATTGACTATGAGTCATTATATCCGCCATAGTATCCTTGTATGAATATCAAGTATGTGACTTGGTAGTCCTTTTGATAGGCATGATGCCTAGCGATAGCAAAAGGGTCTATATAGCGACAAAGACATGGATTTTACATCTTATTAAAATTGTACTTATCGAAAAGTTGTTTTCGACGAAGTTCAAAGAGTTAACTACTACAAGATTTTGATCTTCCGTAGTGATGCTTTAGTCTTTGTGGATAGTTCTAGCAAAAGGTTACATATTATGATATGGCAGTTGAATAACAAAACCAACTATCCTCTCAAGGAAGTTTTATCAAGGATGTGTACTTGACACAGTCTGAGAGTTTTGTAAAATTCAAAAAGGTTGCTAGAAAGGTATGCACACTTCAATGGTTGAAGTGAGCATAACGAAGTTGAAATCTTTACCTTAATGAAGTTGTCAAAAGAGTTTGATTCCATCATGAACGATAAAGATGCTTGTAAAGTTACAAGAAATTAAGTGGGAGCGCTATGACATATTTCCAATACTTTATGTAGATGACATATGGTTGATTGGAAAATATGTATTTTAAATTAACACGGTTAAGATTTTCATATTGATGAAAGGCTTGGAAGATATTGGGCATCGATGTCTATAAAAGATGGATTCAAGCGCCTTATATGATTGAAGCCAAATTACATAGATGAAATATTGAAGTAAGTCAATATAAAATTGATAAGAAGGAGTTCTTGTCACATGGAAAATAATTGAGCAAGATTCATGTGTTTTGACACATGATGAGCATCATTGAAATTGAGATTTCTAAGTCATGTTTCCATGCTATGTACACAACCAGATGAGTCCTATGCTATAAAATGTTATAGTAGGATAATTCATATGATGATTAGACGACAGTGGGAGAGATCCTTGTGTCATTTTAGAAATGCTAAGGATATGTTTTCCTATATAGTAATGACAAAATATTAGTTTTAATATGTTACACTAATAGTCTTGTCATTTATTCAAGTAATTTTATCTCAAATAAAATATGTGATGAAGGGTAGCACAATAGGATGGAAGAAAGTTCCATGCTCGATTTGAAAGAGTTTCAAAATTAAAATATTGTGACAGATACTACAACAAAGGCTTAAGTATATCGTTGTGTTAACAACTGATTATAAGCGTATTTTGTGTCAAGGAGTTCTTTATTGAACTTGGTGAATTTCCAAGAATGCTGAAACTATGAAGCTACATTTTCACAATGTTAGTAACATCAGTTTAAGCTGAGGAATTAAGGTATCACCGGAACTTGGTGAGTTTCCAAGAATGCTAACACTATGATGCTACATTTTCACAATGTTAGTGACATCAGTTTAAGCTGAGGAATTAAGTTTTCATCAATTGACCATATATATATACAAAGCCATCTCATTAGAGAATGATTGATGCGTGTAGACGCAAAGAACATGCAAATACAATAGGACCTGAATAGTTCAGATCTTTTTGATGATGTTTACCGCATGCGAAGCATGGTAATAACACTGGTACGCCATATGTGTTAAAGTGCTTACAGACTAGATTATTGACTCTAGTGCAAGTGGGAGACTGAAGGGAATATGCCCGAGAGGCAATAATAAAATGGTTATTATCTTATTCCTTGTTTATGATGAATGTTTATTTCTCATGCTAGAATTGTATTAACCGAAAACGTTGATACATGTGTGCTTAATAAACAAACAATGGTTCCTAGTAAAGCCTCTCTTTTAACTAGCTCGTTGATTAATAGATGATCAAGGTTTCCTGATCATGAACATTGGATGTTATTAATAACGGGGTCATGTCATTAGAAGAATGATGTGATGAACATATACCCAAAGAGAATATAGCAATGCGATCAAGTCATTTAGTTTACATTGTTATATCAAACATACGAAGTAACTTATTCCTTAGACCTTGAGATCATGTCAATCACTGATACCGGAAGAGTGCTTTGATGGCATCAAACGTCACACCGTAACAGGGTGACTATAAAGGTGTCGTTAAGTATTAGGAAAGTATTAGTTGAGGATCATGGATCAAGAGTGGGATTTGTCCATCCAAATGACGGAGAGATATACTCTGGGCCCTCTCGGTGATATCACATCGAAACCGCTTGCAAGCACGTGATATGATCACAAGGATGTTATATCACGGGAACGAGAAAAGAGTACTTGTCGATAACGAGATTGAACAAGGTATGGTTGATACCAATGATCGAATCTCGGACAAGTAAAATATCGCGAGACAAAGGGAATAGTTCACGGCGTTGTTGGTTCACACGATCACGAGAGTCATCGTTGAATATATAGGAGTCATCACGGATCTCCAGATCCCGCTGTTGATTATTGATCGGAGAGGAGTCTCGATCATGTCTATCTTATTCGCGAACCGTAGGGTGACACACTTAAGGTTCGATGACGCGTTTGAGAGGATACGGAATATCGAAGAATATTTTGGACAGCACCGAAATTGTTTCGGGGAAAATTGAAATAGTTCAAGGGGTTTTTCGTCGAATGGTTGTTAATAGAATTAACAAATGATTCGAGGTGCTTTATGCAAATTTTTGTTAATAGAATTAACAAATGCTGAAATAAAGAAATAATTTTTTTTTTATTGATTTATTAAAGAAAAACTCTTGGATTTTCTAAGTGGGGTTTAAAGGAAAATGAGTGGGTGTGAGTGGAGTGTCCACTCACATCATGAGGGAAGAGGTGGGGGCACACCATGGGGCTGGCCGCACCCCCCTTGGGCTGCCTCCCCCCTCTCCTATAAAAGGAGGGTGAGAGCTCTCCCTCCTCCACACACTTGGCCACTTCCATTTCCCTCCACCCGCTGCTCCATTTCATGGTCTCCGGCTTGGCGAAGCCCTGACCGTGGGATTTTTCACCACCACCATGTCGCGTCCTGCTGGAGTTCCGAGGGATCCTCTACTTCCGCGCCCCGCTGGAACGAGGGAACGGAGGTCGTCATCAACCGTACGTGTGACCAATCACGGATGCACCGCCGGATTGCGGTGCCATCTTCTCGCTATCGGGATCGGTGTGAGTACGACTACGCCAACAACGAGATTTGATCTCGTACCACTTTGAGTCTTCGAGGGTATGTGTTCTCCTTAACCCTCTTGTTGCCCGTTGCACTTCGTCTCATAGATTAGATCTTGGCCTTTCGGGTATCTCTCGCGTAGGAAATTTTTTGTTTTCTATGCTACGTTCCCCTTCAAATCATTGCTTACATTACACACTTTGTTTAATACAGTTATGTGTTGCTTGCAACTTAATACCTAAGGGGGTTCGGATGATAACCTGAGGGTGGATTATTAGTCATAGATGCAGATGGATGTCGGTCTATGTATATTGTTGTAATGCCCGCACTAAATATCATAGTAGTCTTCATGTCATATTGTGCACTACGGTGCAGCCTCTATTTGTCAATTCCCAACTATAATTTGTTCACCCATCATGCTATCTTTTATGGAGAGACACCACTAGTGAAACTATGAACCCCGATCCATTTTTCCACAGTGTTAAACAAACCACAACTAGTTCCTGCTTTCTTTACTTACTGCAAGCATACATCATTTTCCACACTATACGTCTAATCTTTGTTTTCAGCAAGACCGGTGAGATTGACAACCTCACTGTACCGTTGGGACAAAGTATTTTGGTTGTGTTGTGTGCAGGTTCCACGTTGTTGCTGACACCGGTGAAGCGCCAGTACCACCGTTAGTGGCATCAACCTTCCTGAGATCCTCTTCCTCCTACTGGATTGATAACCTTGGTTCTTAAGTGAGGGAAATTCTTGCCACTTTCTCATCACACCTTCCTCTTGGGGTTTCCAACACACCATCAAAGGGCATTAAGAATTTATGGCGCCGTTGCCGAGGAGGAAGAAGTCTCCTGGCAAGGGGAGTCTCTCACTCTCAACCTCTTTATTTTGTTTATTCTCTTGTTTTTATTTTTGTTTTGTTTTGATTTTCTTTATTAAAAACACACAAAAAATAGTTTACTTCATAGCCGTTATTTATTTGCTTGCTTTTATTCTGCTAAAATGAGTTCCTCTGAGAATACTAAGTTGTGTGACTTCACTAGCACAAACAACAACGATTTTATTTGTACACCTACTGCTCCACCTGCTCCTACTGCTGCTTTCTATGAGATTAAACCTGCTTTATTAAATCTTGTGATGAAAGAGCAATTTTCTGGTATTAGTACTGATGATGCTGCTGCCCACCTTAATAATTTTGTTGAACTATGTGAGATGCAAAAATATAAAGATGTGGATGGAGATATTATTAAACTGAAATGATTTCCTTTCTCTTTGAGAGGAAGAGCTAAAGAATGGTTGCTATCTTTGCCTAGAAATAGTATTGATTCATGGACTAAGTGTAAAGATGCTTTCATTGGAAAATATTATCCTCCTGCTAAGATTATATCCCTTAGAAGTGACATAATGAATTTTAAACAATTTGATAATGAACATGTTGCTAAAGCTTGGGAAAGAATGAAAACTATGGTGAAGAATTGTTCCACTCATGGACTGACTACTTGGATGATTATACAAAACCTTTTATGCAGGACTGAATTTCTCCTCAAGGAACCTATTGGATTCAGCTGCTGGAGGTACCTTTATGTCCATCACTTTGGGAGATGCAAGAAAGCTTCTTGATGATAAATTATTCAGAGTGGTACACTGAGAGAGCTCCACAAGGTAAGAAGGTAAATTCTATTGAAGAAACCTCCTCTTTAAGTTAAAGGCTTGATTCTATTATGTCTATGCTTGTTAATGGTAAAGCTCAAGTTGATCCTAATAATGTTCCTTTAGACTCTTTGGTTACTCAAGAGAGCATGTTGATGTAAACTTTATTAGAAATAATAATTTTAATAACAATGCTTATAGAAATAATTTTGGTGGAAACAATTATAAGCTCGATCCTCCTAATAATGGTTATGGTAATTCTTATGGCAACTCCCACAATAATAATAAAAGCTCTACCTCTGATCTTGAAAACATGCTTAAAGAATTTATTAGCACACAAACTACTTTTAATAAATCTGTTGAGGAAAAGCTTGGTAAAATATATGTTCTTGCCTCTAAAGTAGAAAGCCTTGCTATTGATGTTGATTTTCTAAAACTAAAAGTTTTGCCACAAGATGTTAAACAAAGTAAAACTTTGAATGCCATTCAAGTTTGAATTGATGATAATGTTAGGTTGATGGTTGAATTACGTGCTAGATGGGAAAGAGAAGATGAATTGGCTAAAAAGAATAATATTGCTAGAGTTTGCACTATTACAACCACTAGTAAAACTAAAGCTCCTAGTGCTAGTAAACCTCCTACTATCAATGGTAAAGTAGTTGGTGTTAACAAAGTCCCTTCTCCTTTGGTGAAACGTGCTAAATTGCCTCAAACTGCTGAAATTGCTCCTGATAAAAGTGCTGAAATTTTTAGAGGCGTGGGAGATAATGGTTCCATTACTTTTGATGATAATAATATTGATTTTGATGATTGCAATATATCTGAAGTTATTATGTTTCTACAAAAGCTTGCTAGAAATCCAAATGCTAGTGCCATGAATATGGCCTTTACTAAACATATTACCAATGCTCTCATGAAAGTAAGGGAAGAAAAGTTGAAACTTGAGACATCTATCCCTAGAAAATTAGATGATGGTTGGGAGCCTATCATTAAGATAAAAGTAAATGATTTTGATTGCAATGCTTTGTGTGATCTTGGTGCTAGTATTTGTGTTATGCCTCAAAAGGTTTATAATATGCTTGATTTACCACCGTTGGAACACTAATATTTGAATGTTCATCTTGCTGATAATGCTAAGAAGAAACCTCTTGGTAGAATTGATGATGTTCTTATTATGGTTAATAATAACCTTGCCCCTATTGATTTTGTTGTTATGAACATTGAATGCAATGCTTCTTGTCCTATTGTTTTGGGAAGACCTTTTCTTAGAACTGCTGGTGCTATTATTAACATGAAAGAGGGGAGTATTAAATATCAACTTCCCCTCAAGAAAGGTTTCGAACACTTTCCTAGAAAGAAGATGAAGCTACCTTTTGACTCTAAATAGAGCAAAATATGATGTTGATGCTTCTTCACTTGAAAATACTTGAGTTGCCCTTTTATGCCTAGCTGAAAGGCGTTAAAGAAAAGCGCTACCGGGAGACAACCCGTTTTATTTTGCTGTTTTGAAACTGTTTTATTTCGTTTTCTTTGGTGTGATTTGCACCTGGGTGTTGTCTATTTCCTTAGCAACCCCTCTGTATCTTTTCTTTTGAGTTTTTGTTGAGCCAAGTAAAGCCTCTAGTGGAAAGTTGAGCCTATATTTTGGAGTTCTGCGCAGGAAACAGATTTCTGTTGTCCACTGTTATTCCGTTAAAAATAAAAAAAAATCAAAATGGCCTGAGTTTTTTGTGCTTAATCCTGAGTTATATATGCAAGTTTTCTTAGAAGACCAGTTTTTGATTTGAGCAACAAAATATTTTTGAAAAAATCGATCTTTACCTGTTGTTCTATTTTGACAGATTTCTACCATTTATCGCATTTGCATCTTAATCTCTTTCTTTTGGTGTTCTTTTGAGAGAAGGAGTTTTGAAAGAAGTTGTGACAGTAGCTAATGTGTTTTTGAGTGTTAGACTTGTGTTGAAACTAAACCATGTGAATTTATTATTTCAACTGCACTAACGTTGCTAATGAAGATTGTGAGAATTTTGGTGTGAAGGAAGTTTTCAAGGGTCAAGAGAAGAGGATGATATGATGTGATCAAGAAGAGTGAAAAGACTAAGCTTGGGGATTCTCTGGTCGTACATCCAAGCAAATTCCAAGAATACTCAAGCGTCTAAGCTTGGGGATGCCCAAAGCATCCCCTTCTTCATCAACAAATTATCAGGTCACTTCTAGTGAAACTATATTTTTATTCGGTCGCATCTTATGTGCTTTACTTGGAGCGTCTTTTATTTTTGTTTTCAGTTAGTTTTTTCTTTCACTTTGTTTTACTTTTTCAATAAGCTTGGTTGGACCGCAACATTCTTTTATTGGAGAGTGACACGCTCCGCTTTTTCATGAGAATACTTTGTATTCTTAATCTCTGTCTAGCTGATGCCTTTATTTAGCTCTTGTTTTGCATGCATCTTTTATTAGAGTTGTTAGTTTTAGTAGTGTTATGTGATTACTCTCATGTTTTCTTGCTGTACCATAAAGAGTATTTTTGTTAAAGCATGTTTTGTATGGTGCTTGTTGGGAGAAAGAAAATTGTTGCTTGAAGTAGAATTTATAATAGTACTAGTAGAAGTTTGTATAGACTGTGGCTAGGAATTTTTCATGCCATGCTAAATGTTATTTTAGTTTTAAAGACTTGTGGTTATTGAGTAGCATGATTAGCCTCAAATATCTGAGAGTGTTTAATATGTCTTGAAAGATTCATGAGTTGCCTTGTGGTATTCTCTTTCGAATGTTTTATTTGGTTGACTTGGCGCATGCTCACACCATGTTTATGACTACAAACCAGTCACAAATAGGCTCCATGACCACTTAGTTTTTGAACTGGTGGTACTGCTTATGTTTTAATTAATGATTCTTATGTCGCTATGCATGATTATGGCTCTTATGCTCTCTTGATTTGTCGCTCCCAGTCTTTTGCTAGCCTCCACCTATACTGAGTATGAGCTCTACTCGTGCATCCAAACTCCCTTAAACCAAAGTGTTTCCCATTGTGTCCACCATACCTACCTACATGTGGTATTTAACTGCTACTCCAAGTAAATTTCTCATGTGTTACCTTTAAAACCTTCAAAATTACTCCTGCTTTATGTTCATGTTTTTGCTCATGAGGACGTAAATTGAGAATCTTTATCTCACTTGTTGATTGGATTTCACACCCTGGACTAGTGGCTTCATCCGCTTATCCATATGATAGAAGAGCTGGCAGCGTGGTGCCCAGTCCCAAATTAATGCAAACAAATTCTCTTCACTATTTTTGCCCCTGATTTATCAGTCAAAGCATAATTGTGTAAACAAAAGAGAAAGAGGGATGACCTTCTACACCAGTTGTGTCCTTCACCATGGGAGCCGCTCCTGTGAATCCAGTTGGCTTGTGACGTACTATATTTTATGTTTACCATTCGTTGACACTAGCATACATCTCCCAAAATATAGACACTCAGTGTCAAACTTTTAATACCTCTGTTTAATAAAATAAAAGCTCTACACATGAGTGATCCCTGCTTCCCTCTACGAAGGGCCTTTCTTTTACTTTTATGTTAAGTATCCATCTTCTAACTTTATGCACAGTTGAGAGAGCATTTTTGCCATTCTGAGTTCCATGTGCATTTGTCCCATAAGCATCAATAATTACATCATGATGTGATATTATTTGTTCTTAAATTATTTGTTCTAGTCTTCCTCATGAACTTTGAAGGTGTCCTGGCATTTATGTTTTTCCCCACTCTTAAGGACTATCGAAATATCACTTCGCCATGCTTTCTTTATACCTGAAACAAACATTTACCTCTCTTTGCATTATTTTTCATGATCCTTTATTTGAGATACTCTTCGTGATGCAAAGTAATTACTATGCTTTATTATTAATTTTTATTTATCATGTCTGTGTTTAAAGTTTTATGATCTCAGCATGCATATGCTTTTACATTAGATTGATCAAGTTTATGTTAGTAGCATGTCACCTAAAAAATTATTGTTTTATCGTTTACCTACTCGAGGAGGAGGAGGAACTAAGCTTGGGGATGCTTGATACGTATCCAATGTATCTATAATTTTTGATGCTCCATGATCATATTTTGCCAATTGCTACTTGTTTTCTCCCTTATTTATAGCATTTTTATACGTTTTTCGGGACTAGCTTATTAACAAGATGCCAAGTGCCAGTTCCCTGTTTTCTGCTGTTTTTGGTTTCAGAAAAGTTGTTCTGCAAAGATTCTCGGAATTGGACCACAAAGCCCGATCCCCCTGGCCGCGCCACCTATGGGTGTGGGGCCCCTGGAGCTCCACCGTCTTTGCCCTTTCGCCTATTTAATCCCCCCGGATGGAAAACCCTAAGCACCTGATAAAAAATTCCCGAAAAGTTCCGCAGCCGCCATCACCGTCAACCTTAGATCAGGGGTGTTCTAAAGCTGTTTCCGGCACCCCGCCGGAGAGGAGATCATCACCGAAGGCTTCTACATCACCATGCCTGCCTCCGGAGTGATGCATGAGTAGTTCATCCTTGGACTACGGGTTCGTAGCTGTAGCTAGATGGTTGTGTTCTCCTCATATGCATCCATGTTTAGATCTCGTGAGCTGCCTATCATGATCGAGATTGATCTTATGTAATTATTTATGATGTGTTTGCTGGGATCCAGTGAATATTGAACTTATGCCAAGTTGATTATAGTATTTATTTGCATATGCTATTTGTGATCTTGCATGCTTTCCGTTGCTAGTGGTTGCTCTGGCCAAGTAGTTGCTAGTGACTCCAAGAGGGAGTATTTATGCTCGATAGTGGGTTCATGCCTCCTCACCACCTTGCTCGAGTGACAGAAACGTGAAGGGGGGATGTGCTATTGCCATTAGGGAGAAAACATCGGTGAGAGTGCCCGCGTGCATAATCATTGCTTACATTACACACTTTGTTTAATACCGTTATCTTTTGCTTGCAACTTAATACCTAAGGGGGTTCGGATGATAACCTGAGGGTGGATTATTAGTCATAGATGCAGATGGATGTCGGTCTATGTATATTGTTGTAATGCTCGCACTAAATATCATAGTAGTCTTCATGTCATATTGTGCACTACGGTGCGGCCTCTGTTTGTCAATTGCCCAGCTGTAATTTGTTCACCCGGCATGCTATCTTTTATGGAGAGACACCACTAGTGAACCTATGAACCCCGGTCCATTTTTCCACACTGTTAAACAAACCACAACTATTTCCTGCTTTCTTTACTTACTGCAAGCATACATCATTTTCCACACTATACGTCTAATCTTTGTTTTCAGCAAGACCGGTGAGATTGACAACCTCACTGTACCGTTGGGACAAAGTATTTTGGTTGTGTTGTGTGCAGGTTCCACGTTGTTGCTGACACCGGTGAAGCGCCAGCACCACCGTCAGTGGCATCAACCTTCTTGAGATCCTCTTCCTCCTACTGGATTGATAACCTTGGTTCTTAACTGAGGGAAATTCTTGCCACTTGCTCATCACACCTTCCTCTTGGGGTTTCCAACACACCATCAAAGGGCATCAGCGGGCGGCAGCGCTGCGCCACGTGGTGAATCTTACACACGAAGGTAACTAGGCGAACTAGTTTTAGCGGCAAAGTCCAAGAGAAATTGGCTAAGGGCTGGGATCTCGGCAAAATCCAAAGCAGCGCAGTCTACTCGGTTGGCATAGAAAAATTTCACAAGGAATGAGGGATTGAATTCCAGTTCGGTTTGGAACTCGACCGAGAAGATCTGCATCTCGGTCACACATTCGGAAAGAGATTGGTTTAAGCTGGCATGGCCCAATGTCCGAGTTCACCGGACCATACCAGCTTCGGGGACTAATGTCGGGGGGCTACCCCCCGAATAGAGGCAAGATTGGTAAGAAAAGGTGTTTGAGGTACTGCTTACCGAGTTGGGACGTACCGAGTTGGTATGTGCCGGATAGAATAATACTGAGTAGATTGGCTACCGAGTTGGAGCTACTCGGTAGGAAGGACAAGAAGCCAAGGTGAAGATATGGGTGCTTGTCTGGATCATCCGAGTAGCACTTCGAGGGACCGGATAAAGCATAGTGATGCTCTACTCGGAGGGAAAGTCAATGGAGCCGTTGTGGTTTCGTATAATCAGGGAGAGTACAGGCGTGCGGTTCAACTTACTAGGCATGATGATGCATATGCATACGCTGGTACAATACGCCGTATGGGCGAGGCCTCGTCCTGTCTCTGACAAGGGGGACATGACATGTCAGTGACCAGACCGCGACGACTTTCGGCGACTGTCAGCGGAGAAGCGGAGGCGTGCGCTACAACACAGTGTGTAGTCACGTAACCTATACTATTAGTTTGTGGCCACCAGTATATAAGGTGGCCTCCCCCTCTTGCGTGAGGGTCGATTCTTGGGTGGCTCATTACGTAAGAACTGGGGTGCTGCTAGTTTGAGTAGAGAGAGATAGCAGTGGAGCTCCATCTTCCTTTAGCTCCTTGAGCTTGAGGAGTTCTTGTACTCGGTCACCACATATACACAGAGAGAGGCAGGAGTACGGGTGTTACCTCCACACGAGGGCCCCGAACCTGGGTAGATCTTGTTGTTTGAAGTGTAATGAGCGCGCCAGCTAGGCGTGCGATCCCTCCCCGGATACCCATAGTGTCCATCGGTCCCAAACTCAAGCCATCATATGGCATATGTCTTTACAAATCCACGACAAGGGGCGTTTGTTGACCCTATGTTCGCCAATTTGTCTGCTTCCTTGTTGCTTGATCGTGCGGTGTGCTTCAGCTCACACCCTTTGAAACTTCCTTCGAGTAGGTTATACATGTCGCGATAGGCGATCATGTTATCTGTGACAATGTTGCACTCCTTCATCGTCTGCTGCACGATAAGATTTGAGTCTCCGTATATCATCAATCGAGTGGCTCCAAAGGCAATCACCATCTTCATGCCGTGTAGTAGGGCCTCGTATTCTGCATCGTTGTTGGACGTTGGATCGTCAGAGGGGGAAATCGAGTCGAAGGACGTACTGTAGCTTGTCGCCCCTTGGCGATATGAGGATTATTTCGGCTCTGGCTCCCTCGTTTCTCTTTGACCCGTCGAAGTACATGATCCAGTTGCTCGTGTATTATGGGGGTCCTGGGGTTTGCAGCTCCGTCCACTCGCTCAGGAACTCCACGACAATCTTGGATTTTACAGCGTTACGTCCTGTGTATATTATATCCCAGGCGCCTAGATCGATGCTCCATTTTGCGATTCTTCCGGATGCCATGGGATTGTTCATGATAGTACCGAGTGATGCGTCGTTTAGCACCGTGACGGTATGCTCCTGGAAGTAGTGTTTGAGTTTATGGGCTGTAAGGACCACTCCATACACGAGTTTCTCGTAGTGGGGGTATCGCTGTTTGCATGGCGAAAGCACCTCGCTGATGTAGTATATTGGTCTCTTAACGCTGTATGCTTTTCCGTCCTCTGGCCACTCGACAACAATCATCGTGATGACGACATGATTTGTTGTGGCTAGGTAAAGGTAGAGGGGTTCCCTTTCCTGCGGCGTTGCCAATATGCGTCTGCTCTGCATCACTCTTTTCAGATCGATGAACGCCTTTTTTGCTTCTGGCGTCCACTCGAAGTTATCTGTTTTCTTCAGCAACTTATAGAAAGGGAGTGATTGCTCGCCTAACCTTGCTATGAACCTGCTGAGGGATGCCAGTCGCCCTGCGAGTTACTACATGCCGTGAAGATTTGTCGGTTCTTTCATCGTCAATATCGCTTGTATTATCTCCGGATTGGCTTCGATTCCTCGGACGGAGACCAGATAGCCGAGGAGTTGTCCTACAGGAACTCCGAAGACGCACTTTGTCAGGTTGAGTTTGATTCTGTACGCGTTGAGAGCGTCGAATGTCTCCCTGATATCCTCGAGGAGTGTGTCCTCCACTCGAGTCTTGATGACGATGTCGTCAACGTAAACTTGTACGTTCTTGCCAATGAGTTTGGCGAGGCATTTTTGCATGCACCGCTGATATGTTGCGCCTGCATTTTTTAGCCTGAAGAGCATTGTCGTGTATCAGTATAAACCGTGTGGTGTGATGAATGTTGTCTTCTCTTCATCCTCTTGCTTCATCCTGATTTGATTATGGCCCGAGTAGGTGTCCAGGAAGGAGAGTCGCTGACAGCCTGCTATAGAATCTACGATCTAGTCGATTCATGGTAATGGAAAGTTATCCTTGGGGCAGTGTTTGTTCAACGACGTGTAGTCGATGTACATGCGAAGGATGTCAGTATTTTTCTTCGGGACTAACACTGGCTTTGCTAACGAGGTGGAAATCTTAATTTCCATGATGAACTTGGTGGCTAACTATCTGTTCACCTCTTCTCCAGCTCTCTTTTTTGGCTCAGAAAAACGTCGGGTGGTCTGCTTGACTGACTTTGCATCTTTAAACACTTCAAGTGAGTGCTCAGCGAACTCCCTGGGTATTCCTGGCATATCTGAGGGCTGCCAGGAATTTTTTTTCAGTACTCACGGAGGAGTTCGACGAGCGCACTTACCTATGCGGGTGATATGGTGGTGGACACCATCGTCGTCTTCGCGGATTCTGTCGGGTGCACTTAATGTTTTCGAGTGTTGTTGTTTGGGCTGAACTCGAGTTCTGGGGCGTTCCTTTTGGTGAGCGGCATCACGGAGTAATCCGTGGTTTTTGCCAACTCCTCTTGCATCCCGAAAGATTTCGCGATTTCGTTGAACTCACTGTCGCATTTGTCTGACTTCTGAAAGTCGCCGTTTATGGTGATCGTGTCGTCTTCTCCTGGAAGTTTGAGCTTCAGGTAGGCATAGTGGGGTACTTCCATGAATCTCGCGAATGTTGTTCGGCCGAGAATGACGTGGTACTGCGATGGCCAGTCGACCACCTCAAAGTAGAGAAATTCTCTCCTGTAATTCTTCGGGTCTCCCAATATCACTTCCAGGTTGATTGTTCCGAGTTGCCGGACGGCTTTTCCTGGTACTATCCTGTGGAAGGATGTTTCCGATTCTGCGAGTCCGTCCAGGTTCTTGTTCATCTTGCGGAGTGTGTCCGCGTATATGATGTTGATTCCGCTGCCACCGTCCATGAACACCCGAGCAAGGTCGTAGTTGCCTATTTGCGCCTGGATGACGAGCGCGGCATGCCCTGACCGATAAAATCATGGAGGGTGGTCCTCTAGGGAGAAAGTTATCGGCTGCTCTGACATCTTCAGGTACTCAGTCTTGGACGGTGGGGCATGTACTGCCATGTTGGCTTGGCATGTGTTCATCTTCTAGACTCTGCGGGACGGGCAAACCTTATGTATCATTCCGAGGAGCCCTTGTGGATTCAGGTATCCCTTAACTCCTTGGTTTGCAGCGGGTGGCGCTGGTAGCGCGGCCAGCACTGCGTTCTGGTGTACTGCGGATGGAGGCAGGGGTTGTGGGTGGTATCCTCCTGGCAACTGCGGGTATCTCTGGTTAATGGCGACTCTGTGCTTCTTTGTGTATGCCTCGTGGATGTCCTGGAACTTTCGGCAGTCCTTGAGGAGGTGGGCGGCCTTGGTTTTGCCTGTGTGCTCGTCCCAGGATCTGTAACACACGCGCGGTCTTCCTTCAAGCCAACTACGGGCAGCGCCTATGAGGTACAGGTTCAGGTACTGCATGGTTGTTGTCTTGTTCCCGCGCTGGCACTTCACCGTGGTAAGATAGTCTGCGAGCGATGACTTGGCTTCTATCGAGCCGTCGTACTTTGGGACCTCCGTTGAGAGCTTGAACCTTTTGGGCATTGGCGCCTCGCGGATGCTGGGACTGAAGCATATCGCGCCGCAGGCTTCCTCGTCCGAGGAGGTAGATAGTGATCGGTCGCGGTTCCTGTGAGCGCGAGCCCTGTCGACCTTGTTCTGCGTGATGTGTCCGCGTGCGTCATATTGAGTCCGATCGTGATCATCCTCTGGCCGTGGCTCCCTGCTGCGATGTCGCGAGCGGTTCCGGGGACTGTTGTCACGGTTTCGCGAGATGTCGTCATCGCTGTGTGGGCTGTCGCCACGGCGCCTAGCTTCTTTTCCTCTGGGGCGGCGAGGCGATCTCTTGTCTCCTCTATTTGGTGACGTGCTCTCGCGTCTGCGAGGCGTTTTGTCCAACCGAGGGGTTTTGTTGGCTTTCGGGGTCGTCGCTTGCTTCCAATTTGGGGCGGCGATTGCTGCTCCGGCCATTCCTAGCCCCTTCTGGACTTGTCGATGTTGTTGTGCGCGGGGGTCGTTTTCAGGCGGCTGGTTCCCACGACAGTTGGCGCCCACCGTGGGGCCTGCGTCCAAGGGTGTTTACATCACGGGAGAAGCTCGGGAGAACATGAAGAACCTCGTCATCGGCGAGATCTACACCAACCCCGAAGGAGAGAAGATGGTGGACGATTTTGGCTGGGGGCCAGAGTCGGATTTACTGGATGTCGGATCTATCGTCACAATTGGCCGGGCAACGTCTTCGTCGGCATGGTACGTACGTCCGGTTCAATTCCTGATAATGTTGAATATGATTCTGTGTCAGGAGGAGCAACCTGCGTTCAGTCGGATGGGGAAGAGTCGGTCGGGACGATCGATCCGATAGAAGAGCCCACCGCGAAGAGGGAACAACCGGAGGAGCCGGCATGGACCCCGCGTGGCCGGGTCACGAGAGAAGATGATACCGAGTCTATCCTGCACCTGCTGGAGGATCGGTACGAAGAGGATAGCTGTGATGAGGAAGAGTATGAATCTTCACCAGGCATCGCGCTCCAGGTCGCGGTCTACACGGCCCCTGCAACCAATCTCAATCAGGGGGACGTGACTACGGCCGCGGTCGGGGCGGCGCGAGCGCTGGCTCAGCAACAAAATCCGGTTGATGGAAACCCGGTCATAGCCCGGGTTGACGGAGAGTCGGCTTCAGTCACCAGCAATACCCCGGAAAGCGAATTGCAAAGAAACATGTTTGGGTTTATGACGAACAGAACGCCAGGAGCAGGGCCCTCGAATCCACGAAATCTGGCTCTGTTCAACAATAACCTGATCTTGGATCCTACGGTGCTAGCAACGGTGATAACCCCGGAAAACGCGGCGGCACGCGCTGCGGATCTGGATGTGGCCCGCCGTGCATTGGATCAGCAGAGGAGAGACATGGAAGCTGAAAGACAGGGGATAGCAGCGCGCCAGCGCGAGCTGGAAGCATTGGAAAACCGGCTCCAGGTTCAGTCGACCAGGATGCACAATCAGAGATACCAAACGAGATTACCGGCAACGGGAGGAACTTTAAACCCGGCCGCGTTGTTTATCACACCCCAGGATCAACCAATTCCGGCTGTGGATCAGGAAACCGGACATCAGCCTGCAACCCTGGGAGGACAGCCGGCAAACGTACAAGCCGGGTTACCCACATTGCAAACAGGGATCGTAACTGGCAATACAACACCACCACCGCCACGATTTCACACTCCACCAGGTCACTTCAATAACCCCATGGACAATGTATATGAAGCAACATTGGCATTGGATCGCATCCCCGTAAGAGAGTCACCCCATGCGGAGGAGACCCGGCGGGCGATAGATCTATTGCGCACAGCAGTGGCTTAGCAAGCCAATTACCCGGATAACAGGAGTGGAATGCATGGAACGCCGTATGTTAGCCGGCATAACAGAAATATCGGCAATATTCAGACGAGCTCAGCACGGCGGAGGGCAGAGCAGCAGCAAATGCCGCCTCCTCCCCGTAGACCAGCAACACCTGCAGTATCAGCAGCGCAAGCTATCGTGGACAGTTCTCGAGCCAGGCGCGCAGCAGCCGGGTCTGCGGTACGAGGGTCGGTAGCGGTTGCACCCCCCGCCGTACTTGCCGCCGGATCACATGTTTCCCGGGTGAGGCCAGTACCAGATTTTGGCCGGGCCCAAATGTTTGTCGGATGCCATCAGAGCCGAGCCTTACCCGGATAAGTTCAAGGAACCGGGTAAAGTGGTCAATTACGAGCCAACCATGGATCCAGAAACCTGGCTGGGTAGTTATGAGATGGCCATGTCGATTCGCAATGCATCTGAAAATCTGCAAGCCAAGTTTATGTACCTGATGATGTTAGAGGGAGCAGCAAAGTTATGGTTCAACAATTTACCGGAAAAATCTATCAATTCATGGAGTCAGCTGAAAGTTGCATTTATCAAGCACTTTGATGGGACGTGCAGGAAGTTATTCACAATCGATGATCTAGAACGATGTGTCCAGAAGAAGGGTGAGTCGGCGCGCAGTTGGGTGCGCCGGGTTATGGAAATACTTCACTCGTCCACAGATATTCAGCCAAAGGATGCGCTACAGGCTATGGCAAAAACATGCAAGTACATACCCCTAGTGCAAAAGCTAACACGCATGAAATCTAGTCGGAATGCTTCGGAGGTTTCTATGGGAGAGTTGATGGACGCGTGCAACAAGCATGCCGCCACGGATACCACAGAGGAGGATGTTGATGACAAGAAAGCCAAAGCCAACGCGAGCAACAGTGGAAGACCCGGCAATGGATCTGCGCCGGGTAACAATGGAGGAAATAATGGAAACAACCAGAACAAGCGCCCGTATGAGGTAAGTTCCGAGTTTGTCGCCAACACAGAGGCCGGGTTTGCAAGACCCAGAGCAGAAGGAAATTTCAACGGAGAAAACTTTAATGGAGGAAATTACCAAGGACCGCCAAGGCCGGCCAACCATATAGAGGCCTTCAGGATGCCCTGTCCGCGTCATAGCAGGAACGGCAGGCCGGCTAATCATTCGCTGGAACAATGCATGGATTTACAGAGATGGAAGAATGAGGAAATATAGAAGGAAATGCGAGGTGCAGGCCAGGGAGCAGGACCGGGTCCGGGAGGTAATCCGGGCAACGGCCCACCCCCAGCAGGCAACCCAGGAGGTGGCAATCCGGGTAACAATCAGGGAGGAGCTGGAGGTTTCCAGGCTAACCCCAAGCAGTTAGGGCAGTACCACGTTCACACCACAGGAACTTCTAACAAGGATAGAAAGATACTCAAAAAGGCAGTAAACTCGGTTTCTTCGGCTGTCCCGAGATACTTGAGATGGTCGGATCAAGAGGTAACATGGAGCAGAAGGGATCACCCGGAAAGAATAGAACATCCGGGTGTCTTAGCGTTGGTGGTTGCACCACAGGTTAACGGCTATGAGTTGAAAAAGGTTCGAATGGACGGCGGAAGCAGCATCAATATCCTATATAGGAAAACTTTCCTACACATGGGCCTCAAGGAGTCCCAGATATAGAAAAGTTCTACAGTATTTCATGGGATTGTGCCGGGTCACTCGGCGTGCCCCGAGGGGAAGATTACATTGGAGGTCGCTTTTGGGGAATCAAAGGATAATTTCCGAGTGGAGTGGCTCACGTTCGAGGTGGTAAAGTTGCGCAGCCCCTATCACGCGCTGTTTGGAAGGCCGGCTTACGCCAAGTTCATGGCTAGGCCGTGTTACGTATACCTACAGCTAAAGATCCCGGGTCCCAAGCAAACCATCACCATACATGGGAGCCGGGTTATAGCAGCTGAGTGTGACGAAGGAGACGCGGCAATGGCGGAACAAGCTTGCAGAAAGGAAGAGCTCAAGTATTACCGGTCTCAAGTAGACCCGGATGATAGAACAACATTGAAGAGGCCGAATACGGAGGATGAGAGAGCAAAGTTCAAAGCAGCACAGGACACAAAGATGGTGGCCTTTGTCGAAGGCGATCCCTCCAAGCAATTTGCTATAGGATCGAACCTAGACAGTAAGCAGGGGGAGGCACTCATTGAGTTCATTCGCGGAAATCAGGACGTTTTCGCCTGGACGCCCAGCGATATGCCGGGTATCCCGACTGAGTTAGCTAAGCACAGTTTACATGTTGATCCTAAGTCCCGGCCTGTGAAGCAGGGCCTGAGAAAAATGAATGAGGAGAGAAGAAAAGCTATAGGAGAAGAAATTGCCCGGCTATTGGCAGCCGGCTTTATCATGGAGGTATTCCACCCGGATTGGTTGGCAAATCCGGTTCTAGTACTGAAAAAGAGTAACGAGTGGAGGATGTGCATAGATTACACGAGTCTCAACAAGAATTGCCCAAAGGATCCATTTTCCCTTCCAAGAATAGATCATATCATAGATGCAGTGGCTGGAAGTGACCTATTATGTTTCCTGGACGCGTATTCCGGGTATCATCAGATCAAGCTCAAGAAGGAAGATTGGGAGAAAACATCGTTCATAACCCCCTTTGGGGCTTTCTGTTACAAAACCATGACTTTTGGGCTAAAGAACGGTGGTGCAACTTACCAGAGATGCATTCAGAAGTGCTTTGAGGATCAGATTGGACGCAACGTTCATGCCTATGTGGATGATGTGGTGATCAAGACCAGGAAAGCGGGAACATTTATTGATGATCTAAAGGAAACATTCAAGAAATTGAGAAGGTATCAGATGAAACTTAACCCTACAAAGTGCGTGTTTGGAGTTCCAGCAGGAAAATTACTCGGATTCATTGTTTCCGAGAGAGGAATCGAGGCAAACTCGGAAAAGATCAAAGCTATCCAGAGTCTGAAAAGGCCGGAAAATTTGAAGCATGTTCAAAAACTTACAGGGTGCATAGCAGCATTAAGCCGTTTCATATCCAGGCTTGGAGAGAAGGCAATTACCTTATACCGGCTCTTGAGGAAATCCGACAAGTTTATTTGGGACCAAGAGGCGGATGAGGCGTTCGAGGCACTAAAGAAGCAATTATCTGAGGCACCAGTCTTAGCAGCTCCGGGTCCTAAGGAGCCCATGTTACTATACATTGCGGCCGGGCCCCGGGCGGTTAGCGCAGTGGTTGTTGTTGAGCGAAAAGAGGATGGAAAAGATCACCCGGTACAGAGGCCGGTTTATTACGTAAGCGAGGTATTATCGGAAGCAAAGCAGCGTTACCCACATTGGCAGAAGTTGGTTTTCGGGGTCTTCATGGCCAGCCGAAAATTGAAACCGTATTTTCAGGAACACCCCATAACAGTGGTTAGCTCTATACCAATGTCAGATATTATCAGAAACTCAGATGCAACAGGTAGAATAGCCAAGTGGGCCATTGAGATGGGAGATTATCATATCAACTACGAGCCCAGGTCAGCAATCAAATCCCAAGCTTTAGTTGATTTCATCAATGATTGGACTCACACAAGCATGCCAACAATGACACCAAGTTCCGAGTCTTGGGTGATGCACTTTGATGGTTCTAAGCAGTACGAGGGATCAGGAGCTGGGGTGGTACTTACATCACCCAAAGGAGATAAACTGAGCTACGTGTTGCAAATTCACTTTGATTGCTCCAACAACGTGGCCGAGTATGAGGCATTATTACACGGATTGAGAATAGCCAAGGAGATGAACATCAGGCGGATACGATGCTATGGAGATTCGGATCTTGTGGTGCATCAGGTCTCAGGAACCTGGGATAGGAAGGATGCAAAGCATATCGCAGAGAGGTGGACAGGGTTGCCGGGTGTTTTTTCGGGTATGAGGTGGAGCATATTGACAGGCGAAAGAACGAGGCAGCAGATGCGCTTGCAAGAATCGGTTCGCGCAGAGAGCTGGTTCCACCTAATGTTTTCCTGGACGAGTTATGGCGACCATCTGTTAAAACCGAGTCTGAGGAAGAGGTGGCTCCCAAGACCTGGATTTGGAGCTCGTGGCCACGATACGTGCTGTTCCCGAGTGGACATAGCCGTTTTTAGCTTATCTATCACGGGGCGAGTTACCACCGCAGGAAGTTTTAGCAAGGCAAATTCTGAGACGAGCAAAGGGCTATTCCATCATCAATGGCGAGTTATATAAAAGGATTGCAGCAGGAGTCTTTTTACGCTGTGTAGCACCAGAAGAAGGCCGGCAGATTCTGAAAGAGATCCATGAAGGTGATTGTGGGCATCATGCATCCACAAGATCCCTTGTGTCCAAAGCATATCGACATGGTTTATTTTGGCTCACAGCCTTAGCAGACGCGGAGCGCTTGGTGGCAAGGTGCGATGGATGTCAAAGGTACGCTCGCCAAATCCATGTGCCGGCTATGGAGTTGCAAACAATCCCATTAACCTGGCCGTTCGCTGTTTGGGGCATGGACATGGTGGGCCCCTTTCACATGTCACCCTGCAAAAAGACCCATCTTTTGGTAGCTATCGATAAATTTACAAAGTGGGTTGAAGTTATGCCAGTTACCAATTGCGAAGCAATCACAGCAGTCAAGTTCTTAAAAAGAATCATATACAGGTTTGGGTATCCTCACAGCATAATAATAGACAATGGAACCAACATGTCCCTTGGTGAGATGAAAAAATTATGTGGGAGCAATGGTATCCGGCTTGACATAGCATCAGTAGCCCATCCACAAGCTAATGGACAAGTGGAAAGGGCAAACCAGGAATTACTTCGTGGGTTAAAGCCACGGCTGCGGGTCCCGTGCATCAGAGCTGCTGGAGCATGGGTGGAAGAGTTACCATTAGTGGTTTGGGGAATTAACACCACACCTAACAGATCTACTCAGATGACCCCGTTTTTCATGGTTTATGGTGCAGAAGCAGTGTTGCCGAGTGATATTATTCACGACTCGCCCCGAGTGCCGGCTTACGTCGAGGTAGAGAACGAGAAGACCCGGCAGGACGCTGTGGATATGCTAGAAGAACACAAAGAACAAGCTTTGGAGAGATCAGCCATATATCAGCAGGATCTAAGGAGGTATCACAGCCGGCGAGTCAAAACCCGGGTCTTCCAGGAAGGAGACCTGGTGTTACGCCTGGTACAGTCAAAGGAAGGAAAACATAAGCTATCTCCACCATGGGAAGGACCGTTCATCGTAAGACGGAATTTGCACAATGGATCATATTACTTGGTAGATGCAAGGGAAGAGTCGGATAATGTCAATGACACCGCTCATACCACTTCATCTATGCAAGAGAGGGAAAGACCATGGAACGTGGCTCAGCTACGTCCCTACTACACCTAGACTAGACTAGGCTTACAAGTGGAACTACACGATGTAACAGGCAGCAGGTTTCAGACGCACTCTTTTCCTATCCAGGGTACCTAAGGGGACTGGAGGGTTTTTAATGAGGCGGCTTGCTGACCTAACTTTTCTCATATCAATAAAGAGATGGTTAAACTACGTTGTTGTTTCTTTCTTATGTGTTTTTTGCTAAGTTTTTCGTATTCCTGTTTTTGCTTTCTGTCTTTGATGTTTTCAGGTAAGTATTAGTCCTTCGTTTATAAGTACAGTAGTTTTCTAAAAGGTTGTATATATAGGTCTTGGGGGCTGATTGCTTGAATAGCACAGTTGCAAACTCAAAGACCCGGCCGCGATGCCATAAAGTTATAAGGACCGATTACTTGTAATAAGTACGGTTGCAATCTTATAACCGGACAATAGAGCCAAATTTTTCTTGATTTCTCTTGTTTAAGCTTGATGTGACTCGCAAAAATGTGGCATGCTTTGCTAGCGTGTAATTACAATCAGTCATGATGCCCAATGGGACTTGCCTGACCCTGTTCTTATACAGTTATAGCAGCATTGATTATCCACGCGAAAGCCGGCTTACAGCAAAGAGGATCAAAAGGGTCATCCAAACCACAAGTTATGTAGAGTACAAGGTTAACAGCCGGAAACTCGCAATATATTAAGCATAACTTCAAACTTATGTGAGTAACTCTAGGGTTTGGGCCTTAGTAGAAACAGTTTGCTCTTTTGAAAACTCCAAACCCCTAGACTCAGAAATTCGGGCCTTGGGGACTTGGGAATTTGAAAAAAGTAACAAATTGTCTAGCTATTAAGCTTAAAAACCCAAATATCCGAGTCTTGGGGACTTGGGGACTTAGAAAAAGTCCACTTGTCAAAACCCTCGAGACCCGGAAATCGAGTCCCACAAAAGGAAAAATAGCGAAAGTCGGAAAACCAGCAACGAAAAGTTTAAAGCTAGTAAATATCAAATGCATGCAAAAGGCCAGAAGGGCCACGAAAGCTATTAAGGTTTTAGCATATTACAAACCGATGGAGTAGTATCGAAAAGTGCACAGGCGCACTATTAAAAGAATAATTGTTTTAGATGCCCATTGGCCGAATAAAGTGTTTGAGGCAGCGAAAAGTGAAACTTCACTCGGCATTCTTCGCCGAGTCTTCAACGTTATCCCTGGCAGCCGGGTCTTCGACTTGCTCGCTGATGGTTTTCCCGGCTCCTGCGTCCGAATCAACAGCAGTACCGGCGCGCACTGGAGGAGGGACAACCGGCGTAGAGGTGGCAGGCGCAGTATCGGCCTCAGTCTTCTTTTTCGCAGCTTCTTCCTTCCTCTAGGCAGCTTCCGCCTTCCACCGTGTCAGCATGTCATAAGGCTTAGGCAAATCCGACTTAATTGGCTTGTCTTTGCCATCGTAAGGCGGAACGATTTTGCTTAAATCCAGACTGTCGGCGATCAAGCTCGCCGAGTGACGCACCTCAGTATTGATAGCCTTGAAGTTCTTACCAGAAAATTTGGAGCCGTCATTGTTGAATTCGGGAAACCCGCCAACGAGTTTTGCCGGCTCAAGCTTGGGAAAGTAGGCCTTGGCCAGAGCGAGCCCCCGGGTTACTCCAACCCGGCACGAAGAGCGCTTCCAGTGGTCGATCCACTCGGGAATGGTGGAACGCGCGTCAAGCAAAGTGTTCAAATCACCATACCCGGTGCCCGGCCACTTGATAGCTTGTAAAATCCATTTGGTGCCGGCACAGAGTTGCCGGATTACGGCCTTCAAGGTCTTCAACTTCTCGATATCATTTTCGTCTGGCATAGCCTCACCCGGCCCTGCAGAGTAACAGAAAGGTTAAAGCAAGAAATTCCGAGTTTTTTGCGGAATAAGAAATCCGGGTTATAGTTAATCAGTTAGAAGTTATTACCAAGCAGTGTGCGATAAGTATCGGCAATTTGGGCCGACAGTTTCTTCAGTTCACCCTCAGCAAGTTGGGACCTCTTCTTATACTTTTTCACATTTTTCTCAAGTTTCTCAGCATCAGCTTCCAGCGCTCACGCAGCTTTGTCTCCGTCTCGAGGAGCTTGTTGGTTTTAGCCAACACTTCCTCAGATTGGGCCACGTAAGCCTGCGAGAAGAGAAAAGGGAATATAAGTCGTGAAAACGATAAATCCGGGTGTGACAAACTATAGCGTTATAAAGTACCAAGCAAACTATACATAGTTCACTCGGAACTTGGGGACTAGGTGAGTATACAAGCAGTATTGGTTCACTTACCTGGTGCTTTTCCGCCATGGCTTCCAAAATCCCCTTTTCATCGGTTTTTAAGGTATAGAGACAACCTAGCATCTCGTCAAAGCTCAGTTCATCAAGTTTCACCCCGGAAGAGCTGGGGGCCTGGTTACTCGGAGGAGGAGTCCTTTCCTGCTTGAGGGGGGACACCCGGGTCGCTTGGGTCTCAGGAGTGGGGTCACCCATCCTCGCGCCCAGGACCTCGACGTCGTCACCCCCGGATCCATGCGAGGGAATAGGATACTCGGCCTCCTGATCGGCCGGGTCTTTCAGCAGGTCTTCTCCTTCTTCTTCTTCAGCGCCGCCAGCCGCGGCCTTCACAGTATCTACCGGCTCTTCCAGCGCCGGGTTATCCACGTCCATATCGTCCGGGTCACTGGTTGTGACCTTGGCTCTAAGGAAAATAAAAGGAGCAGTTAGCATATGATGAACGAAACTTATGGAAAGCGTTGGCGTACCAAATAGCAAGAGAGGTAGTTTACCCGGTGTTCACGAAGAAATCCGCCGGAAGATCGTTGCTAGACCCGGAGGAGGCTGTCAAGGGGTCCGAAAGTGAGACCCGGAATTGTCCAGCTAATGGATGATTGGGAGAAGGATGTTTTCGAGGAGAATCGGAAGGATGGGTCTGGGGAATACCGGCACGGTGAGCTGAGGACGAAGGGATACCCGGGTTGAGAGGGTCATAACCCGAGGAGTTCCGGGTTACCCTGCGCTTGACTGGAGCGGGTTCTTTCAAGTGTGGCGAATCGGACAAGCGTTGGTTAAGCTCGCACATGTTAGCGAATGAATATGGTTTGGAGGTGATAGTGGAATACGGAACCTTGAATACTACCCTTCGGGGCTTCCTCTTAGCTCCAACTTCAACGTCCGGCTCAGCCTCACTTTCATCCGACTGAGTCTCCTCCTCATCCTCTAACCCGGGAAAGCATAGCATATTGTCAGAAAAGGAAAACAAGTTGGAAAAGTAAAGTCAACAGAAATGGAAATGAGTGAAATCCGGATGTTACCTTCGTCCGAGTCAGCCGGCTCCTCGTCCTCCTCTGAGTTCTCGAAAGGAGGCGGGGTCTCAATCTTCCAGAAAGGGCTATCCTCCTGAGGTAAAAGTACAGTGATAAAAGTTAGTGATTATATCAGAAAAATGTCAGTTGAGTAAAGAGTAAGGGCCGGATTTTACCACTGGAGCCGCGTTATCCCGCGTGTAGGGGTCCAGGCCAGCTATAGTCCGGATCACCTCCATCTTTCGGTCAAGAAATTCTTGATTATCTTGTTCGCGTCCGCGGCCGGGTAATTCCTCATCGAGTAACGAAGGGAATCCGTGGTATGCCCAGAGTAGTTGCACATGAGTTTGGCCCGGGCGGCATTGGGATGGATCCGGAAAGTTACCCAAGTTTTGACTAAGTTAAGCCCAAGGAGGCCTTGAGCCGAGAGTACATCGAGTTTGGCGAGGAGGGGCTGAATAGATTTCCGATCCGACTCAGAGGCGTAAGAGCTAATATTATCGGAAAGCCGGCAATGTCTTTTCGCCGGGTGAGGAGGTGTCCTGGCAATAGAAATAGGTCTTTTGCCAGTGTTTGACATGGGAGTTAAGGCTTAAAGTCGGCATCAAGGAATTCTTTCTTCTTTGGATAGAAACCCCCCCCCCCCCCGCAAACCAGGAGGGTCCCGTCGCCGCTCTCGCGGCATGGTTTGCACTGGAATAGTTCTAGAAAGAGAGCGAGGTTTGGAGGAATGCAAAGGTATGACTCGCACAAGACTATGAAATGGGTAATGTTGAGCATGGAGTTGGGTCCTATATCGAAAACTCGGAGACCGTAGTGGTTCAGCAATTCACGGAAGAAAGGGTGACCCGGGGGGCGGAAACCCCGGATCACGTGCTCTACAAAGACTATTACCTCATCGAAAGCCGGAGAAGGCCGAGTCTCGTCTCCGGGTACTCGCCAGTGGATTTCTTCCTGGGCAGGCAAGACGCCAGATTCGGCAAGTTCGTCCAGCTTGGCCTTAGTCACTGTCGACCTCGCCCAGTTGGCGGAGATCGACTGACTCGGCCTGGCCTTGCTAGCCGGCTGTTTGCCCTTCACTTTCGCGCTGGCCTTGGGCGCCATGAGCTTAACCTAAAAAGAAGACAGAGTGCAGGGTGTAAACAGCTGGAGACCCGGAAAATGGTCGTGATCCGACTTAGCGAAGAACACTTGCGGGAAATTTTGGCAGATTGGGTCTAGGCGGAAAATTTTACGAGGAAGTTTGTGACTACGAATGTTGGAGATGCATTGTGAGGTGTGCAATTGAATCTATAACTAGTATTGATCATGGAATTACGGGGTGCGGAGTGTTCAACTAACAAGAAGCAAGAAAGGCATCCATGGGCTGAACTAGATCCAATTTAATCGAGTGAGATTGAAAGTGAAATCCATGGAGCAAGATCGCTTACCGGTGGGATCGGGAGGAGAGCGCGGCGGCGGCAGATGGCGCAGTGGCGGTGGTTCTTTCGACCCCCCGGTGAGCTGCTCGAGGGCGCGGTGGCGGAGGTCAACGGCGGCGCTGCGGGGACTGGTGCAGTGCGCGGACGGCGGCGGCTCGTCTCCGGTAACGTGCCCGTGGACGCCGTGGCGGCGCGGTCTTGAGCTCGAAGAAGAGGGTGCCGAGAGGAGGTGGAAATGGAGAGATGGGGGAAATGAGGTGCTCGATCTAGGGTTACCCCTAGGACACCTATTTATAGGTGCGGGGCGGAGCGCCCTAGGTCTAAGCGGCGGGAGCCAAATTTTCGGGAAAAAAGATGCTCAACCGGATTTTTCGGGATAAGCGTTAAGTGCGCTCGTTGCGAGATATCCGGAAAAGATTGGAGCAGATTAACTCCGCGATATTCGGACTAACAAATGCACAGTGCGAGCCGGGTCTTGTGTGTTTCCTCGGAGTGTTGACCCGGGAAAACTATGTCGGGCTCGGAGAAAGCCGGGTTACTATATGGACCACCAACAGAGTTAGGCCTAGCTGTTATCAAAGCATTTTAACCCGAAGTTCTATGAATCTGTATGTTTATTGTTTTGCAGGGAATAGCATGCGCTTCAAGGTGGGTCCCGCGAAGCCCAAGCTATTCTGGGGACTACTGATGGAGGGATGATAACCCGGTAGGCCAATGCCAAGGTGTAACTCGGCCCAAAGGGAACCGCGCAAGACCCGGCTCAAGGAAAAGGAGTTTCTAGAAGGCCCAAGAAGTAGTGTAGGCCTCGTAACCTGGCTTGTGGGTTACGATAAGGAATCTAGGGTTTGTATGCGGTGACTGGGTAGGACTCCGAGTGTGCCTTGGATAGGAAGCCAGGGGGCCGGGTAAGATATAAACCGGCTCCTAGGCTCAGAAAGAGGACGAGCTTTTACCAGATATTCGAGTTTCCCTGTAATACGAGAGTTGAGATTGTAATCCTAGATCGGAGACTCGGCGACTTGATTGCCAGAGCTACCAGATCGATTATTAACATGATTTCCCCTGAGCTAAACCCTCTCCCAAACACCAGAATCGAATTGCCCCAAGATAAGTTACCCCCGGTAACGTCTGCCGTGATTATCCCATGACAAGTATGTAGCGGCGGCCAAGACTGCAGCGGCTGGAGTCGTCGTGCGTACGTTGCCTTCCTCATCGACGTGCATGAGGGAAGTTTTGAGTGATTGGCTGACCTCGCTGAGGGACCCTTGGTCCAGGCGAGCGGTTTTCGACACGTATTTTTTCTTTGGAGGTTGATTCCCTGTCGAGTGGGTCCTTGAGAGCGCCGCGCGGCATGCAGTCGAAGCTTCCGACGCTTCCTTCCGAGCGTCCAGGTCCTTGCGAGCTTATGCAATCAGTCGACCTGTTCGCACCAGGTGGTAGTGATACGCGGTCAGATCTTCTTGAGAGACTCCACCTCCTATCGGCTGGCCAGATTGTATTTCCGCTTTTGCTTTGAGCCAAGCGGCTCGCGAGACTTTGATGCGCTCTCACTCCTCTCGACTTGCCTCCATTTCTCCGGGTTGTTCAGTTGATCCTGCCATGCAGACTTGGGCCAGATATGGCTCGTGAGTTCTAGGCGTGGGTCGATGTCTTTCACCGAATTTGGAGGGTTCCTCAGTCGCGATGGTGCGGAAATCGCGCGTGTTGCGGCGGATGGAGCCGCTGCTGGGCGCTAAGTCGCGACCAGCGTCATCAGATGGCGACTCGAGGGTCGCCAGGCTTGAGACGGATCCAGAGTCCGATTCTCCGAGCCCGATCTGGTCGGGGAAGTGCAAGATTCCTGCCTTGCTGGCGCGGAAGTGGAAGCTTCCAAACGTCAGGCTGACGCTCTTCTCGAGTTCGCTGAACACCGGACGTGATTTCGGCGATTGGGGCGCGTAGATGAGCGACCCGAAGCGGATCGGCTCCGTTGGAGTCGATGATCGACGGCTCCAGCTAAAGTTTGGCGAAGATGAGGCCGAAGACGCCGTGGATCCAGCGCCTGCCGTTCCCACAGACGGCGCCAATTGTCGATTACTCATATCAACAAGTCCCTCGGATGATCCGGTAGGGTTTCGATTAAGAGAACGAATAGGCGCTGGCGACAATCGTCGGCTAACAAGAGGCACGATTTTACCCAGGTTCGGGGCCCTCGTAGAGGTAAAACCCTTACTCCTGCACTCGAGATTTGTATTATCAGTAGATCGATTACAAAGGTGGGGGCGCAAGCCGAGAGATTGATCTCGAGGTTATGGCTATGGTGGTGAAAAGTAGATTGGGACCCCCCTCCTTGGTGGTTCTCCTAGCCTTTTATAGTTGGCTAGGTTTCAAACCGTGTCCGAGGGGGGGCGGTTACAAACCCTAGCTCTAGGTCGGTAGGAGCTTTCCTTCTTGACCCGCAAGTCTTGCGGGTGGGCCTATACTGGGCCTTCTGTAGCATCGGGACAACGCCTTGCCTTGGGCCTTGGACTGGATAGGCTCACCCGACAGGTCCAGGAGTCATCCCCACGTCACTCTTCTCACTTTTTTCTCCCCTTCTCTGCGGAAGAAGGGGTGGTCTATTTATACGGGCTATTGGCCCTGTTTCCCGCTCACTTGGCGGGAAATAGATACCACAAGATGCCAAAGGATGGAGCGTCCCGTACTACTGCGCCTCTTGCGCGGTCCTGGTCGCCGGGGGACAACTGCACCGTCCATGGCGTCACGGTGGGGGAGCCCAGCGACGCTGCCTTCGTCTTTTAGCGCGGACTCGGTCTTCTTGCACCAAAGAGGAAAGCCTCAAACTGGGCTTTGATGCACGCAGCGGAGCTCTGCGCTTTATACGCAAGAATGGCAATTGTGGCCAAAACCACTCTGCCCCCTGCGGTGGCTTCGTCATCCGCGCAGAGGCCGGAGCGTCACCCTCACATGGGTTGTCTCCCAACGGGCGAGGCTCCTTCTGGCAAGGAGCGGGGTCAGAGCAAGACTCCTCCCTCGAGCGGTGAGCGGTGGAGATCTCAGGGAAGACTCCTCTCCAATGGGCCGGCCTTGGTGGAGACTGTTGGCGGGTTTCCTCCTATCTCAGTGGACCGGTACGGACTCCTTCCGTACCTGATGGGCTGGGCCAGCAGCAGACAACCCAAGATACCCTGGTATCAGTGGGTCCGGCAGAGGGCTTACCTTGTGCTTTCTCTTTTCGGGAATCTTGGATCTTGGGGCGATTCCGATAATCCAACATGGGAGGGAGAGGAGTATGGACGGTTGGAGGCAAGGGCTCCGTCTCCCAGAGCCGAAAGAGGACCGGCTGCCATGGCGGTGCTCAGGTCGCTCATCTGTCCTCGCCTCTAAACTTTTGCTTCCTCTACGTAGAATTTGTGGAAATTGGAGAGTCATTGCGGCGGCCGCAAACCAGGTGCTCCACGACCTTGCCGTTGTCGTCAGACACCATATATGTCCTCTTGTTACGGTCTTCACCGACGCTAGGATCCGAGAAGGGAGTAGAAGGGTGGGAAGAAGAGGGGGGTGGACGGTTGGAGGGAAGGGCTCCGGTTCCTGGATCTGGAGGAGAAGCAACAGCCATGGCGGAGCTAGCCGGCGGCGCTCCGGCGACTTCCCTGTCCGTGCCTAACTCACAATGGAAGAAATGGTGGCATCTATTGTGGGCTAAGTGGGATGCCCACATAATTTTTCTGCTAGCCTGTGGGTGCCCACTTAACGTTTTATGTGGGCTCGGGTAGTGGTCACCGTGGGCAGCCCACTCCCACATGCACCCTGAGGTGAACATCAATCTAGCACCGCCATGGAGAGAACGGAGAAAGGAAACAAAGAAAGGTGAGCGACCGACTCGGCGAAGAAAACGATTCGGAAGCGACGCCATCCAGAAGTGAGAAGTGGCTGCACTTATCCGGCATATTTTGGCGTACAAGCTCAACCAGTTTTTGGACCAAATATACGTAGAATATGGTTTGCCCTCATCCATCTCGTCCTTTGAACCAAACACATGGCAACCATTGGAAAAGTGGCCCACATAATTTTTCTGCTAGCCCGTGGGTGCCCACTTAACGTTTTATGTGGGCTTGGGTAGTGGTCACCGTGGACATCCCACTCCCACATGCACTCTGAGGTGAACATCAATCTAGCACCACCATGGAGAGAACGGGGAAAGGAAACAAAGACAGGTGAGCGACCGACTCGGCGAAGAAAACGATTCGGAAGCGACACCATCCAGAAGTGAGAAGTGGTTGCACTTATCCAGCATATTTTGGCGTACAAGCTCAACCAGTTTTTTGGCTGAATATACGTAGAATCTGGTTGCCCTTATCCATCTCGTCCTTTGAACCAAACACATGGCAACCATTGGAAAAGTGGCTATCACTAGCCAACCATGGATACTCACTGAACCAAACGCACACTAAGAGATGGAGGTTGATGCATGTAAGCTTGGTTTACATCAACACACGAAATCGACCAACGGTCAAGTGAGTGGAGAGTTAAGCAGGAGGCGGCAGGCGATCAGTCAGCATCACACGGCTTCTCGGCCAGCCACAGCAGTGAACTTGGCAAGTGGCATGCAACCAAGCGCCGCGCTGGGAGGAGTGTCTGCCTGCGGCCTGCCCTGCCCGCCGGGTTTTAGAGCATCTCCGCAGCAGTGGCTGGAAATTTTCACGCGCTAAAAGTGAGTATGGAGCGTGCGTTTTGTCTTTTCGCGCGCGGGTGCAATGCGAGAGGTTTCAGACATTCTAAACGGCGCGCTAGATGTTTGCCCGCACGCTGAATGTTTACCTGCGCGCAGGAGGCGGGACTCCAAATTTCCATCGATGCGAACCGCGCGCTGGATTCTTTTCGCGAGCCAGCGTCAGATCCAGCGTGTGCTGGAGCGACAAATGATTGCCCGCGCGCGCCAGCGCCAGATCGAGCCTCTGTTGGAGATGCTCTTACCTCCCTAACAACTTTTTTACTCTCTGGACATGCGACTAGTCGGTACGAGCCTTTTTTTTAGGCCTTCCGTAATGCATTGTCTCTTAGCGCGTTATCCTAGGTAGAAGAAAAATATAAGAAACAACTACCCTAATGCATTGTATCTTATAGGTTGTATCTAAGTCAAGTAACATTTAATTATTTTAGCCTAATACTTGCTTTTGATTGGCCTAGCAATGTTTTTTGCCTATGATCTCGTGCAAGGGTTGTATCTTATATAAGATACAACTACAATCTCTTTCATCATTAAATATGATGCCACATAAGCAAATTGGGTATGATATCGCGCTAAGATACCCGCATTACGGAAGGCCTTATATAGCATGAACCGGTTTTTAGTTGTTACTAGCCCATTTCAGCCAGCAGAAGATATGAATCCTCACCCTTCTTCCCCGGTCTGAACTCTCGGCGCCTGCCTAGTGGCCCAAACGGCCCATTCTTTCAGTCCGTTCAGGTCCAAACACAAGTTCCTTTCTTCTCCCCCACTCCAAAGAGGCCACCACCTGTCATTGACGCAAGGCCCCACCTTCTAGCTTCTTCTCTCGCAAGAAATAAACCCACACAAAACCACACAAGCAGTCAGATCCAGCCGCCCCCCATTCCGTCCCCCCCTCCCCAAGCCCAAATCCTCGCTAGGGTTTTACTCCCGCGCCGCCGTCCCAAAATCTTCCCCGGAAGGCGACCATGGCCGGCGGTCCCGCGGCTGTCTCGCTCCTGACCAACATCGCCAAGGCGGCGGCGGGGCTCGGAGCCGCCGCCTCCCTCCTCTCGGCGTCGCTCTACACCGTCGACGGCGGCGAGCGCGCCGTCATCTTCGACCGGTTCCGCGGGGTGCTGCCGGAAACCGTCGGCGAGGGCACCCACTTCCTCGTGCCCTGGCTCCAGAGGCCCTACGTCTTCGACATCCGCACGCGCCCGCACAACTTCTCCTCCATGTCCGGCACCAAGGACCTGCAGATGGTAAATCTCACCCTCCGCCTCCTCTCCCGCCCCGACGTCCCCAACCTGCCCACCATCTTCACCTCCCTCGGCGTCGAGTACGACGACAAGGTCCTCCCCTCCATCGGCAACGAGGTGCTCAAGGCCGTCGTCGCCCAGTTCAACGCCGACCAGCTCCTCACCGACCGCCCCCACGTCTCCGCGCTCGTCCGCGACTCCCTCATCAAGAGGGCCGCCGAGTTCAACATCGTGCTCGACGACGTCGCCATCACCCACCTCTCCTACGGCACCGAGTTCTCCCTCGCCGTCGAGAAGAAGCAGGTCGCGCAGCAGGAGGCCGAGCGCTCCAAGTTCCTCGTCGCCAAGGCAGAGCAGGAGAGGCGTGCTGCCATCGTGCGCGCCGAGGGAGAAAGTGAGTCTGCACGCCTCATTTCTGAGGCCACCGCCATCGCTGGGACAGGGCTCATCGAGCTCAGGAGGATTGAGGCTGCCAAGGAGATCGCCGCCGAGCTCGCCCGCTCACCAAATGTTGCCTACATCCCCTCTAGCGACAATGGCAAGATGCTGCTCGGCCTCAATGCTGCCCGGTGATTTACCACTCGCATTTTACCCCTTCAGTTGCCCAAGCATCATCTTGCGTTATGACGAGGTACTAAAACTATGGGTTGGAGAACAATTGTATTTGTTACTCTAGGTCGTGTGAAGGTCTGAATGTCTTGGGACGAAATGTGGTAGCATCTGATCCAAATAAGGTCTGGGTCTGGACATCTATGATTTGTCAGATTAAGCTGTCTGGTGTTGTTGAATTTGTGTCCTAGTTATACCTATGCTGTTTGCTTGCATCGTTATCTAACATTGCAGGGGTTGCATCCTTCGCTTCCTGATTACTATATTGTTTGTTTGCTGTACTGCCCTGTTGTTTCATTAATAGATTTTCCCTTCGAAATATGAACTCTTAACACTGTTTAAGAATTATTAGTGCTATTGCTGATTGGAAATTAGCCCTTTTGGTCGATATATCCTTGTTCTGCAGCTCGTGGTTTATCTTTTAGAAGCTTTAGCCCCTCAGAATATGCATCCTTTTAACTTAGGGTTTACTTATCTAGATATACTATGCTAGTGGATGGTATGTTGATGCTGTGATGCGTGATTTACCTCATCAGTAGGTTAGGTCATGGTCGAATATTAGCTCTTTTTGTGTCCTTGTTTGGGAGCTCCTGCGAGGTAACACGTCCATTTAATTTTGTCTTTGCTTATTGAATGTGACAAGATCAAATTATGGATTTGATATGCGAGTGGGAATTAGGTTGATACTGTTATGTTTAATTTAGCTCATGAGTATGTTTATGGATATGGTTGAATAGTAGCCCTTTTGGTGTTCCTTGTTTGGGAGTTCATGTTGGAAGCTGTTGAGCTAATGCGACGTACTCCATCCATTTAACTTGATCTTTGCCTATCTTGTGTTGATAAAAGACCCATTGTGGATATGGTATGTGAGTCGGTGGTAGGTTGATAATGTAATGTTTGATTTAGCTAATAGTATGGTTCAGTCCTGCATTTGGTGTTAAGAGTAATCCTACAATGCATACATTGGTTCTATATAATGCTAAATGGGATGTTAATTCTGTTTGGTCCTGCATAATTGCTCTTTGGTTCAACTAGTAGTATTACGAGTGTATTCCAGAGATGAAGGGTATTCAGTAACGCTCTAGTGTTACAAGAAACTGTTGTTTAGAAGCTTATTGTGCTCATATGAAGTAACACATCCATTTAGTTTTGTCTTTGCTTGTCGAATGTGACAAGATCAAATTATGGATTTGATATGCGAGTGGGAATTAGGTTGATACTGCATGTTTAATTTAGCTCATCAGTATTTTTAAGGATGGTTGATAGTAGCCCTTTTGGTGTTTCTTGTTTGGGAGTTCATGTTGGAAGCTATTGAGCTAATGCGACGTACTGCATCCATTTAACTTGATCTTTGCTTATCTAGTGTAGATCCTGTTGTTGATTTGGTATGTCAGTCGGCGGTAGGTTGATAATGTAATGTTCGATTTAGCTGAATAAGTATGGTTTAAGTCTGCATTTTATCTTAAGAGTAATCCTGTAGTGCATGCATTGGTTCTAGTTTATGCAAATACATGTTGAATTTTATCTTGTTTATCCTAAACTTTTCCTCACGAATTGTAACTGTGATGTTAATTCCTGTGTAGTCCTGCATAATTGCTCTTTGGTTCAACTAGTATTACGAGCGTATTCCAGAGATAAAGGGTATTCCACATTTTGATCTCCCAGTAGACAGTTGGTAGATGCTGTTATACTTGATTTTAGCTCAGTTTAGGTTTTTTTGCAGGTGAAATAGGTAATGTGATTGACGTAGGAACGCCCTGGTAGTGTTCTTATTGTGTTTATGCCCATCTACCTGTATTCATGACTCATGAGTGGGAGGGCAATAAATTCTGGTTGGAACAATATTGTGATAGTATAAGCTTAATTTAAGCTTCAGGGCCTGTATCTTAGAGTTTGGCTGCCCTTAGACTGTAGGCTTTATGCTCAAGAGTAGCGAAATGGATTTCATGTTTAGTTTGCCATGTTTTGATGCATCGTTATTGCTTCTGATGGCTTCTGTGATTGGTGGTGACTGCCTGACTGTGAACTAATGTTTTTTCTCTCTCTCCGGTGCGATGATGCTTTAGTGGGGATTCATTTTAACTCTGTTTGTGGGGAATTTCTGTAACTCTGCTGTGCATGATTTGTTAGCTGGTTTGTATTGGGATTCTGCTTCTGTTTGTGTATGCTGTCTTGCCGTTAAGGTTCGTCCCAGCAAACCGTATTGCTCTGTGCTAATGCATTTCATGGGTTTCCTCTTGGATGCGTTGCCCTTCAAATCCTACCATGATCCGCGTATCAATCTAGCTCGAAATTGAGCTCCATTATTTCTGAGTCGGGACACAGCGGAGAACCTGAAGAATATGTTCTTTCTTTAGTTGACTGTTATTTTTAACAGTATTGACTACTCAGCCAATGTTCTTGACCATGTATGCGGTATTTTTAACAGTATTGACTACTCTGCTTGCTTGGACTACTATGTATGCGGGCAATTTCGTTGTTATAGCTGATATTCTCCAAACCCAAATGGCGTAACTTGTGAGTTCGTGACCATCCAGTTCCAACCCAGCCAATGTTCGAAATTCGTCCGAAGTTTGACGTCTCCTGGCTAAGACAGACCTCTGCGAGTTCGGAATTGGGTAAGGCCGGTGGGGTATGAGGCCGCATTTGCTGAGCGGGCAGAAATGCTAGACCTACGGATGACTCTTACGCAAACTGAATCTACGGGATTACGTGTCCTACCCAGGTAATTCTTCTTCCCTTATTTTCACCGTGGGCCCTCCACCTCGTCCAATGAAATTCTCCCAGGCCAATCCGTAAGGTAAATTTCCGTAGCTGCTTCCCGTAGATGTAGCATTGCTGAGCGGGTGGTGTGGGGTAGCCCGTAGCCGACCCGACAGTTCGTCAAACGCCCTGGGCACAAATCGACGGACAATCGAGTCTTCCCTTGGGACCACGTGCACGTTCCAAGTCTAATTTCTCTAGTCATCATATGCTCTTCTCAACAGAATAAAAAAAAAGGAATTCTGGACCAGATAGAGATAGGTCACCGGCTTATCTCACTCTGGATCTCCGGTGAGGATCGATGAAGTCAACATTCAGAAAAAGAGTCGATGAATTCTAACTATTGATTGAGCAGAAGAGATTTGATGGTTTATTAGAAGAAGGCCCAGTGAAAGCTTGCAAATATGATCATATTCACTTTTCAGACAGGACCGCAGCGTCGTGGTTCTAGTGACATGGTTACAGCATCTCCACTCATCCCCCCCCCCCCCCCCCCCCCCCCCCCCCCCCCCCACCTCTTCCCCCCGACGCCATCCAAGCAACTTTTTCGGCCATTTTTTTCGCCGGTGGAAGAAAAAACGCACACTCGCCTCTAGCAGCCCAAATTCGCCGGCTTGTGCCGGAAATAGCGCCGGCGAACCCAGACCCAACCTACCGCGCTAGGAATTGCGCGGGAAACGGCTCTCACAAAAAAAACTCGTCGGTGGACCCGGCCTGCCATCGAGTGTGGAGGCTTCGTCCTTATTACCTTTCCTCGTTGCCCGTGCGAACCAATGCGCCGATAACGTTCACTCGCCACGTGGCGGCGACCGTACCCTTTTGTTAGGCGATTCGTCCACGCGGCGGCGCAGAGACGAGTCGGAGCCGCCCCGTCTTCGGGGTTTCCCGTCGCGGCTATACCGCTCCCGCCATCACCCAAGGCTATAAAATGGCGCCCAGCTCGCCAGCGAACACTCGTCTCTCAACTTGTCCACTGCTCGCTCGCCACTTCCGTCAAAACTCGCCCCCTCCTACTCATCCTTCCTCCAATGGTGGAACGTTTCCCCGACGACGGCGCGACGAGGAACGCTTCGGCCGCCGCTGGCTGCGGGAGGACGAAGTCTACCTTCTCATGAGCGCGGAGTACCCGGCGTTGCCGGACATGCACGTGCCGGGCACATGGCGCCTCAGCAACAGCGGCGTTCCCGTTCTGCTTGTTCAAACCGGCGAGCAGCGCCGGGCCGAGGTGCAGGCCATTAGGGCCGCCATGTCGGTGGACACGCAGGTTGACTCGCGTTGGGCGGCCAATAACATGGGCGTATTGTTGGAACGCGTAGAGATAAACAAAAACTTTTCCTACGCGATACTTCCAAGATCTAGCCGAGGTAGAAGGCCACGATGATTACCACTAGACGCGCGGTTGCGGATTATCGATGAAGCGCGTCGGGGCAGTGCAGTCCACGATCCGATCCAGCCGATCCGATCCCGCGAACGTCGAAGTGCTGAACGTACAACACCTCTGCCGGTATCCACACGTACGAGGAGGAGCTCCGACGGCGGACTGCTAGGTCCGGTGCGGCGGCTGGACTGAGTGGGGCTAGGGTTCCCAACGCATGGGAGAGTGGACTAACGTGCCCGATGGGCAACCTGTGCCCCTCTTTATATAGCGTATGGTAATGGGCTTCACAACACTTGTGGCCCATTCCCTCTGTGAGTCCGACTCACAAAACCAGTCCATTTCCGGTTCGGGTCCAACCCGACCAATACTTGCTCCCGCTCTTAAGTGTGCGACCCTGCAGGCTCACGGCGACTTGGACACGATTGGAGTCCAACTCCCAATCGATCAATCGGTAGCGGCTCCTAGCAGAACGTGCCGACTCCCAAGTACCATTGAGTCATGACGACATACCTTTCAATGTGATATTCATCTTAGTCCCTTTTTCCTCACGATATACCTTGTCGAGCCATAGGCGATTTATCGTCATCCCTTAAATAGCTCAACTCTCTTCTCGATCTGTGACATGTGATTCATCTGACTAACTCTTAGTCAACCGACACAGTTAACACTTAACTGAGTCGCGCATGGCCATGCTTCCTGAATCATATCACTTGAGAGGGCCCAGAGAATATCTCTCCATTCGGAGGGGCAAAATCCCATCTTGATTATCCACATCACGCAGCTTGATTCTCATTCGACCCGAACTCTGCCTTTATAGTTGCCTTGTCACAGAACAACGTTTGTCAGAACCTAAGTCGGTGATCCACAACTCGGATTGTGCGACAACCTCAGGTCTAAGGATTACATTGATTGATACATGCAAATGACGACTTGATCGTTCCATCTCAATGTGGTTCAGTCCGACTTGCTAAACTCTTTAGCCAAGTCCGTGAACGTTGGAATGGAATCACCATGCCCATGACAAGTGGAACCGTGTCATCAGCCAACACTCACATTAGTCTAGGGTGTGTGTCCAGCACAACCTAAATGACCAAGGACAATCTAGTATGAACAATATGAATATATAGTTCCACAATCGAATCACGTATTCAATGACATATATCAGATGTTCAAAACAAGGACAACTTAATAACTTTATGAATACAATGGGAATTACATCATACATGATTGCCTCTAGGGCATATTCCCAACACGTATGGACGGCGTACTTCGAGCAGCGCCACGACCAGCAGGTGAAGTCCACGAACGGTGCGGCTGTGGTCGCCGGCCGCTAGAACTCCGGCGGCCGCTGAAAGATCATCTTCCGTTTTGATAATTAATGACAACACACCTATTGGACTAATGTCTATTTGAGAGTACCTGCAGGTCCTATTTGTTATATATGAAAATGACCAGGTTCATCAAGTATACAATCTCTATGGGTTACAAAAATGTTTCGAATGGAAAGAGCTCGAAGAAACAAAGTGGGGGGGGGGGGGATTTTTGCAAGCAACGGAGGCTCCGGTGAAATCACCGGAACCTCCGCTAAAAATACCTTCGGGTGCATAAGAGCAGAGGTTCCAGCAGAGCCTCCGGTGGGCGGAGCCTCCAGTGAAACCACCAGAGCCTCCGCTGGCTCCACTGCCGCACTGTGGGGCTGGCCTCCGGTGGCGCCTCCGGTGCGGCCTCCGCTGAAACCCCCTTCGGATGCATAAGAGCGGAGGCTGCAGCGGAGCCTCCGGTGGGCGGAACCTCCGCCATAGCCACCGGAGCCTCCGCCCTGCAGGATCCAACTTGGAGGAAATGATCTGCGCATGTGCGCGTATAAGAAGACCACCGGAGCCTCCGGTGCTGCGTGGACTGCTCAACGGCCACTTGGGGGAAGGGGTATTTAAAGCCTTCCCCTACCTCATAAATGCTGAAGCTTTTCCCATTCTCTCTCCTAGCCATTAATGAAAGCTTCAACCTCCTAGATCTCCCTCTCCAACCACCAAAACACTCTGAAATTTTGTGGAGAGCTAGAGGAGACCTAGATCCGTGATTCCACCAAAGGAATTTCAAATCCATCAACCACGTCCTAATAGATCTACAATCCTACTTGAGGCCTAGAAAACTTAGTAGATCTTGTCCTTGTAGCTTCCACCTTGTTGCAAGAAGTTTCGGATCCGTTGATAGCCTCCATCCATCTTGTGGAGTGTCCTCAACCTTGTGTAAAGGTTTGGTTAACGTCTTCAAGTCGACCTCATAGTGGAAACAAGAATCTCCCTCACCGGAGAAGCCCAAGAAGAATAAGGTGTGCACAACCGTGCTATTGAGGAGCGCCTAGGTGGCTCCCCACCTCTCCAACGTAGACGTACTTCTCTTGATAAAGAACTACGGGAAACATATCCTTGTCTCCTTGTTTACACTTCTGGTTTATCTTGTTGCCTTTCGTTTTACTTCCGTTGCGTATCTTATCTCGTATCACTTAAGTTGCTCACCTGGTTGCACATCTAGACAACCTCATTTTATCTTGCTTAGCCATAATTAAAAGGAAAAGAAGAAAAATTGGTAGTCAACCTATTCACCCCCCTCTAGTTGACCATAGTGCACTTTCAATTGGTATCAGATCCTCGGCTCTTGCTAAGGGCTTAACCGCCTAAGAGTATAATGGTCAATGAAAATGAGCCCGACGGTTCTAGTGTGGAAATCGCCAAAATGGCCGACACTATACCTAACCTACAAGAAACGGTTGGAACCCTCCAAACTGAATTGTCCAAGGTTAGCTCTAGTGTTGGCTCGGAGGTTTCTAGCATAAAGAAAATGTTGGAGGCCATGATGGGGAAAACCAAGGAGTCCAAGGAACCACCTCTCACCGCCGATGATGTTAGTTTGGATGATGAGTCCATTCCGGACATCGCCGAAATGGAAGCTAACATTGCTTTAGCGAAGGCAAAATCCGATAAAAAGGCTAAGAGCGGTGGGAGCTCCGAAGGCTCCAAGTCTCAATCGGCTAACGGTTCGGGGTCTAACTGAAAAGTACCACCACCTCCCAATGATGACACTATTCATCCTATTGCCATAATGCTACACATTCTAAATTTTGGACTTCCTCCCATGCTTAACACTAACGAATTCTCTTCTTGGAAGTTCGATATGGAGTCTCATATTTCAGGGTCTTGCACTGCCTTGTGGAGAAGTGTTCTCCATGGATATCATCCCCACGATGCAAACAACTTGACTCCAAGAGAAGACGTGGAATTTCAACTCAACAAGACCGCTCTTGTCACTATCCAGAAAGATCTCCCAAGAGAACATCTTGAACACATCCGCGGTATCAAGACCGCGAAGGAGGCTTGGGATAAACTTGACACCTTGTTTCAAGGCAATGCTAGCATCCAATCCTACAAGTATGATGTGGCTCTTGACAAGTCCGAGAACTTCGTTATGCTTGAAGATGAAAGTACTGAAGAACTATATAGAAGGGTTGTCACCCTTGGCAACCAATTGAGGGACTTTGGAAAAGAAGAGATCTCCGATGAGTGGCTCAAGAGGAAGTTTTTCAAGGTCATAACTCCTTTCGAGAAGAACCTCTCCACTAGCATTCGAACAAGATCTGACTACAACTCCATTGGTGTTCTTAGTGAGTCCATAGCCATATCCCTATCTCACAAGAGCGCGGATGATGCTCTCGCTCGCTCAAGAGGAGTTGGAAAGTCCCCCAACCTCGCCTTGAAGTCTAAGGCGGTTGCTCGGATAGAAGAAGTGGATGAGGACGATGAGGATGATGAGGATTATTAAGATACATACAAGGGTGCTCACAAGTGCATTGCTCTTGCCATGCACGGCTATTGGAAGAGATGGGAGGCTCACAAGGTCGGTGCTCCTAGACCTTCAAGAAACAAGATCTACAAGAAGAAGGGGGAGCGGCCAAAGAAATGATTCAATTGTGGAAGTGCAAATCACTTCGTCAAGGAGTGTCCTTTTGATCCAAGAGAAGAGAGTGAAGGGAAGCTTGTTCGCAAGGATAAGAATAAAGCTCCACAAAACAAGAATCTCGCTAGAAGAGTCCCAAGGGATCTATATGTGCAAGAAGGCCCCACATTGGAAACATACTACTCCGAAGATGAAGGAGAAGATGAAGTGGTAGGTGTGGCCCATGTCGCCATAGCTATGACTTGCTCTTCATCGGTCTCTCTATTCGAATCCCCCAATGAGAAGGCATTGGTCCGACCTAGATGTCTCATGGAAAAAGCCACCGCGGTAATATCTTCCACCTCCAAGTCAATTGCTACTAGTTCTCCCTCATTATTGGATTGTGTTGAAAACATTGTGGATGATGAGGAGACCAAGAATATTAGCTCTTGGGTATGTAGTCTTGAAGGTGAAACCAAGGAAAAGGTAAGGGCTCTCTTGAGGCAACTTGATGATGCTAACTCTCTCATAGATGAGAAGGAAGAGATCATCACGACCTTGGAGAGCTATGGTGATGGTCATGAGAATCATGACAATGAGCTTGTAGAAGCTCTTGAGAAGGAAAGGTCCTTGAGAGCCTCTCTTGAAGAGAGACTATCTAGTCTAGAAGAGACTTATGCCATTAGTGTTTCCAAACTTAGGAAGGATAATGAAAATTATCTTGCTTTACTTAAAATATTTGAAGAAGAAGAGTTGAAGCTAGGGATAGATCATGAGGAACTTGTTGAGCGTCATGGAAAACTAGAAAAGGATTTCACGTCTCTTAAAGAAATCCATGACAAACTCACCATATCCCGAAATAAGCTTCTAGCTCAACAATCTAATAAGCAAGTGACTTCCTCCTCTAATAGTATTGCTGTCATGCTACCTCTTGTACTACTACTAACGTTGTAGGAAGAGAGAAAATTCTCAATGACGCCATAAGCTCTCAAGGAGCCAAGAAAGGAAAGGAAGGGTTTGGCTTTGTTGCCAAGTCAAAGAAGAAAAGAATGTCACCTCTTACTCTCGGAATGTTTTCTCTGTGAAAGAGGGAGAGGTGACCAAGGAGAAGGATACCAACGCTGTGGTGGGTGATTATACCTCTAGGGGGAGCATCACTCACAACGACTTTGCCGGAAAATATAACCCCTCTTATGTTCTTATGAAATCTAGAGATGGTCATGTTTATGCTAAATACGTTGGTACTTCTTATGGTGATGATTATAATTGGACTATTTGGGTTCCTAAGACCCTTGTTACTAACAAAAGAGGACCCATTGAAGGATGGGTACCTAAATCAAGAAATTGGTCTCTTGTAGGGAAGTGCTTCCGGGTCGGTAGATGGACGGTGGATAGTGGTGCATCCCAACATATGACCGGAAGCAATGACGCAATGAGCAATATTGAACCTCCATTACCTCATCTCAATTGTGTCACTATTGGTGTCAATTCCGAACTTAAGTTACTGGGACGAGGCAATGTGGCTATCTCAAATGATGTATCAATTGAGAATGTTCTACTTGTTGAGTCCCTTGGTTATAACTTGATGTACATTCTTCAACTTCCAAATTGTGGTTTTACCTCTTTCTTTAATAAAGAGAATGTGATTGTCACTTAGGAAACAACTCTTAAAGTAGCCTTTGTTGGGTTTTTCGAGAACGACATGTATGTAGTGGACTTCTCTAAAGGAGACACGTGTGTCGCGACATGCCTAATGGCTAAAGTTGATGTGGGTGGCTTTGGCATCACCGTTCAACCCACACCAATATGAGAATGTTGCATGACCTTCAAAGTGGCAATCATGTTCTAGTACTAACCAAAGCTAAGTTTGCTAAAGATCGTGTGTGTAGTTCTTGCGCCTTTGGAAAGCAACATGGAGAACTTCACCCAACCAAGACTAATATCTCCACCACAAGAATTCTTGAGCTCATTCACTTAGATCTCTTTGGTCCACTATCTTATGATAGTCTCGAAGGAAAGAAGTATTTCTTGGTGATTGTAGATGATTATTCAAGATATTGTTGGGTGTATTTCTTCAAGAGGAAGAGTGAGACTCAAAAGAGAGTCATCGAGTTTATCACTCTAGTGGATCGCCAACACAATACTTCCATATTGGCCATCCGGAGAGATAATGGTACGGAGTTCAAGAACTATACCGTTGAGGGGTTTCTTAGTGAAGAGGGCATTGCTCACCAATACTCCTCTCCCTACACCCCTCAGCAAAATGGTGTTGCGGAAAGGAAGAAGCATACTTTGATGGATGTGGCTAGGACAATAATTGCGGAGTTCTCTTCTCCTTATAACTTTTGGGCCGAAGCCGTATCCACCGCTTGTCATGCTACCAACCGGTTATATCTCCGAAAGATCTTGAACAAGACTCCCTATGAGATTCTCACGGGCAAGAAACCGGACGTATCTTACTTCAAGGTCTTTGGTTGCAAGTGCTTCATTCGCAAGAAAGGTAAACGTTTGTGAAAATTTGAGACCAAATCTTATGAGGGTATCTCTGTTGGCTATGCCACAAATGCTCACGCCTATAGAGTCTACAACAAGTCCACCGGACAAGTTGAAGAAGCTATAGACGTGGTGTTTGATGAGGATAACGGCTCCCAAGGGGGGGCGTGTAGATCATGGTGTTGTAGGAGACGCCATTCCTCCCATCGTCATAAGAAGAATGGGGATTGGTGAAATAATTCCCATTGAGGGTTACCGGATGACGGAGGGAGAAGGAATATGCCCCACTCAAGTGGAGCCATTGACTACACCCATTGATACACAAGCTACCCAACAAGATGCACCAAGCCCTCAAGCAAATGAGCAAGGTCAAGCAAGTAATCAAGGCCAAGATAATGATCAAGGCCAAACTTCTCATCAAAGTCATGATCAAAGTCCCATCATTGTTGAGAGAGCTCAACCTAGTGGTGATCCTTCACCCACTAGTGATCAAGGCCAAGATGAAGATGGACATGTCTCCGATGAAGAAGGTGATTATCAAGCAATATCCAAAGAATCTTTGGAGGAGATACTAGCTTGTAGAGCAAAGATAAGGCTAAAGAATCTTGAACGAGCGGGTCACACAGAGGACAAGATACTTGGGAAAGTTCGTGGAAGGGTTGTCACTAGGAAGAAATTGGCGGATTTTATCAAGGCTCATGCTTTTGTCTCTTTCATTGAACCCAAGAAGGTTTATGAAGCTCTCGAAGATCAAGATTTGCTTGAAGCCATGCATGATGAACTCAATAACTTTGAGCGCAACAAAGTATGGAAGTTAGTGCCAAAGCCCAAGGATTGCAAGAATGTTATTGGCACCAAATGGGTGTTCAAGAACAAGCAAGACAAAGATGGTATCGTCATTCGCAACAAGGCAAGATTGGTGGATCAAGGATTTTCTCAAGTCGAAGGTGTTGATTTCGGTGAAACCTTTGCCCCCGTAGCTCGTCTTGAATCCATTCGCATCTTACTTTCTTATGCATCTCATCATAATTTTAAGTTGCAACAAATGGATGTTAAGAGTGCTTTCCTAAATGGTCCCATTAGCGATTTGGTATATGTTATGCAACCTCCGGGTTTTGAGGATCCCAACCACCCCGATTATGTCTATAAACTCGATAAGCCACTCTATGGACTTAAACAAGCTCCACGTGCATGGTACGAGCACCTTAAAGAGTTTCTAGTGGATCGTGGGTTTAATGTTGGTTTAATCGATCCCACCCTCTATACCAAGACGGTTGGAGGTGACTTATTCATATACCAACTCTATTTGGATGACATCATTTTGGGGTCTACTAACACTTTGTTCAATGAAGAGTTTTGCAAGCTTATGACCGATAGGTTTGAGATGTGTATGATGGGAGAATTAGAGTTTTTCCTTGGCTTTGAAGTGAATCAATATCATGAAGGAACCTTCATCAAACAAGACAAATACACTCAAGACATGCTCAAGAGATTCAACATGCATGATGCCAAGCCTATGAAGACTCCCATGTCCACAACCACTGACTTGAAACCCGACCCCAACGGTAAAGAGGTAGATCAAAAGGTATACCGCTCCATGATTGGCTCTTTGCTCTACCTTTGTGCATCTAGACCGAATATCATGTATACTGTTGGTAAATGTGCAAGGTTTCAAGCCTCTCCGAGGCAAATTCATTTGGAAGCGGTGAAACGAATCTTTCGATATTTAGTTCATACCCCAAATTTTGGTCTTTGGTATCCCAAAGGTTCAAGTTTTCAGCTCATCGGGTATTCGAATGCGGATTATGCGGGAGAGAAGACGGATATGAAGTCCACATCCGGGGGTTGCCAATTCCTTGGCCGCTCCTTAGTATGTTGGTCTTCAAAGAAGCAAAACTGCATTGCTCTCTCCACCACCGAGGCCGAATATATCTCCGCGACAAGTTGTTGTGCCAAATTGCTTTGGATGAGGCAAACCTTGAAGGATTATGGTATTCATTTTGACAAGGTGCCTCTTCTTTGTGACAATGAGAGTGCTATCAAGATCGCTTACAACCCCGTTCTTCACTCCAAGACGAAACACATTGAGATCCGTCATCATTTTATTCGAGATCATGTTGAGAAGGGTGATATTGATCTCTCATATGTATCACCAAGGATCAACTTGCCGATATCTTCACGAAGGCCCTTGATGAACCAAGATTTTGAGCTTTGAGGAATGAACTAAATGTCATCGGTTCTTCCAACTTCACTTGAAACCTTGCATGTGTACCTTCATTATAGGTGTTATTAGGTTTGGATGTAGGCATGGACATAGGGGGAGCGTCACTCAACTCATGAGTACACACTCCTCTTATTATGCAAAAATCAATTCATCATTGCATATCTAGTCAATTTGTGACTCCTTGTGCTTAATTGTGAGTAATACTCTTGGAACCAAGATATATCTTTGCGGTGCCAAAGTACACACTCCAACATGGTGGCTCCGGCCACCGACCCCCTCCTCTCGGAATTGTTTTATTTTGGCTTATTCACGCACATCCTATTCCCCCTTGACAACTTGTGCGGGTTCGGCTTTTATTTCTTTGCATCTTGCAAACCCCCATCAAGTAATGTCTCTCGTATGACAGTTACTGTAACAGCCCAATTTTTGGAGGACAGGAAAAACTTGTTTTCAATAACCCAAAAATCAGGGCCAACATTTTTTTTTTTAAATATGTTTGACTAATGCTTGTGTTTCTTTTCTGTTTTCTTGGTTGAGTGTGTTTGTGTTTGTGTTTGTGTTTGTGTTTGATAACACCTAACATTAAAACCAATGATCAAAACTTTCTTAAAACACAACCCTGGTGATCAAGTCATGACAAGAAAGCTTATCATCTTTATCCATCACACTGTTTTGGCAAAAACCTTTTTGAAAGTGTTTTGATTTTAAAAGAAACCCAAAGACCAAGTTTTGAGAAAAACAAAAGATAATTTCCAAAACTATATGAAAAGTATTTTGGAACTAATCATCTCCAACCTGCTTTTAACCAAGATATTTTTTTTGCAAGTATTTCCAAAAAATCTTTATCACTTCCTTCTTTTGCAAAAATAATAAAAGGGGACTATGTTACCCCTGTGTTTTTACCTCAATTATATTCTTTTGGAAATAACAAATTTTGAGTTAAACCTCTTTATAAAATCCTCTTGTTA